>VBSM01003220.1:312638-334807 GCA_008086735.1 Cheirogaleus medius | reverse complement strand
AATAAATAAATAAATAAATAAATAAAAAGTAGCAGAATAAAATAGAATTAACATCTAACCAAAACTAAGAATTTTTATGAGAATAGGAACATGATTGATACATTTGCATGTAGATTTTATATTTAAACTAATATGGTTTATTTGCATAGCTTCTCTTTTTGTTTATTTTTATATGGCCAGATGAAAGCTTCAGAGACCTTTGGTTTCAGAGAAACCTGGGTTATTTTTTTGAAAATATAGCACCCAACAAAAAAAGTAGCCACACTTGGTTGTGAGAAAAGTAAGAAAAGATAGGAAATAATGGCCAGTGAGGTCACTAGTCATGTGGTAAAGAATCACTTAGAGAAGTGGAAATGTGCCTAAGGATATTATTTACTGGGTAAGCACACAATCAGAGTGTCTTCTTACAGCAGGAAGTGGTGGGTGTATGGAGGACTAGGGGACTTGGTCCTATTTCAGAGTTCCCAAAAGATAAATAAAAAGGGAAACTATCACGAGAGCAAACAGACAACCTACAGAATGGGAGAAAATATTCGCATGTTACACATCCGATAAAGAGCTGATAACTAGAATCTATAAAGAACTCAGAAAAATCAGCAAGAAAAAAATCAAACAACCCTATCAAAAAGTGGGCAAAGGACATGAACAGAAACTTTTCAAAAGAAGATAGACTAATGGCCAATGAATATATGAAAAAATGCTCAACACCTCTAATCATCAGGGAAATGCAAATCAAAACCACAATGAGATATCACTTATTTTCAGTTAGAATGGCCTTTATCAAAAAGTCCCAAAATAAATGTTGGTGCGGATGTGGAGAGATAGAAACACTCACACACTGTTAGTGGGACTGCAAACTAGTACAACCTCTGTGGAAAGCAATATAGAGATACCTCAAAGAGCTACAAGTGGAACTACCATTTGATCCAATAATCCCATTACTGGCCTCTACTCAAAAGAACAAAAGACATTCTATAAAAAAGACATCTGCACTCGAATGTTTATAGCAACACAATTCACAATTGCAAACATGTGGAAACAGCCCAAGTGCCCAACAATACATGAGCAGATTAATAAAATGTGGTATATGTAAACCATGGAGTACTTCTCAGCTATAAGAAACAATGGTGATATAGCACCTCTTGTATTATCCTGGATAGAGGTGGAAGCCATTCTACTAAGTGAAGTATCTATCACAGAATGGAAAAGCAAGCACCACATGTACTCACCATCAAATTGGTATTAACTGATCAACACTTAAGTGCACATGTAGTAATAACATTCATTGGGTGTTAGGCAGATGGGAGGGGAGAAGAGGGGATAGGTATATACACACCTAATGGGTGTGGTGAGCACCATCTGGGGGATGGACATGCTTGAAGCTCTGACTTGGGTGGGGCAAAGGCAATATACATAACCTAAACATTTGTACCCCTGTAATATGCTGAATTTAAAAAAATCCAAAAAAATAAGAAGTGGAGACTTGAAAATGTATTTTGCTTTCTATGCATGCATGCATACTAAGGAGAACAGAAGAGAGGGCTGACTTGAATAAAGTAGACCATCATGAAACCAAAAAGGACAAGAGTAAGACGGACAGCCAGACAGCCAGACACACACACAGTGGGACTAAAGTGATGCTTCTAGTATTCTCTATAGTATTTTCGTCCCAGTGCAGTTCACCTACCATTGGCAATGTCATCATCTTTGGTCCTTATTAAAATGCATATTTTTGGTACCCAGTCAAGTCATACTGAATTAAAATAACTAGGATTTGATTCAGGTTACCTGCATTTTTGAGCTGATCCCTATATGATTCTTAAAATTTGAGAACTATAGTTAAGAGTTTGTGAAGCTCTGCCTTGAGGGGGGAGAGGGGGCATGGGCAATATATGTAACCATAATATTTGTACCCCCATACTATGCTGAAATAAAAAAAAGAAAAGAAAAGAAATAAAACTTCAAAAAAAATAAGAGTTTGTTAACTTCTTAATGGGGAAGGATTTGTAAACACATGCAGGTAAAGTGACACATAACCCTTTAATTTATTTACTTGTGGCGTTAATTTGGTTATTCCAAGTTAATTGTTTTTATTGTTTTAAGTGTCTGCATTTGAAGAATCCGTTCTTCTATTGTAACACAGACACATCTGAACAGCATAATCCCAATAACTGGTCATGATCTTGAAGTCCAAATACTTTATTCAGTTTACCAGACCACTAGTTAAATAACACATAAATCCCAGTTATCCTGATGGGAAATTGAGTTCTATATTGCGAGCTACCCTGGGGACAGAGTGACCAGGACACACTTACCTCCAGTTTTGTTATAGAGCTCACGACACAGTTTTTCAGCCATACGCTGCAGAGTTTCCGCAAGCTTCCTGTTCTGGGCTTGGAGAGATTGCAGCTGTTGGGAGAGGTTCCCCAGTCTTTCTTCCTTTTGAGAGATACTATCTTGTTGAGTATTGGAGAGCTGGTAGAACTGAAAAACTAACCCAAGTGACCAGATCAGACTAGACAGATCATTTCTACATTTCTATTTCTATTTTTTTCCATATGGGGAAAACAAAACAGTATATTGCTTAAGATCTCAGGCTCTGAGATCTTATATTGCCTGTATTCAAGTTTGGATTTCAGTACATATATAATAAATTGTATCAACTAGGGTAAATTATTTAATAATTTTCTTAAGTCTATCTAAAAATGAAAAATATAGAGTCATAATAGCACTTCCTACCTTCAGGAATAAATTCTCAAACTGTATTTACAGCTTAATAAATATTTTTTGTACATTCTCAAATTATTACTCAACATGAAACCACAAATCCATTTATTGATCATTATACTGAGTATTGACAATGTACCATATATTGTAACTCATTCAGTTATTAAAACAGTCTTACTATTTCTATATTTATTTATAGAATTGAAATTAAGATCAATGAGAACAAGTAAACTTCTTAGTGTCATTTAACTGGAATATTTCAACATTTAGGTTTGAATTTCAGGTTTCTAAATCTAAGTAGAGAAATGCCTCATGAACCCTGAGAGTTGCTAAGAAGAATGGCTACAAAACAATAGTTGTGGCTTAACGAAGTAAACATTTTGAGATCAGGAGGAAATAATAAATTGTTTTACAAATTTAAAAGTTACCAGCACAAATAAAAGTTCTAAAATTTCCTACAAAAACTCAATTTTTGACATTAACACCTGCTCATCTATGTGAATTTTTGCCTTGAAACACCTTGAACTGTTTGGAAGCAATGCTGTAAGATCTGGTGAGGGAAATTCACCTACTTCCTTTCTGAAGCTTTTGAACTTGTCCTTACTAGCTTGAAATTCAAAGATTTTTATAGATACATTCTTTCCTGTTTGATTTCCACAAGCTTTTGCAAAATGACTCTATACTGTCCTGGACTTTTTGAAAAATGTCACGGTAATTAAGGAGCCTATTTACTCTCCTTAAATTGATGGTGTGGGATAAATAAAATCTCTTCCCTCTGCACTTGCCTTTTGAGTCATGCATACTGACAGCACAAACACCGCCACTCTGTTTTGTGGAAAGGGAGAAAGCTGAAGTGTGTATTTATTTAGAAATGATTCTTTTAAATACTGACACATAAACAGACAAAAATCCATATGATCTCAAACAGAATGTATAATTCTAGTTGGCAAGTAATTGTTGTATTTGAATGCTTCTTTTACTACTTCATCATTTAAATAGTTGCCATTAAAAAAAAGATACAATGAATTATCTGTAGGCTCAGAAGTAAATAAAAAAAAAAATTCATGACAAGTGTTTCTCATCCTAGACAAACCTTGAAACCACGATCCTCCCCCAAGTCAGAGCGCAGACTTACACAGAAGCCCCAGGACTGCCAGGCCTATCAGCAGCACCAAGCACAAAGTCAGCAGGGTCAGGCCTACCGGACGCCAAGCTGGAGAGGGAGTCCCGTGCTCTGCAGGGAACAAAAGAGAAAGCAGAGTTTGGTTTCTTCTTCCTTTTAGATTTAAGTCGGCAGCAAGTGAGAGGAGTAATTTCTGAACAGAACAAATTATGCAGGACAACGGTAACCAGGGCTACACAACTTACCCTCTGTCCTCAGAAACATCATCATAAGGCTCAGTGCTGAGCCTCACTCAACACAGCTAGATTCTTTCACAAACCCCACTCATTTCTATCCCTCCTTTAGTCCTACTTTGCACTGAATCACATTATGCATTCCCGTTGTCTTTCTACGGCTGTTTATACAAACTGTTTGTTAAAATTCTAATTATGAATTGCTTGAGTTAAGACTGGGGGGGGGGAGGTGTCTGTTATCTGTCATGTGATGTTATGCCACAGTCAGGTTGGAAAGTAAACTACATTATACTGGGTTGATAAAAACAATCCATTTAATGAAATTTTATGGTTTGTAGGGCATGATTCATCAGGTCTCTTAAAGGAATTTAAGCAAAAAAAGGTCAGAGTTCAGTCCTCAAAAGACTCATGAAAATGTCTGAAATGGAGCCTGAGAATACCTGAACTTTATCAATGAATAACTTTTCACATCATCAGGGGAAAAAAATGAAATTAATTTGTTGTTACTCTAGCAAAATATACCCCCAGGTTCCATATAAGCATCTTTAAAAGGCAAATTGCATATCAGTAATGGGATATGACCATTTTACTGTTTCTCTTTGGGGCTTCTTGGTTGATAGTCCCTCTTTTGTAAGAATATTGTTTATTTATTCATTTGATTTATGTGAATATTTCTCCAGAAATATGTTATAAATAAATGTGATCAATTTCTCAAAGATGTATCTAATAAATTATCTTAATTTTTGCACTTGTTAAATAATTTAAAAAATTGTAGCAAACATCCTTTCCTTGCACAGCAGTCCCACAAGTTTGACTTGTAATTGCAGAAGCTGCACTGTAAGTCAAGAGTAGACCCATCACCTAGTGAGGTCACCTATCTGTGTCTGAGTAACCTGAGGTATCTGACAGGAAAGACACTCAATCAGGTGCAGGCAGCATCTAACACTTTGATAAAAATGAAACAGAGAGTAAAACCTTCAAAGAAACTCTGATCTCTTCATGGCCTGTGAGTTCCACTTCACTGAAAATTCAGGTCAGTGGCTGGGCGTGGTGGCTCATGCCTATAATCCTAAGACTCTGGGGGGCCAAGGCGGGAGGATTGCTTGAGGTCAGGAGTTCGAGACCAGCCTGAGCAAGACCCCATCTTTACCAAAAACAAAAAAATTAGGCAGGTGTCACGGTTTACGCCTATAACCCCAGCTACTCAGGAGGCTGAGGCAGAAGGATCGCTTGAGCACAGGAGTTGGAGGCTGCAGTGAGCTATGATGATGCCACTGCACTCTACCTGGGGCAACAGAGCAAGACTCTGTCTCAATAAAGAGAAAACAAACAAACAAAAAAAAAAAGAATTCAAGTCAGGTTCTAAAACAGATTAAAGAAACATAAATTCTTTTCCTCCTAGCAAGGTCCTCTACATAATACATTCTAGGCAGAGAGATTTGTACTCAACATTATTTCCAAATTGGGGAACTAATCATATGGATGTTTCTAGATTTCAGAGATACAAGTGCATCTGTGGTGTCACCACCAGTGTGACTTTACTTTTCCACATATTTCTTATGACCATTAAATACATTACATGACCTTACTTATTCCTTTTGACTTGTTTCTGTCTTACTACAGCAGAAAGTAAGTTCCTTATTGGGAAAGACTGTTAACTATTTAGCCACTATTGTAGCCCAGCACCTAGAATAGCAGTTTAAATAAGCTCAATTAAAGTTGAATGAATGAATATGTCCATTATATATCTGTGTTATATGCCTAGCTACTGCCACTCAAACCTATTCATATTAATGCATGTCTCCAAAGGCATATTTTGAAAATCCTGCTCATTTTTATGATTAATATTTCCCTTGCCAAAATTAGAAATAAGAAGGTAAAGGAAAAGAAAAACTGTGGAAATTAACCAAACTATTATCCCTTTAAAAATCTGCTTCTTGCTGCATAATACTGGGGATGTGGGAGGTGTTGATTTTCAGCTCAAAGGACCAAAAAGATTGAACTTATACTCTTACTGTGAAGTAAAGGCCTGGACTTTAGAACATTTTTCAGTAATAATTATATCCATTAAAAGAACAAATACAGAAGCCTTCCCGAGATTAACTCTAGGACAGAGAAAGAAAGAACTATAGTACGTCTTCTGCTAAGGAATCAAAAATTATCTCCCAAGGAATCATCTTTCCCCGGTCAAATTTTCACATTTGGAAGTTTTTCTTCTCTCTTTCTCCCTTACTCAATACTCACAATCCCTCTGTTTTATCTAAAGACACAGAGAAACACTATCCTAAGGAGTTCATTTCCCAGGAAACCAAGTTTCCATGATGGAAAGACTATAAAGTTGAATGTTTCACTTTTTCTTTTTCTTTGATGTTATTTTTCCCTCTAGGTGTTTTTCTTCTAACTGTGAGTCTAATGTTTCTGAGTTTGATTCCAAGTGCTCCTAATCATACTGAGGCTTCTCTTTAGGGACCACCCCCACCCAAACATGAGACAGATTTTCACAAAAATAAGCTGCCTGGGAGGTGCTTGAGTTTGGCTTGGCTTTATTGTGGTTTTATTTTTTGGAAGAGAACCTTTGTGTTGTCTCCTTAGGCATGTTTAGAAAGAGGTGTGGACAGCCTAAGGAATGGTATAAACATCCCTAGGGATAATAAGATATATATAGAAAAAAAATACTCCTTTCCTGTATCCTCTTACTATATCCATACTATAAAAGGCTAGAGTGCCAGGGTCAAGTTTTGAATACAAATTCCTTTGTAGTTATATGAAACTTTGTGGATGAGAAGAGTTGTCATACTTAAGCAGTTACTCTCCATTAGGCATCAGAGAGGGAAAACTTTGCATTCCACCAAGCTCAGGGCTTACAACAAATTCAGCAGACATTACCAAACGGTCTACTAGTATGCCTCTGAAATGCAAAGAATCTTAAAAGCTGCAATAGATACAGAGTTTAAATAATTGCACAATGCAAACTAGTGGCAGAGCTAGGATTACACTGCCATGCTTAACACTGTACTTTGCATACTTCCCTACAAACTAGGAGTCACAGAGAAATGGGGGCAAAGCTGGTGATGATATACATATTTCAGAAAATATTTCTTTGATCATTAGATCACTGTACTTTTCACAATTTTTAAATTATGAGATATTGCTAACTTATAGCTCATGTCTATAAATAGTTGATATATTTTTAAATTTAAATGGCTTTTCAGCTACTTCTCTTTGTTTCCTTAATCATTACGTATGGTACATAGCATACACCCTTATGTGAACCTGTCTGAATTCAGTAGATTGAGGCTGCTTTTTCTGTTTTCATGAAAATGCAGGTTTCCTTTCTCTTATGAATCTATTAATATTTCAAGTATTGCTATTTTAATTTTCTCTAAATATAAAGGGGTATGATCCTTCCTATCATTTGAAAAGAATATACATCTGAGAACATACGAGCTATTTCCAAAATAGCACTGAGTTTTCAATTCACAGTAATTAAACTTTAGGTGAGTCAATTTTATATTCCAATCAATGGATTTTATTTACTGAAATATAAATAATAAAAAATAATGTTATCATTAATGATAAATGCTAATATTCCTTGGGTTACTGAAATGAATGCTTTATGTGAATGTTCTCATCTTCACAAATACCCTATATGGTAGAAATTATTAACCCATTTTACAGGTGAGGAGAGGCCTAGAGGGGTTAAACACCTTACTCAGGAACATATAGCTACTGATAATAATAGTTACTGAGTTACTGAATATATACAATTTAAGTTCATTGGAAGTTCTCAAAAATTATTCAAGAAGGCAACTATTTTTAACCTTTACTCTTAAATTGCCTAGGGTTGAATAGCTGGTAAGTAATGGAGCTACCCTAGCACACTGATGCCAGAGCTGAACACTTTTAATAATTTCCTACCCTCTCAACAAATCTCACAGTAATATTTACCCTTATATGACAGGCCCATCTGGCATTATATAAAGACTTCAGTGTCTGACACTTACAACTTTTCACTTCTGTGTTGAGAAATATTTTAGTAACAGCCACCTTAAATCATATTAATACATTTTTCACTCTACCAGCAAGATGAACTTTCTGAAATATAAATTTATTTATTTTATTTTTTTTTATTTAAATGCAATTTTAATCCTTATTTTAAGCTAAGTGCAATAATAATTTAATACAATAAGCTATATACACACAAAACCTGTATATCCTGAACTACAAAAGTAGTTTCCATAGACACATATGGTTTTCATCAAGTACACATTTCCACAATGAACAAGCACTTCCAAATATGTTAATAAAACACTATCCTCAATGCTAATCTTACCATCAATGCTATTCAATTTTTTTTATTCACTTAATATTTTTTTTCCCTTTTACTGAAATATAAATTTAATCATGCCTCCTCTCTTCCATAAGGAGGTAAGTTTCCAAAGGCCCATCCCTTTTTAGTCAAAATTTCTTAGCTTGCTGTATCGGGCTTCTTATAATAGGACCCCAGCTTATTTTTTAGCCCCATCTGCCCAGATCCTACTCAGATATCTCTTCCCTTTGAGGACATACCATTCCTCAGCCCAATGGCCCTCCTTGACCCCTCATATTAGACCCCGCTGATGACTCCCAAAATTATATTATCCTGACCTAAATCTAATCCAATATGAGCACCTCATCTTTATACTTAGAACTCTTATCTTTCTTACTTTTACTCCCTAAACATTGTCCCTCTGACACACGCACCAAGCTAGTTCTAGCCTCCCCTCTCTGCTTTGATCTCTGCACTTGTGGTTCTTGCTTTGACAGTCACCCAGGACCCCATCATGCTCTGCCTAGAAAACCTGGACTGAGCCTCCCAGATCCAGACCCCATGGCACCTCTAGGAATTCACAAAACTAAATGCAGTCAGTAATGCACTCATTCCTACATTGGTTCTGTGGTCTCCGACACAGATTGAATGGCATGGAATGACATTTTATTATTAAATGTTCATTGAGATTATTCCTCCCACTTCTCTAAGCACCTCAAAATCAGGGTCTCCTAGTGCCTACCATAATTTTTAGTATTTAGTAGCTATGCTTTAAAGATTTGTTGAATCAATTAGAAGTGATTTATATCAGAACTCTGTGATGAGGAATTTATGCTGTAGTTGAGGAAATGAAACAAACAAACTGGATAAAATTCAGTAGTATTGTAATTAATGTGAGTAGGGGGAAAGAGGAACTTAAATTTATGATTAAATATGTTTTTTTCAAATTATTTAACCAAAGTAGTTTTTCATATTCTTTTGATAGGATAACAGTTAGTCTCCAGCAGGAATCTTAGCCCATCAGTTAATTCATTCTCTCTCCTTACCATATTGGTGTTTTCGTTGTTTTGTTTTGTTTCCCTCTCCTACAAACCTTAGATAAAATTTTAAAAAATTATTTTAGACTATTAAATGTATTTCACATACTATGCACAATGTGCACACTGCTACCTTTTCTCATGACTATGATACATGAATACTTTTGAGCTTTTAGAAATCATCACTGTGCAAGGAATATAATGATTACATACATTTTACATTAAAGGACTTCTGTCATTGACTCTTCGGTATTTTCAAGCTTTGCTCGGTGAAAGGAAGCTGCTGACTGACCCCTATGTTAATGTTTAAGATACAAAATTATCATCTAAGTGATGTTTGTCAATTTAAATGGGATTTGAGCATGTGGTAATTTGCTCATTTCAATAGAAACTCTTAAAAATTCCAGTCTGCTCAACAAATCATATAGGTAGGACAAAAAAGAAGGTAATTCTTAAACAGGTAGGTTTTTTTCCTGTTCCCTTAAATGTCTATGAAATTTTTCACTGATAATATTTGAAATAATATAGTTACCTAAGTATATTCCTAATCCCTATATATTATTAATAATTACACTTTCATGAAATTACTGTATTGAGACTTCTTGATTTGTGGCTCTCTTAAAATCACCTCTGTATCTGATGTATTATGATAAGGACAAGAAAAATGGTGTAATTATAGAAAGGTGTAGAGATTGATCAAAAATAGAAGGTAGATATACCTGCAGGGACTATTCGAAATAAAAAAAAAAATAGAAGGTAGGATTAGTATTAATTGAATGGATGCATATGATAATGGATTAGAAAGACAAATGAGACTCCTTCCTTTTGAGAAATTATATTTTTTTCCCCTAGGGAAATATATAAAATACCTCTATAGGTAATTTTCTTTTTTCCCCCTGTTCATTTGACTTTCTATTTCCAGAAATGCAGTCTCTCATTGTCAGCTGAGCTTTCTGATCAGTGTATCTTTTTCGTAAGAAAGGGATAACTTACAAAGCTCAAGAAATACACACAACTTGCTAACAATCTTGTCACTTGAAAGGCATACACACACACACACACACACACATATACATACACAATCCCCTATGTATGAGCCAAATTTTCACTTAAATTTCAAACTCCAAAATAAACATTTCTATGAAGAGTTCTTGCAACACACAGTGGCAAAAGATAAGCTCTTCTGACTTGGCTAGTTTTTGCTTTAGTAGTCTATCTAAACACAGCTGCTACAATTTCCAATAAATAAAGAACAGCATCAAGCCACCTGTATTCGGATTCCTCCTTGGAAAAAGTGTGTCCTTCTCCTAGTTATTAGAAAATTCCATACCAAATAGTAAGATAGTTTTCTCAAATCATAGGAAATAAATACAGATCACGACATTTAACTTAATGTGACTCCTACAACTGGACATGTTTCAGAGTAGAAGCAAAAAACAATTACAATTGCATCAAATGACATATTGATCGAAATATCTTCAAGTGGGCAAATAGACTAAGTGCAGTGTCAGACTTGAGAGTGAGATGTACTCCCGTGACCCTATTTTGCAGGCCTGCTTTTTAACACTGAGATAAGCAGCTCCCACGTTGTCTGTGGATAACTCGGGAAGGAGGGAGTTTGCCCTTCCCACCACCCACTTCACAGGCAGTATCCGACTCCAAGCCGCAGCTTGCCACCTGGCGGCTGTCCTGGGGCCCCAAAGGACAGTTTGCAGCAACAGGGCGCCGGGCAAAGGGTCCTGCCCGGCGAGGAGCCAGAACCCATTTGCTCATCACCCCAGGTCGGGTCCCCCGAATGCAAGCCCAGTGTTTGCTTTACGCATGATAGGCAGCCAACAGTTATTCCTGGCAGTAAGGAATATTATCTACATTTCACGCGGAGTGTGGAGGATGGGTCGAGGACACAAACTCTCCTTGCTGCCCTCTGCCCCCGTCCTAGCTCGGCTACGCCCTCCCGTGTAGCTCCAGGCCAGGGCCGCAGCTCCCGGGACGAGATGTTGGGCGTGCACAACTGAGCATGCGCTGCGGCCGGGCCGCCCACTTTACGGCCGGCGCGAGACGGGTCGCAAAGCTTTCCTCGCTCCGTCCCCCCGCCCCGCCAGCCAGGAGAACCGGGATGCTGCTCTCCCCGCGGTTTATGGGGCGACCTCTCCCTGCGCTGCTTTTCAGTCTACAATTGAGTTAGAATCTCCTACATCTTAAAAAATAATTTTAAAAATTTCTAGGTCAACGCTGTAATACCTAAGTAATAACCGTTTATATCTTAAAAAATAGAGAAAGAAGAAAAAAGAAAATAGTTTATTTTACTACTTAACCATCACTTTTCAAACCACTGCTATCAAAGATCATTTATTTTCCTCCTTACTGCTGAGACAGTATATTGTTTTTAGTCTTCCTCTTAACCTCTCTGCAGTATTTATTGTTTGTTATTTTTAAAACTCACTAGTCACTACCATTGACTTTTCCATTACTCTTGAATTTCTTGTCTTTTGACATGTTGGATGCCTCTCTCTCCCAGAGCCCTGCGTCTGCCTGTCTCTGCCATCGTTCTCAGTAGCTGCTGTTGGAATCTTTTTCTCTTCCTACTGCTCAATTGTTGATACTCCCTAAGATTCTCTCCTTGTCACTCTTCTTTTGTCTTTTCATTTTACATTCCCTCTCTCAGTAATCTCACTCACTCCCATACATTTAAGCTACTACTTTTTTAGTTAATTACTTAAGTACTTTATTTAATTCCTATGCCAGTAATTCACATATATATATTAATATACGTCGCTCAGAATTCTTCCCCCAACCCAAATCCTACATATACATGTGTCTTTGGACAACTACAAATGCATGTTCCTCCTCCTATAGGCCCCACAAACTCAAGCTGAATTCATCATCTTCTCGTTCCTCCTGTTTTTCTGTCTCTGTTAATGCAGCACCACATTACATCAGACAGAACCTAGTCAACCTACCATCCATCTCCCTTTCCTGTCTTCTCACATGTAAACAATCACCAATTCTTTAAACTCTATTTCCTCAACATTTTTCATCTCTGATTCCTCTTCTTTGTTTTTACCATACTGCCTCAGTTCATGTTTTTCTAATTTTGTGCTTGGACTAGGGAAAAACTGAAAATCAGTGCATCCAATTTCATATACTTCAATTAATTTTTTTCATTGCAGCCCAGAAGGTCTTCCAAAACATAAAATTGACTGTTTTCCCATGTTTAAATCCTTCATTGACCTCACTTTAACTATTGAATGGAATTAAAATAGTATGGCATAAAAGGACCTCCTTACCTGGCCAGACTTATCCCTTGCCTAGCTTCCCTCTTCCAGCTTTTTACCTCAGCTACACATATTGCCTACAGTTCTCTAAAAATACAAAGTTACTTAAAACCTCCTAGTTTTCCTCTCCTGTATCTCTCTGCCTGTAATGTTCCCAGCCCCTTGAACATCCCACTCTTGATTCCATGTCATGTGGAATATCTTAAAATCAACTCAACTCACTGTCACTCCCTCTGTCAAATATTTCCTGATCTCCTCTACTCCATTAGGTAGAAATAACCAAGCTCTGAGTTATGTTTGCACATGCTTCTGCCATAGCATCTTAATTATACTTACAGCTCAGTTGGGGATTATATTAGACTTTCAGTTTCCTTGTAAACAGGGATCATTTTACTTTCTATCTTCTCAATTGTTTGGTATTTTTAAACACAAACATGATTATTATGTTGAGATAATAAAAATTTAGAAAATAAATTAATGTATAGGATTCATTTTTGTTAATTCTAAAGAAAAAATAAACACTGTCCACTCACAATTGTGCCACAGCATTATGTTGAATCTGTGTGCTCCATGTTGCCAAAAATTCTCAGTGATTTCTTCCCTGTTATTTTTAACAGCAAAAGTATATCAGATATATTTACCTGTGAAATAATTAGACTGCCATAGTGACATTCCTCTAAATATTTGGATTATCACAAAAAAAATGAAAACAAGATATCATACATGTAGGGTAAGATGATGCTTTCCAGATGTTTGCCTCCAAGACACTTCTTTGTAACCTCCACTCCTAGGGTTTCAATTTCCATTTCTCACAAAGAGGTGCCAGATGTTGCAGTTAGTGTTTTATCTTGCTCTGCTTCCCTCTCCACCCTTCAGCCTCAGCAGAACTTATTTGTACACACTGTTCCTGATTATGCTGATCGCTAATCCTTGAGAGAGTTCCTGTCTCCAAAGGTGAAAAATCAAGTTATACACAAGCCACTCAAAATCACAGCCTAACAACTGACTCTTCATAAGGTTTGTTGGAGGAAAACACTTTGAATCCTATTACACATATCCTGTGGCTACAGAAACTGACATTCCCGCTCGCTTAGCTTCATGTCAAAGAGGCTGGAAATCCCCAATGTCCCCTAACAGCTTTACTGAGTGGTTTAGTTTAAAAAAAAAAAAAAAAAGCCATATCAGTAGGTCTCAGGTAGAGGATCACTCAATGAATAGAAAGTGAATGGAAACATTTAGTAGGGGAAAAGTTATTTGAAAAAGAAAAGAAGGCAGAGAACAGTTTTTAAAAAAAGATGTGTCCAGATTTACAGAGGTGAAGAAAAATTGGATCTGGTGAGAAGGGAAAGGATATGTTGAGATACAGACATTGAATGCACATCTCTGTAATGTAAACTGACACAAAACTGCTGAACAGAACACTTTAGGAATTCTCAAGGAATGAAAAGAACTCACATTTTTGGAGTGTCTGTAATGTACCAAGTACTTTACATACTTTATCACTCTTAGTACATAGCCACCTTATAAGGGAGGTTTTGTTGCTTTTATTTAATATTAAAGTTAATATGAATTAATAGACATATAAGTACATAAAACAATGGCTGGCACATAATAAGCACAATACACACGTTTGCTATCATTAACATTCTATAAATGAAGAATGTGAAGCCCCAGAATATTTAAGTAACTTGTCCGAAATCACACAGATGGCAAGTGGCATACCTGGTGGTAGGCCTAACACTGAGTCCTATGTTATGGTGTGAGGCCTTTTCAACTACAACTCAGATCACATTTCTGCTTTACACTGGCTGAGTGGTCCAGGAAACATGATCCATCTCTGTGTGTGAATTATGGAACTGACTAGAACTAAAAAAAAAAATTATTACTATGTCATAGGGTAAATAGTTGAAAATAAAATTATGACAGCTAAGTGTAACTAAAATTAAATACATTTATAATATGATTCCATCTTCTCAATAATATTCTGAGATTAATAGAGTGAAAAGGAATGGGGATTGGATGTAACTGAATATGAGGCCACTATTTAGATTATCAAATCACAGAATTTCAGAGCTAAAAGGACTTTAGAAAGCCTTTGCTTTCATCACCCTTCATTTCACAGATGATAGAACTAAACACTTGATGTTGACATGAATCTCCCAAGGTCTCACAATGTCAAGATGCAAAATTATTATAACTAATAGTAGCTATAATTTAGCTACTAATTATTATAACTAATAGTAGCTATAATTTAGCTACTTGGAAATCTTCCTCTAAAGCCATGAGTTCAAAACCAGCAAAAAGGTAGCCTTTATAAATCGAAATTTCCAAATCAGATAACAGATGGTAAACATAACAGTGCTTGATTTAGTCTTCATAGGAAAGTGGCTAGAGGAAGGGATGTTGCTTTAATTATACATACGATTTCACATTGTATGCTATACCTGTATGAAAAAAACAACACACCCTCAACTGCAAACCACTGTGCTAGCAATAGAATTTCAGAAAAACCAAACATCTGTCTATATGCTGAGTTTGAATTTCCAGATGTTCACATCTGTGACATTAAGTTATGGAAAGTATGCAGTTACACATCACTGTAAATCATGAAAATTTGTCCTCTCCTTCCTCCATTTTATACATTCCTAGGAGAAGTAGATTATCTTGTGCATTTTTCAAGAGCTCTGGTCTATTTGGACTACAGGAGACAGAGTACCTGTGTGCCCGGGTTCTGGCTGCCGGGTTGCAGCAGAGGCTCGAGAATACAGGCTCATGGTGGTGTCCCCATCATCATCCAGCATGTCCCTCGTGCTGCTGAACTTGGCCTGCATCGGGTTCCTGCAGGGGTGAAGGCTAGATGTGATCAGATTGCCCCAAGCCGCCTGGCTACTGTGAGCTAGTTCAGGAAGCAAGGCACTGAAAGGCATTCCTAATGTTCTCTCCCAGCAAGTAGCAGGGGAAATCTCTGACTCCAGTTCCTGCCTGGAGAGGCCCAGCCCCTCTCCTGTGAGCTTGTACTCTGAGTGCCAAATTGGTCAGGCTCAAGGGAAATAGCACGTGTTGTCTGTATGGGCGGTCTCTGTCTGAGCAGTTATCCAAAAGGTTGCCCTACTCAAATCTCTTTTGTTATCTGTTTACACTTCTCATGCATGTAACTACAGTGTAAAGAAAGCAAGACCTTACAGTAGCCCTGTGGTTCTTCCAGACTCTGCAGATTGATATTAATAACCAGTCGGGGGACACATATCCCCATTTCTTACCCACCATACATGGAATCACTTAGAGTGTGTTTAACACATTAACTGTCATGTGAGTTGTAGTTAAGTCACACTAGTTTTGGGCCTCGTGAAGCATATGTAACTCAAATGTCTCTTTACCTTGGGAGCCACGTGGTGTGCAGGCAACTCACGCTGCCATGCTGCAACATACATGTTACATGATGGGTGACCCCCTAGGCAAAACCCTGCAGTTGATTCGTGAATATCTTACACGTTGATGTCATTATTGTTATAATTAATATTGACAATTTAATTCTAAAAATGTGAATTAAATGAACAGAAGTCAATAACAAATTTTTTATTAAATTAGAAAGGATCATTTTGTTTTTGAATTTTTTATCCTATTATCATAATAAAACACTGTGGCCCAAAGAAGAATTTTTTTTTCTAGTATGGTAGTCAATGTGTTAACCTCTCTGTGCCTTCATGAAAAGAGAAGAGACTGTAGGATCCAGCCTCTTCCTTTCTTCAAGGGCAGACTGTAAAACATAATATACATGAAATGCCAGCACAAAAGAGTCCTCCTGAGAGCATCTTATTGATTTTACTCTCATTTGACAGAAAGGGAGATTGAAGCCCAGCTAGGTAAAGTGATCGGTCCAAGGCACATCACTGATTAGTGACAGAATAAGCTCTAAAAGTGTTCTCTTGTCAATTTAATGATCTTTATTTTTATAGTATCTGAACTTGATTTAACATTTGATAGCACATTTGGTACACCATGATCATGAGGAATTAGACATTTTCCTAAGAGTCAGAACTTTTAAAACTATTTCTAACCACCATGTGGCTTTGGGAAGCCAATTAACAATTTGTGCCTAAATTTCCTAAACTGAGAAGGAAATGACAAGATTGTTTTAGATAATGTCTAAAAATTCTTCCCGAATTAGTACAATAAAATTACATTATTCTACCCAAATTTGTCTAGATTTTGGGTGATAGCTAGACAAAATCAAGCATGCTAAATATAAAGGAGTGTGGAAAATGCTTGAGTTGGGGTAGCTAGACCCTTTAAGAGATCTATCAGGAAGTACATACTGTATATTCATATGTGTTTCAAGCTGTGGGTTAGTTATCATATTATTCCAAATTTAAAAATAAAAACCTAAAAAGATCTTCCTCTTGCATAGTGCCTTGTAAAACATAGGAAATCAAAAGTTATTTGTTCATTTGCATTGAATTGAATATTAACCAGCAGTATAGGAGAGAAAAAGGCAGTTAAAATTTTGAAGACAGAGGTATGTAAAGCACAGATGAAAATGAAAGAGAAAGAATACTAAAAATTGCAATAGCTGTGGTCAGAAAAATGCACTTAGGAGGTTATTCAGTTATTCAAGTAGTTCCTTGATAATTGACAAACAACCCACATGAACATTTACACTACTTTTCCGTAAATGCTTATTTTTTTCAACAATAACAAAAATATTTGTTGAACATCTACTATATGGCAGGTGCTAGTCTCATACTCTTGGATACATCAGTGTAAAGCAACGTTCTCTGTTCTTTTAGAGCCTGCGTTCTGTGGAGAAAGGCAGATGATACATAAGAAAGATAATAAGTAAGTAAATAATAGAGTATATTGGACTATAATAAGTGTTATGGCAAATACACAATGGGTAAGGGAGATTAAGGATGTAGGAGAACGACGGTGGTCATTTTAAATAGGGTAATCAGAGTAAGCTTCATTAAGAAAGTGATAATTTGTACAGAGACTTGAAAGAGGTGAGAGAACAGACCCTGCAGCTATCCCAAGTAAAAGTCATTCAGGTGAAGGGGACAGGAATCCCAAAGCCCCTGAGGTGGAAGCATGCCAAACTGACATGATTGGATTTGGATTTAATGAGCACACTCTGTTTTGTTTGAAAATCAACTGTAGAGGGACAAGGGTGAAGGCTAGGCAATAACTTCAAAAATTACTGCTATAACAGTAATTATACTGCTAGGCAAGTGAACATCGTGGCCCTTCAGGAGGTATTTCCCACTGCAGTCCCCAACCCTCAGGTTGCAGAACTCCGCGGCCCCCCTCGCCCCCTCCCTCCACCTTCCCCCGTTCCTCCTCCCCTCTCCCAGTGCGTGGAAAATTTGTCTTCCATGAAACTTAGGAAAGGGGCGGACGTGCACACAGCAGGGGGTGAGCTGAGCAGCGGGTGGGGGAGGGGGGAGGGAGCCAAGCTTCATCTGTATTTACAGCTGCTCCCCATCCTCGAATCACCACTGGAGCCCCACGTCCCCCTGCCCCTGTAGGTGGAAAAAATGTCTTCCATGAAACCAGTCCCTGGTGCCAAAAAGGTTGGGGACCGCTGCTCTATGATGACCATCATGCATCTTGTAGTTACCCCCGAAACTTAGGTTCAGCTAGCAGCTCTTTCTTTCCCCTTCTTTCTCTCTTGGAAAGTGTGGCTGTCTCCTGTTCACTCACAGGTATGTTTCCATGTAAGCTGCAGTACAAATGTGTGTCAGCCGGTCGGGTATAGTAGGCCTTGGGCAACCCAGAGCCATCTTACTTTACACCATCACTCTGGTCATACGCAGGCCTTTAAGTCACGGATTATTGTTGCTTGGCCTGTGTGTTCTAGACTAATACAGCTTGATTTTCAGCATCTGGAATGATTTTCCTTGATTACACGATTTCTTAAACTCATCCATCCCATCCTGGGGACTCAGGAGAAATCAATTAAACCAAAAACAAAATTAAAATACTTGGCATCTCCTCAAAACTCCATCCTGTGCCTTAGTTAACTACTTAAACCAGTTTATCTCCTGAATTCTCAGCCTGAATTATCTCTTCCTTCTCTATATTTTTTATCAGATAGTGACAACACAAATTTGTATATTAAAAGACAAAAGTAAACTTCACAAAAATCTCTTTCTTCTCTTAGATTTTTAAAATTTTTAAGATCCCACATTTATGTTTCAGTACAGATCTATTTACTACACACACCCTTTCCCCAGTACCAAATTCATCATCACCTGTGGGAAGAGGACGAATTGTGATAGTGATTGTTACACACAAGCACATCATTTAGAGGCCAAAGGTTATTTTTATTGAGATGAAATCCATATAACATAAAATTACCCATTTTAAAGTGAACAATTCAGTGAACTTGACAAAATTTCTGTTTACATGTTAATCAACTGGAGAGGGCTGTAAATGACTCCCCAACAATATAGAAATCTCTATTAGAAATAAAAATAGCACCAGTAGGAAACTTTGAAAGAAAATGAACCAAATTATCACATGAAGAAACATAGTTACATTGTCATTGTACGTTTTTATAGTAATTACTGAGGAACTGGTAAAAATAGAAAACCAGCACATCATAAAAATAATAGGGCATGTTTTGCATCTCAAAATGTTAATACTTCTGCCAGTGAGATTGGTTACTTTTGTATATTCATTATCAGATGTTACTGATTGATTGATTGATACCATTTAAAAAGGAGAAACTTTCCTATAGGAGCAGTTTCCCTACAATTTCATATTACACAGGATTTTATTAGTCAGAGATACGGCAAACATATTCTCTGGGCCATTTATTGATAAATAAAAAGTTGGGTTCACTGCTTTTTGATGATGATAATCCTAATTATGATCATAATGTGAAAATAATAAAACGCAGTGAAGACTTTTTTGCCATTTCTTCATTTTGCTAGTTGAAAGTACATTTTGCCCTCTACGCGTTCTACCCGTGTCTGACATACTGCTAGACGTTGAGGAACCAGTCATGAAAACACACAGTTTTTACTCCAGTGACACATTTGAGGACAAAAAACAACTCTGGTGGAGCCAGATATTAAGACTCTCTTGAAGCTCCAAGGACTGTGGCTTATCCTAAGTAAATATTGAGTCAATAGCAGAATGAAAATTCAAGCTTAGCTGCCCTGATTCCATGGCTAGGGTTCTATCGACTAGAACATGATACTACTGGCCTGCCTACCTATAGAGTTGACAAGTACAGAAATCATAGCCTCTCCATCCTAAGATTAAAGTTTGCCGAGCTCCCTAAACATTTGCAGCATTTATTTTGACCTCAAATATCATTCTTTTCTGTTCTGTTGTCTGTCCTCCTTACTGTCTTACATATTTCTCTCTCCTACCTTCACCCTCCCCCTTACATTGAGAGCTGCTTCTCACAAACACTGTATGAAGGCACATTACAAAGTTGGTCATAAATGATTGACACGTGAATCCATACACAACTGGGAGATGAATTTTCCTGGGTAGCTGTGCTTCTGATTTGAAACCTGTTAAAACAGAATATAATGAGGTAATTAGAACAAACTTAAGGAACATGGTCTACATGGTACTCAAATAAATTGGTAAGGATATTGATGAAAAGAGTTCTAAAGTGTTTATATTAAAACTTATATGCAAAAGGAATTTTGAATTTAGATTGTATTGATTCTCAAGTGGTAAAAGAATAGTCTCTATTATTGAGGCAGAAAAATGATTCCATATTTTTTTCAAGAAATACTACCGGTTGCATAAAATTAAATAAAGCTACTAGCAAGGTACAAAAACTATTTAATATTCTATAGAAAGTCCTTTACTTATCGTTAGCCTGTTACCTGGGGTGTATATGAGAAGTAAACAGTTAAATGACACTTAAAAATGTGATCCTGCTTAGCGGTCTGTGTTAAGACGCAATGGTGCCTGCCAGAAGCAAATGAAATGCCACTCTGTGAACTTCATATTAGTTCTACAAATATTTTAAGATACAATGTCAAACACACTATCAAAAATAATCAAGATTTGAAAACAAATCAACATGAATGAAAAATAAGAGAAAAATAGATACTTGTGAGTATAAGACATTGGAATTATCCGACACTAATGTTCAAACAACTATGGTTAGTTTTTCTGGAAGTTAAAGGACAATATTGAGAATGTTTGGAGAAAAAAATGGTAATTACAAATGGTGACAGGGTAGATTTTAGAAATAACCAAGCTAAAATTACACAACTGAAAAATTCACAAAACAATATATACAACTTAATGGAGCTTTTAATAGCAGATTAGCCATAGAAAAGAAAAAATAAATTAACCTGAAGATATATGAGAACTAAATACAGTTTACTCGTGAACAACATGAGTTTCAACTACGCAAGTCCACTTATAGGTGGATTTTTTTCAATAAATACATTGAAAAATTTTTTGGAGATTTTCAACAATTTGAAAACCTCACAGATGAACTGTGAAGCCTAGAAAAATAAAAAAATTAGGAAAATGTTAGGCATGTCATTAATGCATAAAATATATGTAGACACTAATGTATTTTATCATTTACTAACATAATATATACACAAATCCATTATAAAAAGTTAAAATTTATCTAAACTTATACACACATGGACTATAAATGGCACTATTTGCAGTTGAGAGAAATGTAAACAAATGTAAAGATGCAGTATTAAATCATAACTATATCAAATTTACCAAAATACATACTGTACTATTGTAATAATTCCAAAGCAACCCTCATGTTGCTATTGCAGCGAGCTCAAGTGTTGTATGTACTTAAAATGCTCTGTGACACTAATAATCTTCTCATGAGAAGTAAAAAGTGATCTCTTGTGGTTCTCTTATATTTTTTCATCATGTTTAGTGCAATACTATAAACTTTGAATCACATCATTGGACCCATACCAAGTGCCACTAGTGATACTGGAAATGCTCCCAAGAAACAGAAAAGTCATGACATTACAAGATAAAGTTGAATTGCTTATATGTACCATAGACTTAGGTCTGCAACTTGGGTTGTCCACCATTTCAAAATAAATGAATTCAGCATAAGGATCATTGCAAAAAAGAAAAGGAAATTCATGAAGCCCTCATTGCAGCTATGCCAGCAGGGGCAAAAATCTTGCACATTTTGTGAAATACGTTTTTATCTCATATTGAAAATGCAGCTTTTATGTGGGTGTAATGTTGCTATGAGAAAGGCATATCTAAAATTTTGAGGTAGTCCTGTCTATGCCTGTTTTGTTAAGCATCCTTATCATAAAAGGGTGCTAAATTTTGTCAAATGCTTTTCTGCCTCTATTGAGAGGATCACATGGTCTTTGTTTTTGCTTCTATTTATGTGGTGAACTACATTTTTAGATTTGCATATGTTGAACTATCCCTACACCTTGGGATGAAGCCCACTTGGTCATGATGGATTATTTTTTTGATAAGCACCTGAAT
>VBSM01003220.1:287762-312538 GCA_008086735.1 Cheirogaleus medius | reverse complement strand
CGCCTCGGCCTCCCAGAGTGCTAGGATTACAGGCGTGAGCCACCGTGACCAGCCTATAGATTTCTTTTTTTGTTGAGTCCTTTCCTGGCTTTGGCATCAAAGTGATGTTGGCTTCATAAAACATGTTGGGAAGGATTCCTTCCTTCTCCAATTTATGAAATAATTTCTCCAAGATAGGTAGCAGTTCTTCATTGAAGGCCTGGTAAAATTCGGGTGTGAAACCATCTGGTCCAGGACTTTTTTTTGTTGAAAAATTTTTTTTATTGCTGCTTCAGTTAAGGTACAAGATAGTGGTCTGTGCAGGAATTCTATTTCTTCCTGATTGAGCCTATGTGTTATGAGCCGGAGGTTATGTGTGAAGAATTTGTCCATTTCCTCTACATTTTTAAGTTTCCTTTACATTTTAAGTTTAAGTGCATAGAAATTTTTACAGTATTCAGAGATGATATTTTGTATTTCTCTGGTATCAGTTGTAATTACTTCTTTTTCATTCCTGATTGAGATTATTAGAGTCTTTTCTTTCCTGCTTTTGGTTAATCTAGCAAGAGGCCTGTCAATTTTGTTTATCCTTTCAAAGACCCAACATTTTGATTTATTAATCTTCTGTATAGTTCTTCTGTTATTGATTTCATTTAGTTCCACTCTGATCTTGGTTGTTTCTTTTCTTCTGCTGGGTTTGGGATTGGTCTGCTCATCCTTTTCCAGTTCCTTGAGATGATTCATTAGATTGTTGATTTGTGATCTTTCTGTCTTTTAGAGCCAGGCAGTTATGGCTATGAATTTTCCTCTCAGGACTGTTTTAGCTGTGTCCCACAGATTTTGATAAATTGTGTACCCTTTAGCTCAAAGAATCTTTTGATTTCCATCTTAATTTCCTCCTTGACCCAACTATCATTTGGCAGTAGGTTGTTTAGTTTCCATGACTTTGTGTAGAGATGAGTATTTCTGTTGGTGTTGATTTCTAATTTTATTCCACTGTTGTCTGAGAAGATACATAGTATAATTTCTATTTTTTAAAATTTATTGTTTTGTAGCCCAAGATGTCATCAATCTTATAGAATGTCCTATGAACTGATGAGAAGAAGGCATATTCAGTGGTTTGGGGGTAGAATGTTCTGTAAATGTCTGTTAGGCCCATTTGTTCTAGAGTTCTGTTTAAGTCCATTGTTTCCTTACAACAAACTCACAGCCAACATCATACTGAATGGGAAAAATTGAAAGCACTCCCACTTAGAACTGGAACCAGAGAGAGTTGCCCACTACTATCACTTCTATTCAATGTATCACTGGAAGTCCTAGCCAAAACAATCAGATAAGAGAAGGAAATAAAGGGTATCCAAATGGGGGCAGAAAAGATCAAATTATCACTCTTCACTGATGATATGATCTTATGTCTAGAAAACCCTAAAGATTCTTCCAAGAGACTACTGAAATTGATAAATAAATTCAGCAAAGTCTCAGGTTACAAGATCAATGTACAGAAATCAGTAGCATTCATGTATGTCAACAACAGTCAACCTGAGAACCAAATCGAAGACTCAATAACTTTCACAATAGCAACAAAGAGAAAAAATACCTAGAAATATATTTAACTAAAGAGGTTAAAGAACTCCATAGGGAGAACTATGAAACATGGAGGAATGAAATAGCAGAGGACACAAACAAATGGAAAACCATACCAAGCTCACGGGTCGAAAGAATCAATGTTGTTAAAATGTCTATATTATCCAAAGTGATCTACAGATTCAATGCAATCCCTATTAAAATACCAATGTCACTTTTCGCAGGTCTAGAAAAATAATTCTATGCTTCAAATGGAATCATAGAAGACCCCATATAGCCAAAGCAACCTTAAACAAAAAGAACAAATTTTGAGGCATCAATTTACCGGACTTCGAGCTATACTACAAAGCTATAGTAACCAAAATAGCATAGTACTGGCACAAGAATAGAGACATAGACCGATGGAACAGAACTGAGAACCCAGATATAAAACCATCCTCATATTGCTATCTGATCTTTGACAAAACATAGAAAACATACACTAGGGAAAAGAATCCCTGTTCAATAAATGGTGCTGGGAAAATTGGATAGCCACATGTAGCAGACTGAAACAGGATCTGTACCTCTTACCTCTCACAAAAACCAATTCACAGTGAGCAAAAGACTTCAACTTAAGGCATAAAATCATAAGAATTCTAGAAGAAAATGTTGTGAAAACTCTTAAAGACATCGGCCTAGGCAAATAGTTTATGAAAAAGACCCCAAAAGCAATGACAGCAACAACAAAAATAAATAAATAGGACCTGATCAAATTAAAATGCTTCTGCACAGCCAAGGAAATTATCATCAGAGCAAATAGACAGCCTAAGGAATGGGAGAAAATATTTGCATGCTATACATGTGAAAAAAGGGCTGATAAGTGGAATCCATAAAGAACTTAAGCAAATCAGCAAGAAAACATCAAACATCCCCATTAAAAAATGAGCAAAAGACATGAACAGAAACTTTTCAAAAGAAGATATACTAATGGCCACAAACACATGAAAAAATTCTCAACATCTCTAGTGATTAAGGAAATGCAAATGAAAACCACAATGAGATATCACTTAACTCCAGTGAGAATGGCTTTTATCAAAAGTTCCAAAACAACAAATGCTGGCATGGATGCAGAGAGATAGGAACACTCATACACTGCTGGTGGGACCGCAGACTCCCTATGGAGTCTATGGAAATATGGACTCTATGGAAATATAGAGATACCTCAAAAAACTAAAAGTAGAATGCCATTTGATCCAGCAATCCCACTCCTTGATATTTACCCAAAGGATAAAAAGATATTCTGTAAAAAAAAAAAAACCTTCACTTGAATGTTTATAGCAGCACAATTCACAATTGCAAAGATGTGGAAACAACTCAAGTGCTCAATACAAGAGTGGGTTAAGAAAATGTGGTATATGTATACCATGAAGTACTGCTCAGCCATAAAAAAAAATGGTGAACAAATAAATACCTCTTGCGTTAATCTGGATGGAACTGAAGACCATTTTTCTAAATAAAGTATCACAAGAATGGTAAAACAAACACCACATGTATTCACCATCATTAAATTGGAACTAATAAATCAACAGTTATGTGCAAATATGGAAATAACATTCATCAGAAATCAAGCAGGAGGGAGGGGGGAGGAGAAAATGGATAAGTTCACACCTAACTAGTACAATGCACACTATCTGGGGGATGAGCACACTTATTACTTTGACTCAAATGGTACAAAAGTAATTTATGTAACCAAAATGTTTGTACCCTGGTAATATTCTGAAATGTGAAACAAAGGCATACCTATAGACTCTAATATAATTTAAGAAAAAGTGAAGTCATTCTATGATAATTTAAAGCAAAAAGAAGGTATGGGATCTAAAACTGGAGAATTTAATGCCAGCAAATGATAGTTTGATAATTTTAGAAGAGATTTGGCTTAAAAAATGACTAGAGAACAGGAGAAGCAGGCTCTGCAAACCAAGAGGCAGTACATGAATTCCCAGACATCATTAAGAGAATCTTGAGAAGAGATATCTTTCTCAACAGGTTATTAATGCAGACTAAAGTGCCCTATTCTGGGGACAAAAGTCACAAGATACATTATTAGTAAGGAAGACAAGTGAGCACCAAGATTTAAGGCAGGAAGGGGTAAGTAGCTCTAATGTTTTGTGCAAATGCAGTCAGGTTTATGATCAGGACTGTCCTTATCTATAAAGCTGTTAACCGCCCCAGTGCTGAAGGGAAAAGATAAACATCAGCCACTAGTCTTTTGGTAGTACAACAAGAAGGCCTGGCTAATAAGAATATTTTTTCTGGATTGATTCCAGTGATGCTTTGTCCCCGAAGTCAGGAAGTACCTTGCCAGCAAGGGACTGCTTTTTAAAGTTCTGTTGGTATTGGATAATGCCCCTGGCCACCCAGAACCCCACAAGTCTGACAATGAAGATGTTAAAGTAGTCTGCTTGCCTCAAACCCAATGTCTCTAATTCAGTCTCTAGATAAGAAGGTCATAAGGACCTTTGAGTCTCATTACACGTGGTACTCTATGGGAAAGATTCCCAACACTACCGAACAGAACCCTCATAGAGGGAACATCATGAAAGTCTGGAAGGATTACACCATTGAAGATGCCATTGTCATTACAGAACAACTTGTGAAAGCCATCAAGCCCAAAATAATAAATTCCTGCCAGAGAAAATTGTGTCCAACTGTTGTGTACGACCTCACAGGATTAATGACAGAGCTAATCAAGGCGGTCATGAGAGACTGTGGATATGGCAAAAACGGTTGGGTGTGAAGAGTTTCAAGACATGGATCTTGGAGAAATTCAAGAGCTCATAGACACCACACCAAAGGAATTAACAGAAGATAACTGATGGAGATGAGTGCTCCTGAACCACTGCCAGACAATGAGGAAGAAGATGTGAAAATGCAGTTCCAGAAAAAAAATTGGCACTAGACAGTCTGTCAGAAATGTTCCAGTTACTCAAGACTGCTTTTGACTTCTTTTACATGAGCCGTTCTATGTATGACACAGGCACTGAAACTAAAGCGAGCGGTGGAAGAAAGATTGGTACTGTATAGAAATATTTTTAGAGAAATGAAAAAGAAAAATGTCAGACAGAAATTATGATGTATTCCCATAAAGTTACATCAAGTGTGCCCATTTCTCCTACCTCCCCTTCTACTTCCTTCACCTCCTCTGCCTCTGCCACCCATAAGACAGCAACCCCAACCTCTCCTCTCCCTTCTCCTCCTCAGCCTACTCATTGTGAAGATGATGAGAATGAATACCTTTATGACGATCCACTTCCACTTAATGAATAGTAAACATATTTTCTCCTCCTTATGATTTTCTTAACATTAATAAAATTTTCTTTTCTCTAGCTTTATTGTTAGAATGCAGCATATAATGTATATAGCATGCAAAATATGTGTTAATCAGCTGTTTATGTTATTGATGAGGCTTCCAGTCAATAGTAGGCTATTAACAGTAAACTATTAGGGAGTAAAAAGCTAAACCTGGATTTTCAGCTATGCAGGGAGTCATTGCCCCAACAGCTGTGTTGTTCAAGGGTCAACTGTACATAGATTAAAGAAGACAAAAACCAATATGGGATGTTGTAAATAGGTCTATAATGAATGTAACTGGAATCCCAGAAGAAGGGAAGAAAGGTGGGGAGGAAGCAAAATGTGAAGGAAGTATGGTTGAGAATTTTCCAAAGCTGAAGAAAGAAATCAAATTTAAAACATGTGTTACCTTCAAACAGATGGCCTCTCAAAAACAACAATAAAAAATAAATAGGGGAATAATATCGTTGAATGGACAAGAGAAAACCTACAAATCTCTAATCCTATAGTTAGTGAAAATATTTTTTAGAAAAGTTGAAATGACAATTTTAGGCAAACTCAGAGAATTCAACCCCATAGATGTATTCTATAGGAAATACTAAAGAGTATTCTTTAGACTTAATGAAAATTTCTCAAAGTGTAGGGTAGGAGAGGAAGAAATAAATAAGAAACAATAAAAACCATAAACATGTGAACAAATCTACATACATCTAGTGTTTTCAAGGGCTTTTTATTGCATACAAGATGCCACCAATTGTAAGTGTATCATTTATTTAATCTAATACTGTGAAATAAAATTCACCCAAGATAGAAAATTTAATATAATACCCTGCAGAAGTTGAAAAACAAAGGGCTATTTTGGTGCAGGAGTAAATGAAAAACTAAAGTGCCAAACAGAAAAGAACAAGATAATGTCCATTTCCCCATCTTGCCACCAGGTGGAAATAAGAGGGAAAAAAATTATATGCCCTGAGAAATTGAACCACAAGGTGGTACTCATACAGTTCTTTTACCTTAATCCATAATAACATTGTATTCCAAAACAAACTAAATGGAGAAACTAATTCAAATAGTCTCAGGTTTATGGGGCCCCTCATTGACACCTAATCCTTCCTGAAAGAGCTCAACTTGAGTTCAGGCCTACAGTCATTATAAAAGGCCATCAATTGTAAGACATATACTACTCTTACATATCTTAAAATGTGGAAAAATATGTGTCAGCATTAAAATACACAAATATAATAACATAATAAATTGAGGAGAGAGTAAACAGAGTAAAGAAATGTTCTATGACTTTTATATTGGTCAAGAAGAACATAAAAATGCCAATAATTATTAGACTTTGATGAATGAAGAATACATGCTATAATTTCTAGAGTACTAAAATATCAGTAAAAAAATTAAAAAAATAAAATATCAGTAAAACAATAAATTCTAAGTTAAAAGAAAAAAATTAAATAATAAAAAATATTAAATCAGAACAAAAGGAGGTAAGAGAAAAGAGAAAGTAACATTGCATCGGAAGATATCGTAATTCTAAATCTTTATGTGCCTGATAACATGGCTTCAACACATCAAATAAAATGTTTACAGAACTATAAGTAGAATCACAGTGGAAGATATTAACACAATTCTCTTAGTATGGAAAGAAGCAGCACATAAAAATCAGAGAACTACAATCACACGGAGTATGTTTTGTGATCTCAGTGAAAGTAAGCCTGAAACCCAAGAGATAACTGGAAGCACATATTTTTGTAAATTAAGAAATACATTTTTTTAAAACTCATAGTTCAAAGAACAACTCACAATGGAAATCAGAAGGAAAGTATTTTGAACTGAATGACAATGAAAATACATTGAAATAACAGCCTTAAATGCACATACTTGAGAAAAAGAAAGGCTGAAATTCATGAGTGAAGCATCCAATGTAAGAAGTTTGCGAGACAATAGCAAATTCAACACAAAGAAGTTAGATGGAAGGAAGTAATAAAGATGAGAATCATAATTAATCAAAGAAACAATAAAGAAAGAAGAGAAAATCAACTAAGTCAAATGTTTTTTGAAAAGAATAAGTAAAGGGAACAATACAACTACTGAGGTTGATGAAACAAGAGAAATAGATACGTGTGCACACACATGCATACACACTAATAATAGGAACTTAAAAAGGGATATAATTTCATATTCTGCAGATATTAAAAATAAAATGGATGAAAATTGCAGTGAAGAAGACTTCAACACACAATGAGGAAGAATTTATAATCACGCAAATGTGAAATATGTTTAAAATAGCTTTATAAAATGCAAAATGTGGTTGCTTTTTAACTTGATAATGGTATGTACCACACATTAAGTACAAGACACTGTGCTAAATCATTTTACTTTTATACCCTTTATTTCACTATTCTTCCTATTTTTATCTATGGATAAGAAAAGTGGGACTCAGAGAAGAAAAATGACTTGTTTTTAATGTCACCCAATCAGTGAGTGGGCTAATCATTAACTCAAGCTGACACCTGGCTTCACAGCCCAGGGTCCTAACCACAGTGTTACACTGAGTCTTAATGACTGCTCCTTGACTGGACACCCTCAAACAGATGCCAGATGCCCTGCTGGTAAGAAACCCAAGGGAACACCTGTGTTAATAGCACTAGATGGCCCCTCAATTCCTTGTGAGGCTAGAGTCCTTCTCCACCCTTGTTTTTTTTTCTTCCGGTCCACTCTTTCTCTCCCTCCACCGCCTTGCATCGTTCTCTCTTTCTCATATATGGTCAACAGTTCATGTTCTTAACTGCTTGACATGCTTTCACCTCTCTGAGAAAGAGGATGAAGCTTTGTCTCTCCAGATACTTACAAGTTAGAAGAGAATGTCGATCCATCCTCCCAGCGCCACGATCCCTCAGTCTGAGGGCGAGAAAGCCCTATCCAAAATGAATAATCAGGCTGGGAAGACACTTGCCTTATTATAAATTCCTGTAGTGAAACAGAAATACAAACACATCAGAGAGAAAGAGAGAGATTTATTTATATATGTGTAATATCATTGCTGCTCTTTTATGATGACAAGGGAGAGAGGTTTCTATTTAAAAATTTAGATACAAACTCACAAAAATGTATAGTGGCCTGATTATTGTAATCATGCAAACATGGAGTGTGTTTTAAAGGATTTTTTAAAAAGCAAAACCTGCTTATTTCTTGCATTAATTAATTAAAAATAAAAGCATATACTATGTACTTTACTTGCTTAATGCATGCTATTATTATTATTATTGTTATGATGGAGAACATTTAAAATGACTTCCTCTTAGGGAAAACTGTCATTACCTGGCATCCTCCTTTTTTCCTGCTCAATACAGACCGTAGATAGTTATATAACTGAAGTCCACACTTACCAATTCTTTTGAGCTGTCTATCTTTAGGAGATTAGAGTTTAGCTGAGAGCATTGTCCTTTACTTCTATTCCAGGTATCTAGTGATGTTCTAAATAGATAACAGCTCTTCTCATGTCTAATCCAATTAGGGGGACAGGAGCTGGAAGGAATTTCTGGAACTTCTGGAAAGAAAAGATAAGTACCATGAGGTACACAGCATACCAATTCACTCTTTTGGTGCAAGCCCCATTCATCTTAAGAATACTTAATAAATAATCAGTGAGTTACCATTATTATATTTCATCTTAATTCAAACTATAGGGATATGATTTTACAGAAGAGAATACCTTCAAATCTCCCTATTCAAGTAAAATTTTAAAATGATTAACTATAACCATTGTTTCTGTGAACTATAGTATAATTTTAAGGCTCACCACCCCCATCCCCCACCAGCTGACTGAATGGAACTCCTCGTGGCCAAAGGAATATCCTAAAACTAAATTGTCTGCCAGGAGAAGGGAGGTCAGACAGGCCTCATCATGCCCCCCTCCCTTCTTGGGGACTTCCTTTGTAACCATTAACAGGCCTAAGGGTATGCAAGACACACCTGCAGGTCCTCAATTTACACAACAAATTTATGTCCTGTGGCTTATCTCTGAGAACAGCTCCTTATGTTAAAACATTCCAAGCCTTTAGGCAAAGCTTCATGTCTTTAACCAATTACAATCCAAAGAATCTTTAAACCCACCTATATCCTGTAAGCCCCTGTTTCGAGATGACCCACCTTTTTGGGCCAAACCAATGTATGCCTCCCACGTATTGATTTATAACTTTACCTGTAACCCCTTTCTCCTTGAAATGTATAAAAACCAAACTGTAACCCAGTCACATTGAGTCCACTTGCCCAAGGCCTCTTGGGAGTGGCTCCAGGTCGTGGTCCTCGAATTTGGCTCAGAATAAATCTCTTTAAAATTATTTTACAGAGTTTGGCTTTTTTCCGTTGACATTTCAGAGAGCCAACTGTCTTTTTGCCAACTATCCTTTTCTTCTTCTTCTTTTTTTTTGAAACAGGGTTTCTCTCTTTTGCCTGGGTTAGAGGGCAGTAGCATCATCATAGCTTACTGCAACCTCAAACTCTTGGGCTCAAGTAATCATCCTGTCTCAGCCTCCCAAGTAGCTGGGACTATAGGCATGCACTGCCACACCTGGCTAATTTTCCTTTTTCTCTTGTTTTTTCTACTTACATTTATTTATTTATTTATTTATTTTTGTAGAAACAAGATTTCACTATTGCCCAGGGTGGTCTCAGACTCCTGGCCTCAAGTGATCCTCTTGCCCAATCTCCCAAAGTGCTAGGATTACAGGCATGAGCCACCATGCTCAGCCCTATCCTTTTATTCTTGACTTTTCTTCCATTCCTTCAAATTCAACCCAGAACTAGCTTTCTCATGATAACTCCCTAAAACAAACCCACTCAAAATCAATCATTAAGATTGATATACTATAATTTTATGTGACTTATTTTATGATGTGAGACCTACTTCAGAATGATACTTTCCGAATAAGAAAAGTATAAGGGCAATTATTCACATGAAAGAACACCTCTGTTATATATTAGTAGCTACTTGATAAAAAGACGGAAGAGGTGTGAGTCCAGAGATGGAAAATTATAGTGAAAATATTAAGTTATAGTCAATTATGATGCAATTAGAAGTAAAGATCAAGTACACATAAAATCATAATGAAATCAATGGAATTGTACCATTGGAGACAAATTTAATGAGTTTTCAGGAATATATATATTAGGTCTGTCTATTCTATATGGGTTTTTTTATTTTTTATTTATTTATTTTTTTATTCTATATGTTTTTAATTTAGTTTCTTTATTCTTAGCAACATTTTCCTTTCTTTCCCTTTCCCTGCCATTCTTCCCTTCTAATGTTCTATTACCTATTTTAACTGTATCATTTTTAAAACGTCAATTCCTTAAGGGGAGACAATACTTTTCTTTCCTTTGCATCAAATCATATAATTTCCTGTAGGTCTAAGCCCATATAGCCAGTGATAAATCAGTGACTGATTTTTAAAAAAAAAAAAAAAGGTCCAACTTAGAACTGTTTATCCAAATGCATGAAGTGTTTATAATGTTACCTTGTATATACCACAGGGACACATTACACTAAGTTAATACTGGTAAGTGTGCATGACTTACATGTACAATCATTGTATCTAAGCATACTCTCTTCATGCCACTACCCCAGTCCTTACCACCAAGAATTGACCCTCTTGAATCAAGATTCCATTATGCCTGTAACTATTCCCTTGCCTGTGGTTTTGAGAGCCTTGGTAGGAGCCACACTCTCTTCTAAAGATGACTGTGTGGGATGACTGTGGTTCTCTTTATTTCTTGGTGGAAAGTTGTCATTCTCCAATGAGTTGCTCTTTGAATTGGATCTCCAAATTGCTTCATATACCAACAACAATAATAGTGACAGAAAAAAAAAGTCATTCTGCTATGTCTGAAAATTAAAATCCCAAAACCCATATGTTATTGGAATCTAAGGGGATACATTCTTGATTAATGAGAGATGATCTATTGCTGATGGAGAGTTAAAGATAATAGATAGATAGAATAGATGGAAATAAATAAATAACTTTCATAAAGGAAATGTGGTAAAGAAGAGAAAAAGGAAGCATGTAGAGAAGAAGAAATAGAATGACAAAGGCAATAAGAGGCAAATGGCAGAGTCAGTTGGAGCCATGATAGATTTGAAATGGTATTAATAACATATCTTCCATCTTTCTTCTGTTACTTAAAAATGAGAGCTCATTGACAACCTTCCCAGTACCTACAACATAGAATATATTCAATGAACATTTGACTAATTAAAGACTCTCATGAGGATACTCTGAAGGCACAATATTATTTTATTGACAACAGAATACATGAGCTGTGAAATCTAGGGAAAGAGGTTTATCCATCACAATATATCTGCTTAACACTTAATAAGTGCCTGAGGCAATTTCTGTTATATTCAAAGGAGTTTATATTAAAAAGCAGGAATATAACTTCATGGGAATGTGTAGGAAAAAAAGAAAAAGAAGAATAAAAAAAGCAGGACTAAAACAATTTCCTTCAGTCGTAAGACTCATAAAAATAGCTTATAGTCTCTTCAGTGAATTTATTTCATCAGAAACATAGCACCATATTTTACTTCATTCTTCAGCTCCATGGGTTTCTTTCCATTAATTTATCCTTTGAATTCTACAGTTTCGAAACCAGCTATTCAAGAGAGGTAGTACAGCAACATAATTAGGAGTATGAGTTTTTCAGACAGATCACCTACATTTCTAATCACTGTCCCATCACCAACTATTGTATGACCCTGGAAAATTTAAATAGCCTCCCAGTTGCTCACTTCCCTTATATGTAAAATGGGGATTAATAGCACCAACTCAATACAGTTTATATACAAATTATCTTATATTATGCATGTCAAGCCCTTAAAAGAGTACCTGGCACATAATAAATGCTTACTAAACGTCTGTTGTTGTTGTTAATCTTCCCCAACAATACTCACCCATGGTACCGAGGACCACAGCTATCACCAGTATTATCAAGCATAGGATTCCCAAAGCCACGGCAATGAGACGCCAAGGAAGAGATGCCGCACATGTTCCTGAGGAGCAAGGAAGCAGAAAGTGCATAAAGAGGATGATGGATTGTGGAGCACTTTATTTCTATAGTTCATCAAAAGCTGGCAAATTCTAAAGGGAATTATTAACCACTGGGGCTAGATAACCTAGTTATCTAGCATTAGCCTGAGTTCTCTCCACCTATAGGATGCCTCTTCTTCAGTTGCTGGAACTGTAATTTTGACACATTGCTTTGATATCTGTACACGCCTAATTTCAGCTCCACATTGATGTCTATAGGTTTTGACACCACCAGGACCTCTGAAATCTTACTCATTCTTAGAGGAGACAGCTTAATGCAGGGGAAATAGCACTGATTACTAAGGGTAACTTTCCCTTTTTATTTATTTGTTGCATGACCCAAAGCAAATTACTTCCTCTGTTTTCTTCATTTCTCTTTGTGAAATTGGGGCAATAATATCTCAAAGGATTATTGTGGGAATTAAATGAGATAATACATGTCAAAGCACCTAGTTTAGAGGCTACCAGCACACGACAGGTTTGTTGTTATAGAATACTGTTTTTCCCCACAAATGCATAAACACACGTGCCTCCCAACCTCTTGCCTCATTCAATTTTTCCACTCTTCTCCAATAGGTTGCCCAAGAAAATAATTGCATAAGCGGTGAGAGGAAAATAATTGTGCAATGTGAATAACCAGAAAGCAGAAGAAAGCAAATTCTGATGTAAAAACACATGAATAACCTCTCTCTCAATGATAACAAGGAACTGATTTTGTATTAGTACCACACAGAGAGAACATATCTCTGCTCTTCACTGAGAATAAACAGGAAGGGCATTTCATAGAATTGTCACATATATATTTTTCTTCATTGGTACACCAAAAACTCCCTTTGGTTAAAAAAAATCCAGCTCAATCTCTTACTGCAAAAATGCATGTTGCTCATACACACTTCTTTTAAGTTTCCTTAGCCTCCATTCTATAATCTACCCCTTTATGTCAAAAACAAATGAGTCACTCCTATAGATATTCCTTCATCATTATATATCATCATCACACTTATTACCGGCTCCTCACTGATTAAGTGTCTATTTCTGCAGAACAGATAAATTATATTTTCTGCCATCATACATATTTAGTTTAAATGCTAATAATAATTGGTCACTGAATAGTTTCCATGAACAAAGGCTAAGGGTACATTCAAACGATCTTCAGTGACTTCTGAAAACCTTTAAAAATATATCAATGATAGCTCTACAAATCACAAGTCTCCCAAATTTTCTCCACTTAAGTGTTTTAGCTGATGAAAATGAGAGTGCTAAAAGCAGAAATAGTTTTAAAAAATACCTTTCTCTGAGACCACAGGTATCCTACTGATGCCTGGAGAGTTGAAGTGTAATTGAGTATATCCATCTTCATCCACAATTTCCACATCAGAGCGATATTCCATTGTTCTCTAGAGTCCCTGAGCAGATAGAGCATTTGAGAACTCTTTCCTTTCTGCTTTTAAGATGACTGCTGTGGACAAAGGAAAATCTATGAGTGGGATCATGTGGGATAGGCATTTACTGAGATCTAGCAAGTTGAGCATGAGTAGTCCAACCAGATACTCAAAAGCAGGAAATGAAAACTGTGCTGTGGCAATTTCCCATTTGTACCTTTAGATCCTGTTTCTGAGGCTGCTGGTTCTTAGGAAGCAGTAAAGGCAGCATAGTGGATAGGTCTTTGTTTCACACTGAATATAAGAAAAATTTATAGATTAATGTCTTATGCTGCCTTCATTAGTCTCACCACTGAATTTAACATCCTTAATTGACTCTGCCTATGTAAAACTATGAAACAATTTTGGTACTTTGAATTTACCATCACTTTGTTGTAACTATACATTCATGCATTTATTCATGTATTAATACTTGTTCATTCAGTAAACATGTATTGAATGCTCACCTTTTCAATTGGTACAATCTGGGGATACACAGAAAAATGAAACCTGTGAGTAAGCTCATTGCCTCATAGAGAAAACCTACAGAGAGCTACATGAAGGATGCCATAGGAGATGGGTGCTTTGTTGTAACAACAGATAGCGCAAACAAATCTCTTTGGGATTTGTCACAGATTAAAAATATAAAATAGTAAGTATTTATTGAACAATTATGATGAGCTAGATACTATGTATTACACGTGCTTTCTCATTCAATTTCAGTTTTCCAAGGCTATATGGTAGGCATTATCATTCCAATTTTCAAATGAAGAAAATAGACAAAGAAAATATAGTCCCTTGCTCAGGTTTAAGAAGCTAATTAAGATATTGGAGCAAAGCATCAAACCAAAGTCAACTCTTGCTGCAAAACCCATGATCCACTACACTGTTTCCTTCATCATTCCATACACTTATGTTGCAAGTAACTGCTTATGGAGCATTCTGGGGCTGAACTATTATGCTAAATATTTGGGTTGTTTTTTTTTCTCTCTCTCTCTCTTGCTTCTAGTTTCCATAGCAATATTCAAATCAATGAGATGTGGAAAACACTCATCATTGCTGGAAACCAGAGAGATGTCCAACGTATTTACCTGACTTTGAAGCTAACAGAATGCTGGAGACATCTGACTGTTGGCAAAGATCAGCAAACCCAGACAGTAAAGTGATGAGGGACAGAGTTCACCCAGCAATCCTATTGCAGTAGGGAAGAGGGCTCAGCATGAACAGCACTCAACTTCCCCAAAACAAAAGGCTGAAGACATTTTAAAGGCTGGGGTGTGCTAAAGAAGAAGCACTGAGTGGGTTGTAAGGAGGGTTAGTCAGTGTGACTAGGCCATCTGGATTTGTGAATTGGCACTTCTCCAGAAAAGAGATAAACTCCTCCTATCTTCATGACAGAAGGCAATAGAGCAAGTTGAAGCAAAGCACCCAGCTAGGTTGGCCCTTATCTTTCCTCAGCAACTGGGCAAGAGAGCAAGTGTTATCTCTCTAAATGTTTGCATTTCAAAGAAATAGCTCTCAGGTCCTTGAGAAAGCAGTTCTGGGTGGTAGATTCACTTCTCAAGGAGCAGAGAAAGAATTTACACTGCAAGATTTCTAAAGTAACCATTCTAAGAGGAATTCAGAAGCTTATCTATCACCAGGCTCTCACTGAACAAAAAGTAAATTCTCCTAGCAACATAGAGCTTCCAAAGGCTGTCATTTTAAGTAGGGCCTGGGTCATCCCATGGACATGGCCTAAGTTACTAGAAGTCATGCTAGAGTTTGTCAAGTCTCTTACTGCAGAGGTTTGGGAAGAATTGTTACATGCTGAGGTTTCTGCTGTTCTCACTGTCTAACATATGTCAAAATGGAAGCAATCTCAGTGAAGAGTAAATAAATGAGTTGCTCTGCCCTACCCAGTCTGCTACAAAAATGTTAACAAGTTTTTGCAGACATGTTGCAAGGTAGTAGTGTGGATCTAATCTCAATATTCATCAGTCTTCCATTTCTATAATGCAGTGCTTAGAAAGCAGGGTAGTGAGATTCAGGACACGCTACCCCAAAATATGGCAACTTGGGATTTGAGAAAACAGAAACAGAAAGTTCGCTCTCACCATTTCCCTGCCTTTCTCCCCTGAAGCAAGTCACAAGACTCTCACTTGAGAGGAAAAAAATATCCCTATATCTGAATACACAGAGACACCAAGAAAAATCTAAACAGGCCCTAAGTTCCCCCCAGTTTGTTACCATTAGATCATATCCTCTTGTTCAACATAGGGGAGAAAAAATAATATCTTTTCCTCACCCATCACAAGGTTCATAACTGAGACCTCTATAACAAAAGACAGATTAACAAAAGAAAAGCATACACATTTTACACGATGAGAGGGGCTTCTGAAATGATGACCCAAAGGCCAGGAAAAACTGTGTATTTTTATGGACAGTCAAGCAGAAGTATAATTGGAGGACAAAAGGTTATAATCTAATGGTAATAAAGTAGGGTGAATTTGGCAAGTCTTATTTGTTCAGATTTCTTTTCTATGTCTCTGTGTGATGTTCCTTCCTTCCAGGTATAGGGCAGGACACCTGGCATCAGTATCATCAGGGGAGAAGGGAGGGAGAAGATCAGAGAGTGACCGTCCTAGATCTTAAGGCCTGTTTCAAGGGAGAAGCACAAGTGGAACTGCAGTTTCTATGGCCTGCTTCTGGAGAGAGGGGCCTGGAGAAGGTCAGAGAGACCTTCCTGCTTCTGCAGTTTTCTCAATTTTCTTTAGCTTAAAATATTCAGTATGCCAAGGTGTATTTTGGGGTATTGTGTTCTAAGCACTGACACCAAACATACTTTCCCATGACTGCACACTCTTCATTAAACCTAAACATAAAAATACAGAGGCTTCTCTGTTTATTCAGGTATTCATTTCCTTATGAGGGCTCCCATGTTATGTAAAACCTCTATTAAAAAAATTTGTATACCTTTCTCTTGTTAATGTGTGCTTTGCTGTAAATGCCTCAGCAATGAACCTAGTAATGGGTGAGGAAAAGAAGTCTTTCCTCCTCTACAGAGGGAAACCACAGTCTTTTTCACAGAGTGAATAAGTTGGCTCAAGGAGGAAGGGTCAGCCTATTAAATAGACGTAGAGAGCAATAGAGAGGGGGAAATCTTCCAGGTAGTCACAAGTAGCTGTCTTTTTACTATCAGTTCAGACTCCCATCGGGAGAATCTTCCCCCGTGTAATGGCTTTTTTCTGTGACTACTGTCCCCTATTTAATCTCAGTCCTACAAAGACAATTGGCTCTCTAAATTGTCAAAGCAGTTTTTCAATAAAAAACTTTAGTCTTCTCCTTTTTTCTCCTTTTTGGGGTCTTTTTATCTGAATAAAACAACTAAACATTAATTACACAAATCATTAACAAATAAGAAAAACAAAGCCTTCAATATTTCAAAGCAATTGGGGGTGTGGGGGAGAGATTGTGTGTTCAGAGAAAAGTACCCCTCATTGAACATGAATATAAGAAAGAGGTGAAAAACAAACTAACCTAACCAAAAAAAAAAAAACAAACCCACAAACGAACAAAAAAACAAATTACAATTTTCTAATTCATATTCTCAGTGAAATTTGATAAAAACTTGCATTTATTAAGAAAGGTGGCCTTCCAAGAGAAATTATTAATCTGGGAAAAGAGTTCTTAGATGTGGAAAACACCTTTTATAAACTAAAAATACAATTAATTGAACCAAGAGGTAGACTGAATCTTACATCAATAAAATAACTGAAAGAACTGAGTTCACAAGAACTGAGTCAGTCTAGCCACTCACTGTTACATATATTAAGCTATTGTCAACAGTACTGTTTGCTCCCAAAATTAAATCTCAAAAGATAATATTCTTCCCAAACAAATATCTATTTTGGTAGGTTTACTAGCTAGACCAGGAAAGGGAAACACGGGAGAGTCTGAAGTATACGTCCAATGTGACTTTCTGGAAAATTCTTATAAACAAATGAATAAAGAAAAGTAATTATCAAAAAGACACCTGCACTAGAATGCTTATCGCAGCACAATTTACAATTGCAAAGATGTGGAATCAACCTAAGTGCCCTTCAATACATAAGTGAATAAAGAAAATAAGGTGTGTGTGTGTGTATCTCAGCCGTAAAAAAGAATGAAATAATGTCATTTGCAGCAACCTGGATGGAACTAGAGACCATTATCCTAAGTGAAGTATCTCAGGACTGGAAAACCAAACACCACATGTTCTCACTAATAAGAGAGTTAATAGATAGGTACACAGGGGCACAGAACAATATAAAGAATGTGAGAAATCTAGAAGATGGGGAGGATGGGGGATGTGGTATAAAAACTTACCATTGGGTACAATGAACACTATTCTGGTGATGGGTACACCAAAAGCCCTGACTTAAGCATTATGTAAGATATCCAGGTAACAAAAACACTTGTACCACCTTAATTAATATATTGAAATAATTAATATATTACTATATTAAAATAAAAAATAAATAAAAATATCTAAAAAAGTCAGAGAAGCAAAAAAATAAATATGTAAACATATGAGTAGATTGAGATAAATGGATATATGGATTAAATAGAAGACAAGACTATTAAAAACAAACTAAATATTCACTAAAGAACCATTGTAGAAAAAATGCTAAGTCCTCAGAAGATAGCAACACTCCAAAGTACTTCCCCATTTTCAAAAAAAAAAAATCATAAAATTTCACCTCCAATTTGAATACTATTAATAACTTGGGCCTCCTTCCTCCCTCTGTTCCCTCTTTTCTTCTTCCACCCATCCATTAATCAATTAAATGTCTACTGAATATTTACTACATTCTTAGAAACCTGGATACAAAGAAACATGAGGCCGGATCCCCATTCTAACTGGTTTCACATTATATTTCGGGGACAAAGACATGTAAAAATTACTCAAATTACTTTAGTAGCCCTTGGATTGGGCAGAGCACAAAATTTACTTAGGTTTGCGCACAGCACTTTCCTGTGTTTAATTTTATGTAGCTCTCCCACCTTTCCTGGCTCCCAGTCTTCAAAACCATGCTCCTCCTTTCTTCTTTGTGACTTTGCTTATAGCATTTAACTGGCACAAAAGAGGCTGACATCTGCCGTGCCACCAGTGACTTCCTTCAGGGAGCAGGACTCACTGCCCAGGGCACAGCCGTGTCCTGCACAGGCCATTGGCCTACCCCTAAATAGCCTCTGAAGTCTGGAATTGAGGATGGAAACTGTAAACTATTCCATATGAATTAACCTTTAGTGACACTTTGAGAGATATAAAAAGCAAAACAAGACAAATCAAATACGATAGTGTGAGACATTGTCCTAAAACTTCCATGGTAGCTTTACTCAAAGCTGCCGAGCATATTGGCAATCGGTTTTAAGTGGAGGCAAAAATAACTGGACATTTCCTTTTTGCAGGAAGTCAGATTGTAAAGAGAACCTAAACTGACAGAGCCAAAAAACAATCCAGATTCAGAAAGATGTAGAAGAAGGGATTTTAATCAGGGTAGCGAGAGGAGGAAAAAATAAATAGGTATAACCAGAAGATGCGTTAAGTGGTAACAAAATAGTAGAAACAGTGTAGAAGACAGACGCACGGGTTTGTGATGAAATAGGAAACCTAGAAATAATGATGAAAAGGGAACGGGGGAACAAGGTGGCCAAATAGAAACCTCAGCGATCAGATCATCCTTCTTCACGAACACCAAACTCAGCAACTATCCACGCAAGCAAGCACCTTCAGAAGAACCAAAAATCAGGTGAGCGATCATACTACCTGGTTTTAACATTATATCAAAGGAAAGAGGCGCTGAAGAGGGCAGAAAAGACAGTTGTGCACGGCCTACGCCACCCCTCCCCCATCACCCCTTCCCCTCCCCCGCCCCAGGCAGTGGCAGTGCCAGCAGGCCCAGTGAGGGACAATCTGTGTGCCCAGGGGAGGGAGAGTGAAGCGATTGTGGGGCTTTCCTTGAAAACTCAGGGCCACCCTGGCACAGGGGAACACGGCACGGGGTAAAATTCAGCCAGTGCCCATGGAGGGAGCTTTTGGACCAGCCCAGCCAGAGGGAAATCCTCCGCCCTGAAATCCGGGTTCCCGCTAGCCCCACCACAGGATGAAAAAAGCAGCCTGGAGCCTGGACTAAACTCATAAGGCAGTCGGCCACAAAGACTACTGTCCTTGGGCAACTCCTGCTGCTGGGCTGGTCCAGAGCCAACAGGCTTGGAGTGCATGTGACCCAGTGAGACACCAGCAGCAGCAGCCAAGCCTGTGTCACCCCTCCCCCACCTCCAGGCAGCACAGCTCAGGGAGAGTCGTCTTCCACTTGGGGAAAGGAAAAGGAAGACTTTAGAGGACCTTGTTTTGCAACTTGGGAACCAGCTCAGCCTCAGTAAAATAAAGTACCAAGCAGACTCCTGAAGGCCCTGGGTCCAGGCCTTAGTTCCTGGACTGTACTTCTGGTCTCATCCTGGGCCAGAAGGAAACATGCTACCCTGAAGGGAAGGACCCAGTCCTGGCAGGATTCACTACCTGCCGACTAAAGAGCCCTTGGGCTCTTAATAAACATCAGACATAGTCAGGCAGCTGTCATCATGAACTTTGGATGAGACGAGGCTGGCTTCAGGTGTGTCCTAGTGCTGGTGGCCACAAAGAAGTGCCCACATCATTCCTCCCTGAACTCCAACAGCCCAGAACAGAGAGGGAAGAGAGTGAGGGACTTTGCCTGGTAATCCAGGGAATTCTCCCATTCCTTACCTAAGTCCACCAAGGCAGTACCACCAGGAGTCCACAAGAGTCACAGCATTACTGGGCTTGGGGCACCCACAGTGCTGATATGGGAGCAGTGACGAAAGACTTAGACCACAACGCTCAATTCCATTTGAGTATCTGGAAATCCTTCTCAAGAAGGACAGGTTCAAACAAGCACAGAATGTGAAGATTAAAATAAATACCAAACTCTTCAATGCCAAGACATTGACAAGTGTCCATAAGCATCAAGAACATCCAGGAAATGAACTAAATAAGGTACCAGTGACCAATCCTAAAATGATGGAGATGGGTGACCCTCCAGACAGAGAATTCAAAATAGCTGCTCTGAAGAAGCTCAGTGAACTTCAAGACAATGCAGAGAAGGAATTCAGAAGCCTATCAGAGAAATTTAACAGAGATTGACATAATAAAAAAAAAAATCAAGCAGAAATTCTGGAGCTTTAAGAATTCAATTGACAAACCGAGAACTGCATCAGAGTCTCTCAACAGCAGAACTGACCAAGCAGGAGAAGAAAATAAGGAGAAAAATGAAATTCAAGTAAATAATAAGTTAGAAAAATACTGAAACTTTGGGGATGATTTCTAAAATTCATTTAATTGAATTTTTCTCCTAGTTGTACTCTTACAAAGGAGGTATAATATCTAGTATTTAAAATGGTCACAAAAAAGGAAGAGAGGAGAAGAGAGAATATTTTCCTTTAAAAAAAAGGTGGACACAGAAAACTTACAAACATGCTACCCTGACTGAGAGAAGGAGTCCTGAGGTTCAGTGAGACAAACTGGAAAAAGCAGGGACGAGGCAGTTGATCCAGGACTTTCAGTCCCAAACTGACCATTGGAAAAGCAAATGTTTTCCTTTTGACTGGAGAAGACAGTTTCAGGAGAACCTTGAGCAGCAACGTGGAGGTAAAATCTGTCTTTGAATTAGACCCTGTTGAGGGTAAAAATAGAGACACATTAGAAGAGGAAAAATTTTAAAAAATTAGGGGGCAAAGTGCTCATGTTGAAAACAAATATGAATAAGGAGTGGATATCGGAGGGGTGAGCTTTATGTAAAGGTCACTAACAAATAATTCAATACAGTGTGAGAGGAGCCAGAAGTGAGATTTTGTGATATTTTATGATAGGAACAGACCCAGGCTTGAGGGACCTGGAAGTTTACATTATTTGGGGGAGTGGAATGAAGTAAAGTTTATATAATTGAAGGGCTTTCTTAAGAAAAATAATACAAAATTCCAAATACAAAGTTATTAGGTTCCCAGCCAGTGTGTTGGAAACGGCTGGCGTGAGACAGGCTATGAGTCAGCTCTGAAGCTCAGGCATCATTAGTTTCAGGGTAAAGCCTCATCTAGTGACAGCACAAGGATAAAAACAATTATCTCCAAATGTGGAAGTCAAAAAAAAATTGACACAGAAAGCTAAATTCAACTCTGCGAATTTGTTTGTTTGCTTTAGGCTGCCTGTGGGCTGGCCCTCTTTATTCTACCCCCTGTGGCTCTTCCTTTCTCATTGCATTCTCTGTGATAGTGTAGTGGCCGTCTATGTTTTGGTCAAGTATGTTAACTATATTCTCTTTTTTCCTATGCCCTTAAACTCAGCACCCTCTTTAATGGAAAAATATGGCAGAACAGGCCAGACAGGGCTTGTTTGTGATGGAGGACAAGCAAACAGGAAGGTCTCTAGACCGTCCCACTACGGATTCAACCAGGGCATCTCTGATGTTGCTTATTTTATATGTGGAAATTTCATATACAATTTCTTTTAGGAAAAAAACAAACTTAAAAAAAATCTGGAAGCTATTCACATGCTATATTACATTCTTTTCTTCTTTTAAAGACAGGAAACAGCTCAATGTAGGCGAATTAAATTTGCATAAGGAGAAAGAAAGCTTCTAGTCACTATCAGAGCTTCCAACTTCAGAGTCCAGGTTCTACCTAATAGATGCAGCATGTGGCCTTATTGCTCCTGACTTTGTCACTGATTGACTGAGTGACTTTTTTTTTTTTTAATTTCAGAATATTCTAGGGGTACAAACTCTTTGGTTACATAAATTGCCTTTTGATGTGTTGTTTAATTTTCTGTGCTTGCTTCCTCACCAGTAGAGTGATGATGGGTCTTAAATCTCTGTGGAGATCCTTGTATGGTAAATAAGAGAAGTACAGGAAAACTGATTAATGAAAATAGATTCCCTGTTGTGTGTGACCTGAGCTAAGCCCGTATGAATTAATCAAAATGATATAGCAAAATCAGGCAGGAGTGATTGAGGTGATGGTGCCATCTGCTGCTATGTTTTAGGAATTTCAGGGTAAATTAGAGGAAGTTTATGTATTCATTTAGGGGTGAAGTTGAAGAATTTCTACAGGCTGTGAATACCTCTTAATAAAAATGTCACTTTCAGTCTGCTGAAAGGCATCTACATTTCTTCATGCCTAAGTAATTATGGTTGTTAGGAGTTAGCTTCTGTTATGAGCACTTGTTAGATTCCTTCAATAATTATCATGTGTGTTTATTCTATTTAATTTTATATTTATGCTGCCATAAATTCCCAGAGGGAAGGAAATTAGTCTTGTTTACTACTAATTGTCAGTGCTTAGAGCAGTGCTTCAAATGAAATGAATAAAATTGTATATATGTATCTATTTTTAATTTAACTGTTTATTTTCTTCCTCTATACCAGATTCTAAGAACCATGAGAAAAGGCTCTATGCATATTCATTAATGTCTACCTTGTTAGCACTAAAGAAAGAAAGTATTCATTAGACAGTTACTAATTGAATGAACAAATGAACCCAAGAAATGAGAAAAAAATTCTAATTCATGTGTCTTTGTCAAAGTAAATTAGAATAACTTATAGAAATCAAAATATCTAAAACTATTATTTTGGTTTCTAAGTTACAGAAGTTTATAATCAGCCTTTTAAAAATTACATAGTAAGCACCTTAAATCATTTTTGAAACATAACACACATAGTAGGCAAAATATAACGTATAGTAGGCATCCTACGTCATTTTATAACAAAATAATAACAGATGTAAGATTTTTTAAATTGCGTGTTTTAATTTTTTAATATTTGGGGTTTGTTGTAAATAAATAATAGCATAATGCTGCATAAGCACATGTTAGAAAAAAGCTTAGCAAAGGCACATGATTTGATGTTTATGAATATATTAAGGTAGATTCCTGCTGTCAGTATTATAGGATGCTTTACTGAACTTAAATTATTTATATTACTATTGAATTGTTTGTTCTCTGAGAGTTGAATTATAAATTATCTGTCAGCTGTGCCATTAATAGAGTAAAAGAAGTAGAGACAATCTGAGGCACGTGACTGTTTATTGGAGTATAGCATGGACCGTTAAGTTTACATATACTGGAATCAAGGGCCAGTTTAATAATTGTCCAAGCCCTCAGATTTCCTTATGGTCCACACACAAGTCAGAGGGATAAAACTCCTGCTTAGAATTCTGTGTTTTTCAACTGTGCCAATGCTTCACACCTCAATCCTCTCTCAGTTTTTTTTTTAAATGTGCTCCCACCAAACTAGTGGTCCATCAGTTTTCTGGTTCGTGGCTTCCTTTACAGTTCTTGCCCACCATGGGATGAGGATGATCATAGAGGGGTGGGAGTTGAAAGGATTTGGAAACTAAATGCAAAGGAGGTACATTTGGAGATATTAAGATATAAAGATCAGATAATTTAAGTTTTCTCATTTTACTTGTTATATTTTAAAAACTTGAACAATAAATTCAGAAAAATATACATATTCTGCCAAACCAGAATATCCTAAGGTTTGCTGTATAAAACACTTTAAGATAATCCAACATTTGAAATTAGATTCGCTAATACACCATCTACTCCCACACTGACCCAAATGTCTTGCAGAGCCCTAATAAACCTCAGAAAAATATCTCCAACAACAACAACAAAAACAACTGAAGAAATGCTGAACACTGCTTTTTATGGTGAGGGAAGCAAATGCTAAGTCAGGATATGTTCCATAGCACACAATCTCAAAAACAACACACACAAGAAATCCTAATGTTTACAAATACAGTTAAACTTACGTTCATAAGTCCTTTAGGTTATCTGGTCAATATGCTGTAAAAGCCTAAGAATCTAATATCTAAAATGGAAATATTTTTAGGACCTTAAAAAGACAAAAAGATGAACTAGTAGTATAAATAGCTGACATTTCTCAAAATCTTGCCAAACTCTAGGCACTTTGTGAAGAACTATGTAAACATTGTCCCATTAACTCCTCAAATATCTATGAGGTAACTACTAGTGTTTCCTCAGTTGAGGAAATTGAGGCATCAAGGAGGTCAGTAACTTACCTTAGGTAATAAAGATATTTGGTAATCGATTGGGATTTGAACTTAGTGTAACTTCAGAGCCCTTGTGCTAAACCATTATGTTTATTAAAGAAATGCATCATAAATAATAACTTATTTATATCAGAAGTAGGCAAACATTTTCTGAAAAGGGTGAGAGAATAAATATCTTTAGATTTTTCAGGCCACTTACAATCTTTGCTGCATATATATATTTTTTTATTTCAGCATATTATGGGAGTACAAATATTACGGTTAT
>VBSM01003220.1:264957-281068 GCA_008086735.1 Cheirogaleus medius | reverse complement strand
AAAAAAAAAAAAAAAAGATCATTTGCCATTAAGAAATGCAAATTAAAACTATGATGATATATCACTACATATAAATTAGAATGGTTAAAACTGCAAGATGGACCATACCAAATTCTGGCACCAATGAGGTGGAATTGCAATGTTCTCACACCATGGTAGAAATGTAAAATGGTACAACTTTGGAAAACAATTTGGCAGTTTCTTAAATAGCTAATGTATGATTCAGACATTAGACTCCTAGCTATTTACCCAAGATAAAAGAAATCCTGTGTTCATACAAAGACTTGTATACAAATGTTCATAGCAGCTTTATTTGTAATATCCCCAAACTGAAACAACCCAAACGTCATCAACAAGTAAATGGACAAACAAATTGTGGTATATACATCCAAGGTAATACTCAACATTACAAAGACTGAGCAATTGATACAATCAACAGGATGGAGATATATGAATCTCAAAATAATTATGGAAAGTGAAAGAAGCTAGATCCCCAAAAAGGCATCCTGCATGATTCTGTTCATATAAAATTTTACAAAATGCAAACTGAAAGCGGATTGGTGGTTTTCTGGGGAGAAGGCATTAGGGAGGGACATGATGAAACTTTGAGGGTGATGGACACGTTCACTATCATGATTGTGGTGGACATGTTCACAAGGCATGAAAACGTATCAAATTGTACACTTTAAATATGTTCACTTTGTTACATGTCGATTATATCGCAATGAAGTTTTTAATAAAACACCTCTTGTCTTCCAAAGAATTATAGGGATATTTGTGTGTGGGCGCGTGACTGCGTGAATGCGTGTGTGCATGTGTGTGCGTGCACGCGCATACAAGGGCTGTCCAGAACGGATCCAGCCATGTGTTTAATATTAGCAATGGCTGGATGCTTCCCAGATACACACACACAGACACACACACACACACCTCTATATAATTGGTGTTAGATTATGTGCAACAAAATGAAAAGGTTTCCTTTGAAGTAGAATAGCCTGTGAGGGGAGGTGGAAACGAAGTAGAAGTGCAGAAAATAGAAGGGGTATTTCAATTCCATCTGTTCCTATTCAGCAATATTTGCATACCTGGATCAGTTTGTTCTAGAATTGGGTGTCTTTATTTTTTTGATTTTGTATGTTTCTGAATTATATCATAGTATAACGGGACTTGAGAAATGGTCATCTACAAAGGATATGTGCTTTGAGAAAAAAAATTCTACTATTTTTCTTCTGGGCCATACATCCTATGATTCTAACAAATGCTGTTTGGAAGGGTTAAAGCTCCTAAGTTGTTCTTAGGAAGAGAAAAGATGAAGAAATAATAACTGATTCAGGAAGTGATAATGGGTTGTGCATTACTTCACAGAAAAGACCACCCAATTACTAATTATTAATACTTCCCAGGTCTCCCCAATTGTCCCCAAATATGTATGTGTGTGTGTGCACACACATGTGTGTATATACATATTAATAAATGGTGGAGTCTGGAAATGGACCACAATTTAAAACCCGAAGAGTAATGGCTTTTAACATTGACAGCAGTTTCTTGGTTTCAATGTGATCTTCGCCCTTCTCTGTTTCTTCATGTGCAGTTTCTTAAGTACATTTCCTCTTTTTTGCTCTCTGCCTGCAGTTGGGCAAGTTCTCCATGTTCTGTCTTCTGTGCAGTTTTAGGAGGGTGAGGGGCTGGTGGCACAGATGTAGAGAAGACTGACTGCAGAGGGTTCCCAAGCTTGGAGAGGAGTCAAATTTTAAAATAGAAAAGGGAAGAGGGATTGAAGGCTGCCAGGAAGGGTTGGGGCAAGCTAGGTGAAATATATATATAGATGGAATCAAAACTTTTGATATAAAGGTGCCAAGCGGCTGAGGCCTTGGTCTCTGCTGAGGAGTTCCGCAGCCAGCTAACAACTGGCAGTTCTCAGGGCTCTCGTGCTTGATACCCAAGTGGCAAAGAATAGCTCAAATTTCAAAATTCAAAGACCTTCTTCTTTTCTTCCAGAGCCTTCAGAGTCACTGTGCTGTCAATAGATTTGCCGCCTTCTGACATATACTGAATGCAACTAAAATGCAGTTTTCAGCAAAAATAGCTCCCCGTTGTATATATGCACAGGTACCTTCAGGATACCGCTGGGAAACAGCACCCTGGAGTCTAAACCTGCAGGCAGAGAGAAAAAACCGGTTAGATTTACTGCCACCTTGTGTCAGGAACTTAGCCTTGTCTTAAAGCTTCACATCAGTAATAGATGTGGAAAGGAAAAATCAAGAAAAGATTTGAATGGGTAAATAAATGAGCAAATCCCTTTGTGAGCGTGGTGAAGAAGGAGACTGTTGGAAATTCCCCGAGCTTCGCTCTGGCAAGAAGAGGACTTTGTTGGAACACAGCAGTAACTTCACCAGCAGCTTCAGCAAGGAATAGGAAACTTACAAGTGGGGCAGCAAAACAAACAAAAAAACCAGTAAACTTACAAGTGGGGTACCAGAGGAGAACCATCCTCCCATAGCCATGTGTAGTTGGGTTTCCTTAGAGACAGTCCTATCCAGAATGGGAAACTGGAATGGGAAATTGCTTGCCGGATGAAGTCCTGTGGGAAGTAATGTTTCTGAGTTGATGGTGGAATCAATATGGTGGTTTTAGAATCGAAAGTCAGTTAGCATTATATTCATAAAACTAAAGAACCAAAAGGGATCTTTGATATCCCCTTGATGGTTTTACGGAAATGTTCCCAGAAGCCTAGAGATACTACTTAGCCTGCCAATCCAAGGTCATGGACATCATCGGTGGCCAAGTTAGGCTAAAACCAGGTATGCTGGCCCTCAAACAAGTACTCTTCCACTGATGGTCTAAACCTGCTCTATTTACCTATCAACCAATACTCATCAACAAACATCCATAAACACTCACCAGGTCACCTGTGCTATTAATTTTCAGCAACTGGGCATCCAAAGACAAGCAGTTCTCTCCACTCTTTTCCCAATCAAATGGGCCAGAGGAAAACAGGTAACAGTTTTCTCCGTGCCAGATCCAATCTTGAGGACAAGGAACTAGGAAGGGTATTATATCCAATCAGTCAGTTATGTCTGAGTAAAAGTATTTCTTAAATCAGTTAACCCCTTAGTCCTCTCACAAGCATACCATTTCTTCTTAATTAGAATTATATCCAGACTCTGCAAATACCTAAGTAGTCTCAGAGTCTTTATTTCTCCAGTTTTTGGGGAAAAAAAGAAAGAAAGCATTCTGATTTTAGCAAACTAAATTTACTTCTCATTTAGCATTTTCACTTCCCCTGTTAAAAAGCAAGGCAAGCTGGGATGTAATTTTAGAAACTGATCTATTTTTTAAAGTTATGTTTGGAGTAACAAAAGTGAGATTTGGGGGAATGGATATTTAATAGCCATTCTGCTATTAAAAAGTTATGCTTATGTATGTTAAAACTTCACATCTTTGAATAATGGAGTTGGGCTTAAATACCATGTCTCCTGTTTTTCACCATGTACTGTCCAATACAGTAGCCATATGTGATTCTTGAGTACTTAAAATACTTGAAATGTGGCTAGTCTACATTAAGATGTGCCGTAAGTGTGAAATACACATCTGATTTTGAAAACTTAGTAAGAGAAAGGAATGTAAAATATCCCATTAAAATTTGTATACTGATCATTATTGAAGTCATATTCCAAATATCTTGGGTTAAATAAAATATATTACTGGAATTTATTTCATCTGCATCTTTTTCATTTTTTAAATGTGGTTACTAGAAAATTTAATGGTACATATGTGGCATGCACTATATTTCTTTTGGACGGAATTGTTCTAGGGAGAATCGTATATCAATGCAATGTGAGGATCTCAATTTAAATAAAATTTCAGAAAACAGGGAGTTATTCAGCAGTGAAATTCCCAGAGAGTTCAACAAACCCAACTCAGGGATTAGGCAATAGGCAGAACATGCCAATGTCTACGTGTTTATGGATGCTTTCAACAACCTCCAAATCATCATTATTGTCATCATCATTGTCACCACCTCTTCTGTGTGTTACTAACACTTGCAATCTCTTTAAAGGGAAACAAAGCACTTTGGTCTACACTGTGACCAAATGATGAAAAAATTAAAATCTTTTGAGAAAGGTAGCATTTTAATTTCAATTTTCACTGTGGTGCAAACCCATCAGATAATTATATAACAGTAGGCTTTATCAGAGAGGAGAAAGTAGGAGGGCACTGAAAAATGAAAGAGAAAGTGAATGAGAAAGGGCATAAAAAAGACCAAATTTAAAGCAATGAATTCAAGCTGCTTCTTAATTTGCCTAATCCCATTATATTATGTAAATGAAAAAAAAACACAGCTTTTTGTGGACTAAAGGAGCAGCCTAGGCAGGTTTTCCAAGCAATGACAAAGCAAGAAAGATACATCTCAAATGTGGTATTTAAACCAACTGCAGATATATATATATATATATACAAAATTTAACAAACCCAACATCACTATGTACTAGAAATTGTCAGAAGTACTTTATCTGTATTAACTCATTTAACCCTCATTACAACTCTATGAGGTAGGTTACATAATTTTCTTTATTTGACAGATAGAGAAAAATGGGATTTGAACTTAGGCAGTCTAACTGTACAGTCTGTGTGTTTAATCACTGTAACATACTCCTTCTTTCTCAGAACCATTTGAGGAAATATTTCTCAGTATCCCTGAAGACATTCTGATACAGAATCTTGGGGCAAATCTGGAATCTGCTATTTTTAACAACCTGCTTGCGTACAGTAAAGGCCGAGAGCCACCACTAATTCCAGAGCTAAATTTAAAGTGTATTCCTGCAAAGACTCTGCAGCTCACTAGCTCGATGACCTCAAGCAAACATAGGGTAACTTCTCAGCATCACTCTCTTCTCATATATACATTGAGGACCCCAGACTTGCTAGTAAAAAACATCAAACTTGCCTCAAATTTGAGAAAACTGGCATAGTTTTTTCCATATGGTATTTTAATATTATAAATAGTATTTCTTTGAGAATCTTCTCAAAGCTGCTTGATGAAAAGCAGAACTTTATTTGGAATCTCTACTAACTGGCCTTTATCTGATACCTTCAAGAAATGGAACATGTTACCTGGTATATCTGCCAGCATCAGACATAACACTTCTTATCTTTTTTATTAGTTGTCTATGCATGGTATTTCTGGGAGATGGTTCTGAACAGTCCTGATGTAGATTTAATCCCATGCAACTGATAAAGACATAGCTGTTTTACAGGCCTGCCTGTGAAATAAACCATTAGTTGGTATATAGCTATGTCTGTTTATATAAATATTCCTATCCTTGATATATGAGCCTCCTCCCTTTAAGCCTTCTTCAAGGTATTATATTCATTTATTTCCTTGCAAGCTCCCTCCTTAAAGAGATTAAATACATATTTGATACTTGCTAAAGATTTGTTTGTCTACAAAATTTTGGCCGGATGCAATTGCTCATGCCTATAATCCTAGCACTCTGGGAGGCTGAGGCGGGCGGATTGTTTGAGCTCAGGAGTTCGAGACCAGCCTGAGCAAGAGCAAGACCCCGTCTCTACCCAAAAAATAGAAAGAAATTAGCTGGACAACTAAAAATATATAGAAAATATTAGCCAGGCATAATGGCGCATGCCTGTAGTCCCAGCTACTCGGGAGGGTGAGGCAGAGGATTGCTTGAGCCCAGGAGTTTGAGGTTGCTGTGAGCTAGGCTGATGCCATGGCACTCTAGCCCAGGCAACAGAGTGAGACTCTGTCTCAAAAAAAAAAAAAAATTAAAAAAAAATTCTGCTTATTTTGGAAATTTAAATGACCTCATAAATTATGAAGAGATTTATAAATTGCAAAAATTTACACAAAACTACTTATCAATATTATTATCATTTAACTTTATCTTTGTCTCAATTTTTTCATCTATAAAATACAGGGGTGGGTTCAGGGAACTATTATTTTATAGTCTTTATTCAAAGAAATTATGTGGTTGAGAATAAGTGAGAAGTACAAGCAAGAAGATGGAAAAATCTCTGTTTATTAGTGGTAGTTAGTTATTAATACTAATACTAAACACCTCCAACAAAGCAATGTACCTCTGAAAGTGGTTCCATCTCATACCATATAACATTCCATATGGCTAAAGCATATACATGATTTAATTATACACTGTAGAAAGACTAAATAATATAGACAGCTTCTTTAATGATATCAGAGTACACATCATCATTTTCTTACAGAGGCTACTATTTCTGCCTGACTCTTAGATTCTGAGTCCCTTTAGAAGGCTGAGATCAACTCAACTCTTCTTATATAAACAGACTTCCTGGACCCCTTATATTTTTGTCTAATCTGAAGTATCTACCTAACACTCGAATCCAGCCTACCTCCATTAATCCTATTTAAATGGAGGTAGTAAACTTTAAGAAATAGTGCCAAAGAATGAAGCTAATGTGGAGGTAGGGGTAGAGAGTGGCAAGGAAAAGAAGAACTCTTAGAAAAAGAAACCCAATGATTAAGATGCACTGAAATGGAAAGAGATAAGGACCTATGGCAAGTGGTGAGGGTGGGAGGGTTCTTCCAGAAAAATCTCATAACTGGAATTTTAAAAAGAAAGAATAGGCTCTTGTAAGGAAGAAAAACTTAAATCCACCAAAAGGTGTGCTTAATTAAATCAGATATCTCAAAGATTTGGCATCAGGTAGGGTGGAGATAATAAAAATTGAGAACTTCTGGTATAGAACATTATGAATGAATAATGATATATCAATATGCCAATTTCGTGCCTACCGATATTTCCAAAACATAGTGAAGACTGAATGGAAAACTGCTAGCAACTCTCCTCACATCCCTTTTCTCTAGTACCTGAAAAGTTCGCTGGTCTCTTCAGAGCTTCTTGGAGATTCAGGTTCTGGTGGCGAAGTTCCATTTGCTCCTTGGATTTCTCATCCAGCTTCCGGGTGAGGGTTTCGATCATTTCCTTGAGTTCTCTTTGTGATTCCTTGGAAGCTTCTGCCTGTCGCTGACCTAAGCTCTGTCCCTCCAGTATATTTTCCTGGTAAGTCAGGTTTGCTTGCTGTTGCTTTAGGAGGTCAGATACCTGCGATACTAAATTATGGCTGAATTAAGACTCCATTTCCAATCCCAGTAAAAATCCCTACACTGGATTTTGAAGAAATGTGGAAATCAAAATACAGACTCAAATAATCTATTTTGACAACAGATAAGCTGCTGGAAAACAACCAAGAGTTACTCAGAAATTATAGATTTGGGCCAGGCGTGGTGGCTCACGCCTGTAATCCTAGCACTCTGGGAGGCCAAGGCAGGTGGATCGCTCAAGGTCAGGAGTTCGAAACCAGCCTGAGCTAGAGCGAGACCCCGTCTCTACTAAAAATAGAAAGAAATTAATTGGACAACTAATATATATAGAAAAAAAATTAGCCGAGCATGGTGGCGCATGCCTGTAGTCCCAGCTACTCGGGAGGCTGAGGCAGTAGGATTGCTTGAGCCCAGGAGTTTGAGGTTGCTGTGAGCTAGGCTAACGCCATGGCACTCACTCTAGCCTGGGCAACAAAGTGAGACTCTGTCTCCAAAAAAAAAAAAAAAAAAAAAAAATTATGGATTTGGAAGTTATTCAATATTCCTGCAATATTTTTCTCTTACTGTCAGGAACTTTGCAGAAACTTCTGATTTAAAAAAAAAAAATTACCAGGATTTTATTTTTTAGTTAGAGTTACACACAAGTTAAAAGTAATTAATCATCAGATAAGTAGTATACCCACGGAATAAATAAAATACATACAACCTAAAATAGACACCCACTAGACTCAGTTACTATGAGTAGGAATTGTCATTAGTAATTTACACTATTTGTGTCTTAATTCCTCTGTTATATCTCCTCCCATTCTGTCTACCCTTCCAGACTTCCTAATTTTATTTAAGAACTGTGAGACTCACCCCTTTTTTCAGACAGCCACCCACAGAATTATTATAAGTTACTGTGTCACAAAGTCTCCATGCTCTTTTTCTTTTTGCTTTTTTTGGCCATACTACATTTTAAGAAGGGTGGAGATGACTGAAGGTTGTGAAATCAAGCAGGAAATGAATATTAAGGGTCAAATATCTCAGTTCCAGAATTTTGATGGAGTAATACAAAGCAGACCACTTGTTTTGAAGACCAGATTTGACCCTGTTGTAAGGTAATCAAAGCCTTGGAGGAAGACCTTTCCAATCACTGCCACTGAGTCACGGGCACTTCTCTCAGTCATTAGGAAAGGCCCCTAAGACAGTGTTCACAGATTGAAAATAAAATAGTTTGTGAACTTGAATAATTGAGATGCAAATAGCACTTCAAAGGCCAAAGGTCAAAACTCAATGAGAGCTAAATAATTTTTTTTTTTTACTTTTGTATCTCTCAGATGATCTTGTGGATTAGTAATTTTAAATTATTTTCTTCTCCATCATTCTAGAATTTAAATAGGCTCTATCCATGAAGTAATGAAAACAAAGCAAAACAAAAAACCCTACCATTTATAATCTTCATTTCATGCCTCTATCCATTTGAGGGATGAACACTATGTACCCATTCATCTTCCCACTCTAAAAACGTTTTGCCTAAAATGAATCTAAATCAAGGCTGTTTTTTATGAAACAAACTTATAAGCCAGTGTATAAACCTCATATCCACCCCTCATCATTTCCGTATTCCAGCACTTACATTGTATCCCCAGCAGTACAATGGTCACCAGTGATCCCAGGCAAAGGATCCCTAGAGTCACAGCAGCCAGGCACCACCATGGAGAAGAAAGACACTGAAGACCTAGAGTGACAGAGGATAGAATCAGAAAGGCAAAAAAGGACAGACATGCAATCAAACCCTTCTTTGGATCTTGTCTGCACTTGGTGTTCTGTATTCCTTGCCTCTGGTCCTCCCAGCGGCTCTGCAAATTATCCATTACACACAGTTACAAATGAAAAATACAGGCAGTTAAAGAATCTAAGTAATTTACCCATGGTCACATAACTGGTAAATTTCAGAGCCAGTATTCAACAGCAGATATTTGACTCTGAATATCTGATTCTAAAGCTTATGCTTTGTCTACTCTTCCTACAATGACTCTTTCAGAAATTCTCAGAACAGTTTGATTGGATGAACTTCATCCATAGTTCAGAGAGCCTAATGTTTTTAATATAGATTGTGTGTGCACATACATAGTGTGCTTTATAAGTAATGTAAACAAATGTCAGACATCAAGCAAGTAAGCTTTAGTCAGTTTATCAGCTGAGATTTCCTCAGAGAATTTTATGTATATTTTTATGCTATCCAATTTTTATTCAACTAAAATTGCATCTTGGAACTGCGGTTATTGACTAAAGAAAAATAGGAATGAAATCTCAATATTCATCTGGCTTATATGCTAAATGAATTATGTTCTATACTCATGTCAAGTGTGGGCCTGTTTTTATAAGAGAAAAATGCACCACTTTTATAAAAGCAAATAATTATGTAGCTCACAGATGTATGAATATCTAATTATGTGTTCCACCACTGAAAAAAAAATGCAGATATTATGGTTCAGCAGGAAAACATCCCATACAATGTATTTGTTTTCCTAACCTTGTGAGATAAACTGTTACCCTCTATGTGCACATTAAGGAAACAGGTTCAGTGACTTGCTTAAGAACACACAGATGCTAAAACCCAAACATAGGTCTTTAATCTAATTGTCAGTAGCTACGTGACTTGAAACATTATATAACAAAATTTCCCATCTGAATGTGTCATGATCCAAGTCAATCAATGGTCAAATATATTCACAGAGTTGTTATGTGTCAAAAGCACTGTGTTAAACTCTACAGAGATAAAAAAAAAAATAGAAATTGGACATATAGGATATGGTTTATTCTCTGATTCAGTAGTTATTGGCTTCTATAGTGTGTGTATGCAGCAAGCTGGCAGAGAAGAAGTAGAAAATACCTGTGTCTCTTGCAAATAATTGCCTAATTCTAGCCTTATGAGCAAATATTCCTGTGTAAATCTTTCAACCAACTTTTTCCTCTGGTCAGTGTTCGTTCCATATTATAGGACACTAAGTATGCCCGTCACCCTTGAATGATGAAAAACTTCTGAATTGTTAAAAGAAAAAAATCACAGGATCCACACCTATGAAAGAAAGGCAAATGTTCCCATTTTTCATTGGTTCCCCCTTGGTAGGCAAAAGCCATTAATTCAACTGCCATGCTTACTCGTGATTTTCTAATCAGAAAGCAATCGGATTCTTTGTAGTAGGTAACTGATCTAATCAGGATTCTGAAAGAAGAATCAATTTCATAATTACAGCAAAAGTCAGGCACTGAATATTTACTACACAAATAATGAACAATTGAACAAATGGCTATTGTTAACTTTTAGCTCTACCTATAAACGCCAGCACTGTTTTTATACCAACTTAGTTCATTAGCTCAAGTGTTAAATCATTTTATGCTCACACTTATTTTTCCTATTGAGAGAAATTTCTATCCTGTTTATGGAAACATGATATGGAGTTTCTTTATCTAAATTTCTGAAAATACTTGTCTGTCTTGCCTTCTTTATATTTTGTTCATTTTTCTCAGAATAGATATAAGTTAAAGGTAATTTATCCAGATGGTTTGTGAAATTGGGACTATGAATTAATTTATACCTATGCAGTTTAGTTTACTGTATGTGTTGGACAAAAACTGTAATTTTCAAGGCAGTGATACACAATAAGATGTAACTTATCTAACTGAAGGGCACACTTATAACTTCCACTCAAACTGTACTGAAGCAAATTATGTAACCAAAACATATGTACCCTGTAAAATTCTGAAATAAAAAAAAGTAACTTATATTAAACCATACTAAATATCATTTGAACATGCTTTGGACAATTCATAGATATTTTAGGTTTTTGCAGTACCTCAGAGATACTTATAAAAATCACTTATACAAATTATAAAAATTATACACTGATAAAAATTGTGCACACTGGGTAAACTCATTTCCCGAACCTTCTGATGTGGTGGATTGGATTTTGAACAAATGGACACAATCTTAGCTCTGTCACGGATTAACTCCATAAATGTGGGAGATTTGTTAGTTCTTCTGATCCCCAGTCAGCCCCTCTACAAAAGGGAGATAATAACAGTACCAAACTAAAGTGTTATTGTGCAGATTCAGAGAAATAATGCATTTAAAGTGACTAGCAGAGAGAAAAACCTATAATAAATGAATTGTCTTTGTCATCATTATCATCATCATCACCATTATATCCTACTTGGTTTTAAGTAAACAATATTAATTCTATTACATTTTCCCATACTTGTGTGCTTTAGCTTTCTAATCCCATTCTTCAGTGAATTTATGTTTTGGGGTTAAGACTGGGATTCTGTTCCTGTACACATGTACCCACCCCCAGTACCTTTAGCTTTCTGTCCATTTGACTTCTCATCAGCCTGGTCCTCCATAGTCTTGGTCTTGAAGTCATCAAAAGTCATTTCCAAATTCATACCAAGAAAGGGAGAGTGAAGCAGTCAAGAACTTCAACAGACTAAAAATGTGTGAACTTCTGCTGGAGTATTTAAATAGCTACTCTTATCTAATAGAAGAGTGACTCAATCATTGGTAGGAGGAAGGGGAGGCTTTGCTTCATATTGGGAAGTTGGCTGACGCAAATTCTTGGGTTATGTCTATTGCAGGTGGAGAAAGGGGTGATTCTCATGGTGTTTCAGGATATTTCACTAAGTAATTTATGAAAAGGAAAACTGTATTTTCCACGACCATTAGAGAAGAGGCATTGTACCCATTCTTCAGATAAAGAAACTAAGATTCAAAATGAGTAAGTTGCACTAAATTTGTGAAAGAGTGTACATTTGGACTAGATCATTTGATTCCAATGTTTGTATTTATTTGTTTGCTAATTTCACTTTAGCAGACAGTCTCTATATGTTGTCTTTTATAAGGCATACATTTTCCTCTTCAATTTTCACTGTTTTAATTGGCAATAGACTTAAGAATTTTGGGGTAAATCTCATATGACACCCATTTCCAGCAATGGTGTCATGGGTAACTGGAGAATTTGATTGAGGTACTGGATCACACAGTGGCAGTATAACATAGCATCAGAAAGCACTTTGGGACTGTATATAGCTAGCTTCAAATCTTTCCATTGGTCTATATAATCTCGAGAAATTACTTAACACTCTGAATTTGTGTTTTTTTCTATAACTGGTGATAAGGTCTACTTGATCACGTTGCTAAAGGGATTCAAATGAGATATTGGGTGAAAATGACAAGCTTTGTACTTGGAGCATAATAAGAACTCAATAAATAATAGTTATTACTATAGTAGTAATATTCAGCACAGTTGAATTACCCAGCACAGAATACATTTTAGTCAAACCAGTGATTGACTTGTATCACAAAGACTCTTCCATGGGATCCCCATAAGTGCATCTATATGTACTCACTGATAGAATATTCACCTATTTTCCCTTCATGGAGTACTTATGAGAAAAATGATATGAAATTTGGGATTTTCTTTAAACTACTCCAGGAAAAAAACAAGAAGGAAAGGACAGACAAAAGAGGAATGGAAAAGTAAATAAATAAATAAAGTATCTAGGAAATGATTAGGAAAAATCACCAATATTGACAGCCTAATTAGGATTTTATTTCCCTCCTCCTCCCTAAGTTTTCTGTATTCTCTTTTTCTGTGCAGGATATGTTAAGATCAAATTGAAAAAGTTTATCTTTCATTTAAACTTTTACTCTATCACACAGTTCACGAAAAAAACTCAGAATGTAGCAAATACATCCTAGTCAAATGTTTGTAGCAAATCAATGTTTCTTAACTGTATCACCCAAGCCTGATTTCCTTAACTGGAGTTCCAGGAAGCAAGATCCTGAATGGATACATTTCTACACTCACAATGGTGACTTTCACATAAACAGAAGCTCAGATTTCTTTTAACAATAAATTAATAAATGCCAAAATGATATCACACTGAGAAGGACACATTATTATTTCCACAGTGACTCTGTTATTTCAGATGCCATTAATATTACACAGCATAAAGTGTTTACCATTTTAACCATTTTTGGTTGTATCGTTTAGTTCCATTTTACACTGTTGTGCACCCATCCCCACCATCCTTCTCCAGACCTTTTCATTGTCCCCAGCTGAAACCCATTTCTCATTAAGCAATAACTCCTGTGATGGAGAATTTTATGTGCCATCTTGACTGGGCCATGGGGTGCCCAGAGAGGATGTTTTTGAATAAAATTAACATATTAATCAGTAAAGGAGATTCCATTCCATAGTGTGGGTGGGCCTCATCCATACGTTGAAGGCCTGAAGAATAAAACGACTAACCTTAAGTAATAAAAAATTCTCCAGCAAATAGCCTTTGGCCTGGAACTACACCATCAGCTCTCCTGGTCTCCCCCTGCTGGGCTTTGGACTGGAATTGTTCCATTGGCTCTCATGGATCTTGAGTTTGGCAACTCACACTGTAGATTTTGACTTGCCAGACTCTATAGCCACATGAGCCAATTATTTATAATAAATCTCTTTCTATATATGTATATATCCTACTGATTCTGTTTCTCTGGAGAGCCCTAACTAATAGAAATCACCATTCCATTCTCCTCACCTGGAAACACCCTTCTTCTACTTTCTGCCTCTATCAATTTGACTACTCTAGGTACCTCATATAAGTAGAATCACACATTTGTCTTTTTGTGTCTGACTTATTTTATTTAATATAATGTCTTCAAAGTTCATCCATGTTGTAGCATGTGTCAGAATTTTCTTCCTTTTTAAATCTGTATAATATTCCATTATATGTATGATTCACAATTTGTTTACCCATTGATAGACATTCGGGTTTCCCTGGTTTTTAAATATCAAGGGGGATAGTTCCTACAAGCCTTTTGTGGCAGATCGCTGGACAGACTTAAGACTTGAGGAGGCTCCCATTGTCCCTACCTCCTGGTGTCCATGATTTTGTGTAATCTGTTTCCCCTGAGTGTGAGTGGGACCTGTGACATGGAGTGTGGCAAAGGTTATGGAATATACATGATCATGTATATGTGCTTACATGATGCAAAGTAACTATTACGCTAAAGTCTCTTTCTCTGCCTCTCCTATCTTCATCTCTGTCTATTCCTCTGTCTACATTTAAAGAAGCAAGCTTACATGAATCCTACAGCCACCAAAAAATGAATTCTGCCTGAGGGAGCTTGCAAGAGAATCCTTCCGCAGGTGAGACTTTAGACGAGAATGCCACCAAGCAGCCACCTTGACTGCAGCCCTGTGAGACCCTAAGCAGAGGACGCAACTAAGCTGTGTCCATCCACAGATACTGTGAGATAATAAATGTATATTGCGTTACATTATTGCTGACATAATTTGTGGTGATGTGCTACACGATGTATAAACCAAATACATCCCGTGATAAACTGAATACTCCTGTCTTGTTTAACTCCTTTAAATCTAATCATCTTACTGACTTTCAGTGCTTCTGAAGCTGCCACTCAATACCTATGCTGTGATCTTGGTTCGTAAGACAGAGACACTTCCTTGTGGAGCTCCCAGGGGTTGTAAGATGAAACTTCTTCTGCCATATTATCTGCTTTTGAAGGCATGGCTGTGGCTATACCCACTGCTCAGTTCTTTATAGCTTGAGGTTGATGCCTCAAAATAAATTAGTCCTGGCCTCTATTTTATTGAGTCACAGAGAGAAAAGAAATCCATGGTGGGCCACTGCCTTAGGCAAGGTCAAAAGGAGAATGATCAAAGGAATCAGAAAAAAGTAATTTCTTTGGCTACACTTGTCACAGCAGTTGTATAACAATTCCCTGAAGCATAGGTGTAGAGGTCTGTGTACATGTACCCTCCACTGGTTCCACTCCAATTCCTTAACAACCTGGGTATAAGCTAATAATTCACAAACTTAATGGAACTACACAAAATTGTATAGAATTGTAATGAGATTGCTCCCCTCTGCCCCAGCTACCTGCCCTTCTGTACCTGTCTAGTGTGTACTTTCTTCATTCTTCTCACCTGAATTCTCTTTCTTTTCTCATCATTCCCTACTTGAAGCCTTTGATAGGGACTGACCTTAGGGTTAAAACTGCCACAAGTCATAATCATGTTCATTACAATGATTTCCCCAGGGAATAATCTGGTGAGAAAAAAGAAATGGCAAAAGTAATTCTAAGAAAGAAAAACCACAAGAAGATCATTAACTGAACCCTATTTTGTTCAAACCTGTTAGGAAGCTGGAGGGCAAAAAGATGATGGCAATCACATGGCAGGAAAGTGCAACGGGGGAAAAGTCATGCTAAGTGGCAAACCTGTTCAGACAGGAGAAGGCTGGCATGGCTGGGAGAAGAGATGGCCAGGCTAGCAAGGCAAAGGATCCAAGAACTGGAATATCAGGAAAGCTAAAATGTGGTCTGGGAAGGGACTGGTATAAAAATGCACATGAGAGGCATAAAGGACAGTAATTATCCAGCATATGGGAAGTAAGGTCATCAGTCAAATTCAGTGAAAATTAATATAATCTTAGCTAACATATAAAATACCTGTTATCAGGACTGGTATATACATTTTATACATATTAAATTATTTAATCTTTCTAAACCTATGATGTAACTATTATTATTTTATATGAAATGAAACTAAGTCAACAGAGAGCCCTAATAACTTGCTCAAGGTCACACAGTTCATAAGTGACAAATCAGATGTTTAATCCCAGGCATCCTAGCTGGGCCCTTAGCCATGATGTGTCACTCTCTCTCTGACAAGAACAAGAGAAGGGGCTGGGCGTGGTGGCTCATGCCTGTAATCCTAGCACTCTGGGAGGCCCAGGCGGGAGGATCACTTGAGCTCAGAAGTTTGAGACCAGCCTGAGCAAGAGCCAGACCTCGTCTCTACTAAAAATAGAAAGAAATTAATTGGCCAACTAAAAATATATAGAAAAAATTAGCCGGGCATGGTGGCACATGTCTGTAGTCCTATCTACTCGGGAGGCTGAGGCAGAAGGATTGCTTGAGCCCAGGATTTTGAGGTGGCTGTGAGC
>VBSM01003220.1:212718-224763 GCA_008086735.1 Cheirogaleus medius | reverse complement strand
TTTCCATCAAGAGACACGCAATGCCTGTGCCATTCAGATTTAGTGTGCCCTAGGATGGGTCTTAACCCTGTCTAGGTGGAGGCTAGAAAAAGAACAACACTTGTGAATGGCTATTCTGCTTTATTCTGTTTCCAATGCTGAATTATTTTCTGCCTTCAGAGCATGGTGTACCTCTTTAAAAAAGTTATAGACTGTATTATGCACTCAGAAGTTAAGATTGCAAAAGAACAACTGATGGTTAACTAATGTACAATGGTAACCAGGCAGATGAGTTCACTGCTTTGTGTACAACCAGGTGTCACCATTGCATCTGAATAGTACTCCCCAGGGTGGTGTAGTACAGTCTCCTGGCCACTGTAGTGGCCCTACAGACGCAAGATTGTCAGTTACAGTTGCCTTGGGAATGTTACACTCAGTGTACAATTCCCCATTGCATTTGTGCCATTACCTTCAGCTATAATAGGTATGGTATAATTTTGAAGTTATATGTGGGTGCAGCATGCAGATACACATGCCTATAGATACGGTGCCACGTCAGCTGTAATAATGAAAAGATTCGGTTATTTTGGAAAATAAAACTAGTTGATAAATTCATTTTATCTAGTTTTTGTTCTCTATAAAATTTGTCTTCGATTATTTCTAGCTGTGGTTTATGTTGGATATTTTTACTTTGACAGATTTTAATGAGCTCCAAGCATTGATTTAACTTTATTTTTAGCTGCATGAAACTACCAAATATTTTCAGAATGTGTCTGTTTTGTCCTTGACTGGCTCTGAGTCCAGGTTGTTTACTCCATGCAGTCCTGAGTTAATGGGAGTGTTTCCTTCCTGGTCCCTGTTTGCTACCCAGCTGCCCACCCTCCCCTCTGTTTGCCTGGGTATTATTGCAATGCAGGTTCTGTACTTTGCTCAGTTCCAGCCTCTGGCTTGTTATCCTGTGGATGACACAGAGCTATAGAGCTTGTTTTTCTCAGCTATTTTGATAAATGGCTCAAAAAAAGAAAAAAAGAAAGAAAAAAATCACCATCAACAACAAAAAACAAACCACAAATATTAGAGTCTCTGTCCCCAAAGCTATGAGACTGATAATGTCAGTTTACTTATCTTGTTGTGTTATAGGGCCATGCCTCATTTTCTTTTCCTTTTTTTTTCTTTCTTACAGTTACTTTGGTACTTTGTAAATACAGTCCACACAGCCAGATTATTTTCAGAGTTTGAAATAACAGGAAGTGATCACCCTTAGAAGTCAAATAACACATTTCAACATGCCATTATGCAGGTGTGAGTGTTTTCAGTGCTGACTAACAAAAGTCTTAAGTCATTCTCCTGGTGTGTCTTCAGCAATATGAGGCCATCTACTTTGACAGTTCTGTTTCAACACAGCAGTGTGTTTAAGATCCTTGTGACTTCTCTTAAGAGGTACTTAGCTCCTAACTTGCATAAAGTGGTTCTTAATTCGTGGGTGGGGAACTGAAACACATTTTCTATTTTTACACTTCTTATCAGAGGCTCAAAGTTGACTTACATCATTTAGTAAAAGGGTGGTGATTGCTTACTGATCGATTTAAGCAATATGCATGTGGTATTCAAAGAATAAAAGTAACAATAAGCCATATCTGGTGCGCTAACATTGGCTAATTCCCAACCTCCAAGAGTCTTAGCTCAAATGTCATCTCAAGGAGGCCTGCTCTTTTTTTTTTTGAGTCAGAGTCTCACTCTGTTGCCAGGGCTAGAGTGCCATGGCGTCAGCCTAGCTCACAGCAACCTCAAACGCCTGGGCTCAAGCTTCTGCCTCAGCCTCCCAAGTAGCTGGGACTACAGGCATGCGCCACCATGCCTGGCTAATTTTTTCTATATATTTTTAATTGACCAATTAATTTCTTTCTATTTTTAGTAGAGACGGGGTCTCGCTCTTGCTCAGGCTGGTCTCGAACTCCTGAGCTCAAGCAATCCTCCCGCCTCGGCCTCCCAGAGTGCTAGGATTACAGGCGTGAGCCACTGCACCCAGCCGAGGCCTGCTCTGAGCATCTAACATTCCAACAACCCCTACCCACTCCTGGCTCTTGCAGTCGTTTTTATCATGCTCTTTGTGTTTCTTTTGCTTAGCAGTGATCACCTAACATAATTTTTTCATTGATTGTGTCTTCTATCTCTAGACTGTAAGCTCCATGAAGGCAGAAACTTTTTGTTTATTGATTTACACAGATTGCTCAGAACAGTGTCTGGTATGTATGTGGTTGGTGTTCAAGAACTACTGAAATAGTATTTTCTGATAGGACTGAAGCACTACGTAATTCATTTGAGAACTAAATTATTCATAAAAGCACATTTTACAAATAGGCCATTCAAGGAACTTTGGAAACCCCTTGGAGCTTTACTAGAAAGAAGATCTGGAGGCAGAAAACGGTTTAAATCCTAGTTCTGTCACTTGACTACATCTGTGACATGGACCGGTTTATCATCTGTACAAATGAAATTCTGGGTTTCCTTCCTGTCAAGTAGACACAATAATTACATCATAGTTCATTATGAATATAAGTAAATCCTTTGCATACCATTAAATAGCATTCTTATAAAAAATAAATTCCATTTGAAACTAAAATGGCAATAACTTGGGCCGGCTGGCAGGAATCTTCTTCCAGGTTGTTTTCATCTTTTTATTCATTGGTAATAGAAAATGCAGGCTGTGGCCTGGCTCAAGAATAATGAAGCAAAGTATGTCGAACTGATGTCTCAAAAGACAGCTCTGACTTGTGAGCACAGCAGGGAGGGCTCTTCTCCTTTCTGCCAGACTCGACTTTAGGACTGATTTTCTTCATGGCAGTAGCTGCTATTTGTCCTCAGAGACGACACTGTGTGTCTCCTTTTACATGGCAGCAGGTAAAAAACTAAACATGGGACAGAGTGGATAGAATATTTTTTAGCCCTATCAGTCTATAATTAACATCATAAATCATTTTAAATTTATTTTGGTATTTTGGCTAAATAATTATAAAATGTCCAGACAAATATCATTCTGTACATACATTAATGAATATAACCAACTCCCATCATTACTTTTTATCCCACCATAGCAGGATGAACTGTGTCAGTCTTTGTCTTCCAAAGAGGGCCCTTCCAAGTCAGGTGTCCTCTGCAACCCAGAGGTGCGAGGCAGAAGTGTTTCCTCCCTCTGGAGTTCAGTCTAGTGCGGGGGAACAGCTAGTTCTGGAATGGCAAGTGATGTGTCTTTTTTTCTTTGCCTTATTTTAGTCAACTTTATAATCCCTGAATGGCAAACCTCTCAGGGACCCACGCTTCTTAAATACTCATGAGTAAGCAAGAAGGGAAATTAAAGAAGAAAGGTAGGAAAGGAAAACAAACATTAATTGGCTAATTATATATAAATCACTGTGCTAGTTAAATAATCTTTAAAGTAGGGTAAATATGTTAATTCAATTTGATTGCAGTTGGAGGCAGAAGGGTTAATTTTTCCAAGATTAAATAGCCACTAATGTTGAGATATGTAGCTAAATTGAAATTCAGGTCTAATTGCAGATCTCATGCGTGGGCCCTCACCATGGTCAAAGCAAATTACAGTCTTTTACTGATTCCATGTGGGGTTTTGATAGAAAATATTGAAGCTATAGGATGTTTATTTCTCTTTGTGATGGTCCCTTGTTCTCTTGAGTTGCTTTTGCTTTCTGTTTACAAATACACCAAGGTTACTGTACACAACAAGCTCTCTCCTCTTACGTTGCTCTCTATCTGGAACACCATTCACTCCGCTCACCGACCTAGCGAGCTCTCCAGGAGCACTTCATGCGTGAGGATTAGGTACGACCAGGAGTGACGGAAAAACTAAAAACAAAAGTGGCGTAAATAAAGTAGTAGTTTATTCCACTCTAATGTAAAAGCTCAGGTTTAGTGTGAGGACTCTGCCTCCTGAGACCCAGGCTGCTCCTGCCCTCTGCTTCCCACCAACTGGGTGTGGCCCTCATCCTTAAGGTCAAAGGCAACTTCTCTGCTCACTGTAGTCAGATGGAAGAAGAGATTCAGGAGAGGACAGACCAACTATCTCTTAAGGAAGATTCCCTGAAGCTGCCAAGGACAGTTCAACTTATTTCTGCTGGCTACAGCTTAGTAATGCAGCCACATCTAGCTGCAAGTGGATTTGGAAAATCTAGTCTTTATTTTGGGTGGCCATCTGTCTGGCTCAAAATTTTATTATTATGGAAGAAGAGCATAATGGATACTCTTTTTATGAATGAGTTCCTAATACCTCCTCCAACGCTACTTTGGAAAACTTAGCAACGTAATTCTTTGTGCAGCCACCATCTCCTGTATTACCATACTTTTGCTAAACCATCCATACATTTTATGTTGCTACTTTTTGCATTGTTTGTTTTTAATATATTTTACTTGCCAAATTGTATTTTAGGTCCAGAAAGGTTTGGGACCATATCTTATTTGTCTCTGTGTCCCTGCTACCCACCAAGTGCCTTAGAGCTAATGATTGTTAAATGAAGAATGAATAAGTATATGAATGCATATACTAAGAAATGAAATTTACTTATTAACTTTTAGAGCTTATCCACCTCAGCTCCTCCACTTAATCTAGACTCTTCTTGTTTATTTAAACATTAAACATTAATTGCTTAACTAAGCAACCAGGCAGTCCTTTATCTCAATGAAATGATTTTCAGTAAAGTTATGGGACACATACTATAAAATGAGTTTAAAATGTTTGTATCATTGAGGTACAATTAAGTAAATGAATATAGTCAATGTAGTGACTACATAGTAATAAGATGACATTAACATTCTGAAATTCCCAAGGTCAGTTTATTACTGTGCAAATAAGAGACTGAGAGTTATTTTTATAAAATATAAGGCTGATTATCGCCCCCTTTCCCTTTTTTCCACATTGGCTAAATAAGTGATAATAGACCTAAGATGGGTAAACATTAAGTGTAATTAATATTTTAAAACCCTATCTTGCTCCTCTCTTTCTGCTTAATAAGGATTTTTAGATAGAGGTTAAGTGATTTGCATAGTTTTCCCAGTTTTAATTTCATCCTTTTTTTGAAAGTTTAGTGGTACACTTATCCTTTGTGACCACATTTGTATACTTTTTGTTTTAAAGTGACAACAGAGACCTGCACAAGTAACTAAATATGAAGATGGTAGAAATAATCTTAAGAGTTTGAAAGAATCTTAAAAGTCTGTATTATTTTGAGTTAGGTCTCGAGAGGTGTGGCAAAGATGGCTTGTGCCTCAGCATGCGTTACACTCTTTTACTGTGGCAATAGATTTCTTAGCCGGGCACGTAGCCATCAAAATAAAGACTCGATTTTCCTTTTCTAATTGCAGCCTGGGTTAAAAATGCGAGTTAGTTAACTCCTATGACTTTCAGTTTTCTTATTCATAAATTAAATAATACTTCTCAGGATTCCATAATTTTGTACATAATTCCATTGGAGTATATTAATCCTAAAATTCTCTAACTTTTCCTTTAGAGGTAGCTCTCCTCCATCGCCTCACGTTTCTTGAGACCTGGATTATGTTTAATTTATCTTTGTGTCCCAATGCCTGATACATTTTTGTTGAGTCTAAAACAACTGTGCAGTAATAAAGACTAAAGGAGACTGGGCATATTTCATATCCTGCATGTTAAATACAAATCTCAAAATTCTCTAGCTAGGATAGAGGTGAGGCATCTACAGAAGCAAAATCAAGCCTCAAATTTAAACTTCATGGCACAGATTGGTGAGTCACTTCCTAATGATTCCTGCTTGCTTCCTACGTGATAGTGTCATCTAGTGCCCCTGTGTCCTTTGTGCTCTATGCTGTAGCTTTGGTGGCTCTCTTAGTGCCTCACCCTCACCGAATTTTTTATAACCTCAAAGACTTCCAGATATTTATCTAGAATATATGTGTCTCTATTTGTGTGGTTACTTATTAAGTCATTCTTCAGATTTCAGTTTTAGCTTCATTTCCCTGGAGAGTCCTCTGAAGCTTCCAACCTAAATTAGTTCTCTCAGTGCCAGATACAAGTTTTTTCCTTCATGGAATAGATAACAGTAATTTAACACACATACACAGGGGCTTTTCTTTAATGTCTCTTTCCCCTGTTGGAATCCAGAGTATCAAGGGAGGTTTTATATTGGATTTGTTTACTATTTTCCCCTCATTGCCTAATATAATATTTGGCATATATCATGAGTTCACAAAATTTAAGTCAAGTGAAGGAAAGCTGCAGTATTTGTATGAGTTTTAGGCAGTAGGATCATTTGTTAGGAGAATCTGTTTCAACATCATTCACTCAAGGCTTCTCTTCAGGAGGAATTTTCAAAAACTCTGTTCTATTAACAACGCAGAAATATTTCCTTTTATTTTTAGCTTTGATGTATTTATATTCTCCCAGTTTGCAATTGTATTAGTTTGCTAGGCCTGCTGTGGCAAATTTCCACAAACTGGTAGCTTACAACAACAAAAATTTATTTTCTCACAGTTTGAGAGGCCAGAGTCCAAAATCAAATCGTTGGCAGGGCCGTGCTTCCTCCGACGGTTCTAAGGAGGAATCCTTCCTTGCCTTCCAGCTTCTTTCTAGTGGTTGCTGACAATCCTTGGCATTCCTTGGCTTCAGTTACATCACTCTAGTCTCTGCCTCTGTTGTCACATGTCCTACATTCTTTGTGGGTTGTCATGGGGCCTTATAAGGACACTAGGTATTGGATTTAAGGCCTATCTTAATCTAGTAAGACCTCATGTTAACAAAACCTGCAAAAAACCCATTTCCAATAAAGATCACATTCTGAGGTACCAAGTGGACATGAATTTTTTGGGGGACACTATTCAAACCAGTACAACTACTAATATCAGTTTAGTTGAATAATAGGTGATTGAGAAAGAATTTAGAACCTTGAAGAATCTCATAATCAAAATGAAAGTTTTCAATCTTTTTGTTTCATTTTTTTTCTACAAAATAACCCTGTTTTTGGTAGATGTTAATACGTTAGCTCTAGCATTTCAGAAAAGCATCTTAATGTTTAACAATATGTTTTGAGCATGTCTACATGTTTTTATTAACTAATTACATGATAACTAAGATATTAATATCTTTTTTTTTTTTTTTTGAGACAGAGTCTCACTTTGTTGCCCAGGCTAGAGTGAGTGCCGTGGCGTCAGCCTAGCTCACAGCAACCTCAAGCTCCTGGGCTCAAGCAATCCTTCTGCCTCCGCCTCCCAAGTAGCTGGGACTACAGGCATGCACCACCATGCCCGGCTAATTTTTCCTATATATTTTTTTAGTTGGCCAATTAATTTCTTTCTATTTTTAGTAGAGACGGGGTCTCGCTCTTGGTCAGGCTGGTTTCGAACTCCTGACCTTGAGCTATCCACCCGCCTCGGCCTCCCAGAGTGCTAGGATTACAGGCGTGAGCCACCGCGCCCGGCCTATTAATATCTTAATATAGAAAAACTTACAAGTCATAATGGATAGTTTCAAATTTATAGTATAAAAAGAACATTACCCACACATTACATTTACTCTATGTATTTCTTTATAAGATCTAAGTGTTTACCTGTTTATTGCACTTTATAAGGTGTCCCTCAAATGTACGAACATGAGCAGTAAAAGTACTAACCCTGCATGGTTCTATCTTCAGGTTTTACTCACCTGTCTTCTACTTGAAGCATAAAATTAGAAATGCAATTATTTATTTGGCAAGAGAAACACATTAGGAAACTTCCAATAGGAAGGAAGAGAAAAAAATATATAGTATTTGCAAGAGTGCAGGCAGAAGCCTGTGTTGATTTGTAGTTCCTTCTAGAACATTGAAGAATACTACACTTGGCTTTATCTGGTGAGTCACATCTGCAAACATTTCCACAAGGCTATGATCAACACAGCTACAATAGATGGCTTTCTGGTCAGGGATGGTTCCCACCTGGCTCCTGAGCTGACAAAACAGACTCCAGACACCCCAGACTCTGAACTGGAATTGGCAAGTCGGAAAAGGAGTGAATGAATGAATACAAATTATTGTCAAATATTCAGTAATACGAACAAGAGTGAAGTTCCTACAGCAAGCATATTGCTGGCCACAAAAACATCACTAAACTTCTAAATAAATACCTGAAATATTTTTAGTATTAAAATTGAAATAAATGTGAGTGGTACATACATTTAGGAAAGATGAATAAAAAGATACCCAATTTTGGGGGGAATCAGTGAATGGCGCGGTGGTGATGAGTTAAGGAATAAATGTTTGTAAAGCGAAAATTGTCAGGAGTGTCTCTTCCCACCACACAGTTCAACAACAAACAATCACAAACAAAGGAGGTGCTTTCCTACTGCATTGTTTATTGTGGTGCATTTGTATGATTATCGTCTAATTTACAAATTTTTAATAATTACTCAGTGGTCAAATTGGTTTTGTTATAAGTCATTTTGCTTAAAGTCAGTTTCCAAGAACCTATTGAGAACACCGAGGACTTGCTGTACAGAATGCTGTTGCATTTTAAACAAAGTTTTATGTATACAGATGGAATCTTGAGGGCCACTAGGTAGAGGTATGCTTGCCAAGAAATGACAGAAATTCACAAGCAATATAAAAATAATTCTACAATATAATATATTTAGGCCTAAAAAAGAGTGAAGACTAGGGGACGGTCATTTGGGGTATTTTTTGTAGAAAAGATTTATTGGGACCTAAGGAAAACTTTAGAAATGAGCCTTTGGATTTTTTTTAAATCATTTTTTGAAGTTGGATAATAATGGTTTTTACAATCTGCATGCGACTGCTGTAATGTAGGGAGGTTTTTTTGTTTGTTTTGTTTATTTTTTTTTAGAAATGGGGTATTGCCCAGTCTGGATTCAAACTCCTGGGTTGAACTGGTCCCCCTGCATCAGCCTGCCAAGTAGCGGGGACTGCAGGTGTGTGCCACCGCGCCCTGCTTGTTTGTTCATTCTTGGACAAAATAAACTGGGTCTTTATAGCCACATGCAGTTAAAATCAGCATCCATCCTACGGAACAAGGTTAAGCTACGTGGTGGTTTCCCATCCCGGCTGCACATAACCATCCCTCGTGAGTTCTAAAAACCTCTGATGCCAGGGCCCCTGGAGGGGGACATCAGGAAGGTCTGGGCATCTTTACTTTTTACAAACTGAAGTGATTTGTGTAGCCACGGTTATAAAAAACTCAACTGCTCTTTGTTTAACAATACAATGGGAACAGTGCTAGAAATAGTGGCTTGTGATCATTAATTTTATGTGTTAACTGAGCTAACGGGATGCCCAGATAGCTGGGAAAACTTTTTCTGAGTAGGTCTGTGAGGGTGTTTCCAGAAGAGATTAGCATTTGAATCAGACTGAGTGAAGAAGAGCCACCCTCACTGATGTAGGTAGCATCAGCAATCCACTGAGGGTCCCCACAGAACAAGGAGAAAGGGCCAATTCCTTCTCTCCTTGAGCTGAGACATCCAGCTTCTCTCGCCCTCAGACGATGACATCAGAGCTCGTGGTCTTAGGCCTTTAGACTTGGATTGAATCACACCGCTGGCTTTCTGGTCCCCCTGCACTAGTGCTCTTTCTACACACACACACACATATTTTTTATATATAGTCATGTGCCGCATATAGACATTTTGGTCAATAAGAGACCGCATATATGACAGTTGTCCCATAAGACTATAATACCATATTTTAAAATTTATTCTTTATTTATTATTTTTCAGACTTTGTCCCAAAGATTATAATACCATATTTTTAAATTTATTTTTTTAAGTTTTATTATTTTTGAGACAGGATCTCACTCTGTTGCCTGGGCTAGAGTGCAGTGGTGTCATCATAGTTCCCTGAAAGAGCTACAGACACATGCCACCACACCCGACTAATTTCTCCATTTTTTGTAGAGACAGGGTCTCACTTTTTTTCAAGCTGGTCTCAAACTCCTGACCTCAAGAGCTCATCCTGCCAGGACCTTCCTAAAGTACTACGATTACAGGTATTAGCCACCATGCTCAGCCTTATAATACCATATTTTTAGGGTACCTTCTCTATGTTTAGATATGTTTAGCTACACAAATGCTTACCATTGCGTCCCAGTTGCCTGTGGTGTTCAGTACAGTAACATGCTGTACAGGTTCATAGTCTAGGAGTGATATTTTAGCCTAAGTGTGTACTGACTGTACCATCTAGGTTTGTTTAGGTACACTGTGATGTTTGCACAACGATGAAATTGCCTAATGACACATTTTTCAGAACATATCCCTGTAGTTAAATGACGTATGACTATGTAAAATTGGTTCTGTTTCTCTGGAGAATCTTAATACAGCACCCCTCTTCTGAACTTGCGTTATTTTACTTCTAAGTAACAGACGTAGAATAATTCTTGCCAGATCCAAGATCCAACGATCACAAGTTCCTTCAATTTGGCAGTGTTGCAGAATCTGAGACAATCCTAGTTGAGGAATAGATTTCTGCTACAGACAAGTGGAGACTGTAGCATGAGGTTTCTTTGTAGATCTTTAAGAGAATAAACCACTTTCTTTCTATCACCTGTCTTTTATTTTGATCTAAGTGAAAGACATTGCTAAGCTTACTTAGAAGACAGCCCCCAGCCCCAAGTCTTCCCTCCCACTTCACAGTGCAACGGGGCTGGAATTCCAAAACGAGCATCTATCTACTTATAGCCACTAGATGGCAGGCCAGATCCATTTAAAATAATAACTCACTGCAGCCTTAATTATCAGTGGCTGCAACTGGCATTTTTCCTTTTCAACCAATCTGTCATTAGTAAGAGGAAGAGTATGTCACTTTTCTGTAAACAAAAGCCACAGAATCTTAACAACAGAGTCATCTTGTTCATTTATTGTCAACCTTTTTAAAAATCTCCCAAAGGAGGGAGGATGCATTACACATTTTGGTTATCTGTACTCTCTAGTGTTTTTAGTGTCCAGATGAAATACTAACACTCCTGTCTCAGACACCTCAACATACTTCTGTTCAAAAAGTTAACAATGATGCAGATTTAGAAATACAATTACTGAAGGAAATAGAGGCCTTAAAAAATAATATAATATTGATTTGTCCCGTCATTTGTTTTGAATAGAAAAGAGGGAGGGAAACCGAATAAAGGTTGTCAAAAGTTTGAACCTCAGTTTCTTTTTTACACCTCTTAGAGTACTTGCATCTATGAAAGATGAATTGGCACAAACAACTCACTTCAAGTTTTGTTACTGGATTGTCACTGCAATCCAAGAAGCAGGTATCAACTATATTAATACAACTTGTTTCTCAATTTATAGATAGAAAATCATTTTTTAAGGGACGGTTTCTTCTAAAGAGGTACTATTACTTAACAAGCATTTTGTGTGTTTCTACAAACCTAGAGTCTGACACTTAGTAGGCACACAATAAGTACTTAAGCAATAAAATTATTCAGTGAATGAAAAATGGACATGGTCTCTGGCCTCATGGAGACTATAGCTTTTGTATTAATGAGTTAACACTCAGAATTTATCCTAAGCATATAATGTAAATTTAATCTCAATGAGAAAAAAATTTGATATGAATATTAAGTAAGAAATAAACAGAGTCATATAAGGAAAAAAATAAAGGAACTTTCACAGATGATTTATATGTGTGGAACACATATCACAGAACCAGAAACAACCTGGTCCAAAATAATACCTTTGTTCAACAAAGTGATACATTGAAATTTAGTTGGTGAGATGAGAAAATGCCAACCCATTTGCATTTAAATTTGTGAGATTTTCCACCCATAGCATATGATTATATTGACTCTTTCACTTAGGTTTGTGTAAATCTGATCTAATAAAAATCTGATCTAAATGGGTGGGTTGAAGATCATGTTTATGATCTGTAGGCTCTAGATTTTTTTCCAGTTTATTCACCTACTTAGGTCTTCAAAACTTTGGAAGTAAGTCTTGGGTATTCACCTAATTGTTATTAAGATGTTCAAGGAGCTCAAGAATTATGGAAGGCCTGACTAGGAGGGAAACTTTTCACCAAAGATTTTTCTTTGTTTTTTTTTTTT
>VBSM01003220.1:179137-209687 GCA_008086735.1 Cheirogaleus medius | reverse complement strand
AGCCAAAAGGTTCTACTACTTTATAATAAGGGTTGTGTTCTTGCATTCAGAGGTATTTAATATCTGGTGTCTCTTTTGTATAATGTTAGCCGCAACTGATGATCATTAACTAGGTCCATTACTTCATGACACAAAATGGTGATATTTTAATTAAACCATTCCCTGTTCATTTATTGGCTGAAATATTTCTAAAAATATTGACTTCATCTCATCAGTTATTAAGTTAATCTTTGTTACTGTCTGTATAAGAGCTCTTATACCGTCTGTATAAGAGATATTGCAGAAAAAATACTTGATTTTCTTTACTAGCTTTTTAAGTAATAAGTAAGCTCAGTAGGGGAGAATACTTTTACTTTTATAAAATAAATATAATTTCAGGCTTACATAAAAACATTGCAAGAAAGATACAAAGAATTAGTAGCTAGTCCAGACTCAGATTTCTCAAATGTTAATGTGTTACAGTTGCTTTATTCTCTCTCTTGCATGCATGCTCTGTGTGTGTGTGTATAAGTGTGAATACATAAATACATACATACAGTCAAAGAAAAACTGTACTGGACAGAATTAAACAGGCAAGGAAGATTGTATTCAAGATTATTGCAATAGAGGAGAGAGAGTGAATCTAATTTTCCTGAAACAAAAGATGGGAGAATTTTTAAGAAATGAGGTGAGTTAGTGGAAAGGCACTGGAAGAAATATGGGGGATGTTGGTTAATGTGATTGGTCATCTATATTTGCTAATTGGTACTTATCAAAGTTAGGCTCTTACCCTCCCAAAAAGCCTGGGAGGCAGAGGCCCTATCTTTGTTGCTTACATTTCAAAGAGAAGGCTCCCAGGTCTTTGAGAAAGACATATTTTCAATCCCTGTTCTCCCCCAAAATTCAGTTATCCACAACATTGGTCGATAATGATTAGTTTAATCAAATAGAAATGAAAGATATGGGAGTGCAGATATCTCGGTAACACACTGACTTCAATTCCTTGGGATATATACCCAGATGTGAAATTCCTAGATTGTAGGGTAATTCTATTTTTAGTTTTTTGAGGATTCTTCATACTATTTTCTATAGTGGCTATTTAATTTATAATCATAAAAACAGTGTAAGTATTCCCTTTTCTCCACAGCCTCACTAACACTTGTTATCTCTTGTCTTTTTGATAATAGCCATTCTCACAAGTGTGAGATGATACTTCATTGTGGCTTTAATTTGCATCTCCCTGGTGAATAGAGTTGTGGAGCATTTTTTCATATACCTGTTGGCCATTTGTATGTTTTCTTTTGCAACATTATTCACAATAGTCAAAATATGGAAGCAACCTAAGTGTCCACCAATAGACGAATAAATAAAGAAAATATGGTGTATGTATACAGTGAAATACTACTCAGCCATAACAGAGAAGGAAATTCTGTTATTTGCAGCAACATGGATGAATCTGGAGAACATTATGTTAAAGCCAGGCACAGAAAGACAAATGCCGCATGATCTCATTTATATGTGGAAGCTAAAATAGTCAAACTCATGGAAGTAGAATAGAGTGGTGGTTACCAGAGACAGAGGAGTGAGCATGGAGAATGGGGAGATGATGCTCAAAGAGTACAAAATTCTAGTTTAGACAGGTGTAATATGCTTTTGAGATCTATTGCACAAAAAAATTATAAGTATGTGAGGTGATATGTTAATTAGCTTGATTTTATCATTTTACAATATACACATATATCAAAACATCACAATGAACTCCCAAAATTTGTCAATTAAAAAAAAAACAGAATAAAAGAGCCAAATGAAACAAGTGGTATAATGTGAAAAATCTGTGAATTGTTATTTTCCTTATCAGCACTTGAAAGTGTCTAATGACAATTTCGCAGAGGGAGGAAGAGGCGTGTGCAAATAAAGGCATTAGAATGTGAAATATTAATCTTATTAGAGATTCTTGTTGAAAGAGACTTTATAAGCCAGAATAGGGAAGAATAAATATAGTTCGATTTCACAATACAATGATTTCATGTTTATTTTTAATAAACATATGACTAATTAATAAATTACTGCATGCATGTGGGACTAAAATAAAGTGTTAATACTTCATGCAGAAGCTTCAAACAGCTTGGCTGCTGCAGCTGTCTCTCCCTATGTGGTTGGAAACTTGTTCTGTGGTGAGCTATTGGTGGGCTTCAGGTTTCTCTCTCTGAAATAGCCCAAGAATAGTAACAACTAGGTCACTTCTTGTTAGTTGATAGCTCAGGCAATTTTTTTAAGGGTCACTAAAATGGTTCTGAAGCCCCTAGCAAGGGGATGTAGAGAAAATTTCTGCATCATAAAATTCTGTGGTCTATGATTTGCTGTTGGACTTTGAGCATGAAAGAAAAGAGAGAAAGGGAGAGAAGCAAATGCCTGGACAGGGATCGGGGAGCAGCTTCAGGACAGGTGACTGGACATCAGTCATCAAATCAGTAGTCACCTGCCAGGCTCAAGGACGCACAAACCACAACTCGTGGCCAATACCCTCATTCACTCACTATCAGTCAGTTTCTAAGGTAGCAAGCTCTAGAAACCAGCTGGAAATAAATATGAGGAGAAAAGGTCTCATTACCAAGAAACCCAATTATTGTTAAAATTTCATTGAAAGAACCCATTCTCTTTCAATGGAGTGGTAATGTAGTAATGATTTAATTTAAATAAAACCTATACTGATGGTTAGTATTTACTGGCATTTACCATACGCCAGGCTTTGTGTTAAGCATTTGCAAGCATTAGGTCATATAATCATTGACATAATGTAGCAAGAGAGATCACAATACTGTCTACATCTTACATGTGAGGACACTGAAGATGATCAGTGAATGTGCGCAATTTCACCTACCAATTGGAAGACCTAATAGTCTAAGAAAGGTTTATAATCCACTCCAGATAGGTGAGCATGAGGAAAGACAATATACATAATTACATACAAATCTGATTTCTTTTTACTTCATTTATCCCTGCAATTTTGTAACTGAATTTAGCTATAAATAAGCATGCATGCATTAATGAATATTATTATTATTGTTTATTATTTAAACATTAGTTTCTGTACATATACTTGTATGTGTACTAGCTACCTGTTCTCATGGAGCCAAAATATAGATTTTGGTATATGGTTAAACATTCTATTTTCCACTACAACCAAAGTAGTTTTGGGAGTGTTGCCATGCTGAATGAATTATGTCTTGTCTCCTTGTTTCTCTCTTTCCATATTTTCTGTCCCTTAAGGAGCATATATTTACTTTAAAAATAACCATCTCTCCTTTGTCTATTTGAGAATTTATGATACTTTTTTAACATAATACACTTCACCTTATTATGGCATTTTCATTGAGAAAATTTTGTAATTTCCCTAGAATTTATATGAAGTTGAATTCTTTGCCCAAAGTGTACATTGCTCCTTTCTTTTTCAGTTCTGTGTGTGTAGAAATCTCTGACTGGAAAGATGTAAATGAAAGCTTGTCACTATAGTCTGAATGTAGAAATTGTAGGGAATTTTTCCCTCCAATATATATGAATTTTATGTTTATTATACACTAGTAAACATAAAATTACCTGGTGGTAAAATTATGAATATGCACTGTGTCTGTTTAGGAGCTCAGTTCTCTGGAGATACTAATAAACATCAGTTACAATGTAATAAATGATCTAGCTGAGGTATGTACCATGTGCTATTATTAGAGAGTTCAGAATTACCCTCTTGCTTTGCCACCTTGGCTGTGTCGCAGGATACTGTAGGAAACATAATTTATGACCTGGTTGAGAAAAGCCTTCCATGTCACCTACAAAATTTGAATTTACACTGTAGTGTATAGTAATATATGTTAGCATGCAGTATTATTCGATAGGCAAATCAAATTAAAATGTCTGTTCTCTTTTATTCTGTAATTGCACACTGTAAAACTACTGACCAAATGGAATACGGAAGAACATGTCATTTATCAGGTCATTCTTATAATGTATAAATAATTTTTGTTTTTTTTTAATTGTCAGTTTTTTTATTGGTTTTGTTTTTGTTTTGGCTGTATTTAGATATATTTCACATCTTTCTGACCGAATTCAAATAATGAACTGCATTGATGTCTTCTTTTAATAATCTCATTAAATTGAGAATCATCAGATGTTTCTTAGTCTTAATGAACAGGGAATTTCTATGTATACCAATGATATTTTCCATGATACTGAATTCTCTACAGACTTCTGCGGAACTAATATCATTGTATTTGAAATTTGTTTAGCCTTTATCATACTGACATTTTTATATAATATTTCTAATATCATGAGAACAATTTATTAGAATGCCATTTATCAGTTCACTAACATTTATAGTTTCTGTTTTCAAACTCCTTTTCTAAGCACATATGCAAACTTCGTTTGTCTTTGTATAAGAATTTAAGTAATTCAGAAAAACTTTATTCTATTTCTCACTTTTGCATCAAAAACTTAATTTTTATATGATTTTTAAAGAAAATTTAATAGCTTTCCCTCTTAGACCTGGTATAGTAGTTTGTGTTCTTTTAAGATTTATATGTAAACATTTTTATCATATATTTTGCTTCACCTTCATATTTTCTGTTCTGTAATCTATTGCAATGTGCGTATGCCTGACCCTGACTATCGCTGGTGGTGATGTCACTGCTTGAATGCGGTGATGTCACTGCTTGAATGCGGTGATGTGCATTGCAGGTCCTGCACGCTGCAGTCAGCAGACCATGTAGGCACCATTAGAGAACAGAATGTGATTCTCTCACCATTTCCCCCCCCTACAATTTCCCTACTTTTTTTCCTATCAAACTTTCACTGATCCAGTAATCACTGTCATAAAATCTGAAGAATAAGCATCAGAAGCTAGGAAGAAAATCCTGGAGATATTAGATGGGTACTCTTTTAATTTTTTTAAAAAATTTTAATCACAATTTATTATCCCAGCAAAGATTTAAACCATAGAGAAGAACCAACTTGCCTCGATCCCATGGTGTCCCTATAACTAACACATTTTGATGTGTAGATTTCCAAAACTTTTTCTATAGACCTATAAATATACCCATCTACATTGTGGATGAAATACCCACCCTCCCACACCACCACGGTCATTGAATCCCCTTCCTCACAGCCCCAAGTCTAAGTCTTCCCTGGTTTGTGGAGCCGGTTGGACTACGTGTCCGAGCGCCTTCCTTAGGCTGTCCGCCCGTCGGTCCACTGGCTCCAGATGTGGCCCATCCCTTCAACCGCCCGACCCCCGCATTCCCCAGTGGAGCGAAACCGCCGCCGCCTCTTGGAGAAGCCCCACCTACCGCGCGCTGGGTGCTCATTGGCTCAGCGAGACGCTGCTCAGAGGGGAAACCCGCCTCCCACATTCCGATGGCCCAATGGCCGATCAGTCTGCAGCTCGAGGCAGACACAATTGGCCTGCACACTCGCCGGTCACACTCGCGGCTCCAAAGTATCCCGGATGGAGAACGATCCCTCGCGCTACCTTCGGCCCTATTCCTCTAGGGTGGGACGGCGCCACAAGCCACCTCTGCCGCCGCCTTCTGCGCAGCGCCAACTGCCGGCCAAACGGATCCTTCCCTGCGCCTGCTGCCCTGGATACTCTTTTAAGAAATGCTACATGACTGTTGTCCTTAATGGCACAGAGGATAATATTGTGTTGAAAACAATTCCTGTGACAATAAGTATACTTTGCTTTATTGACACTAAGGAACTTTAGAAGATTTTATTTTTCTATATATTTTATTGTATGAGATGAGTTATATTTAAATATACTTTCTCATTGATGATTGCACATTTCTTTTCTTTGAACTATGAGCTTAGATATAATATCACACCATTCTGTTACAATAGAGATTGTAACACTTTCACGCTTGAAAATACCGATTTTGAGTTCCATGTGCATTTATACTTATGTCAGGTATAAACTCATATATAGTAAGCCATATATGACGGAGAGTGTGTACCCTATTATTCTAGCCATAAACAAAGTAAATATATTTTCTATTAGGGGTCATTGGCATCAGCATACTAGTACAGAAGATTCCAAATGAGGCTTTAAGAGGGGGGGGTTTGCTAATGTCCCTTTTAGTAGACAGTTGAGGCAGTCCTTGATTTTGCCACATCATGAGGCCTTTGCTATATAAGTTATTTCATTAGAGAAAAAAATAGTAAAACTACACCAAAGGAAAAAGGGTGTGAATTGAAAACAAAGAAGGCACAATAACAGTAGTTAACAATGTTTTCTCATTCCATCCCTAGAAAGATCCTTTGATGAAGATTTTTTTATTCTCTTCACTTTCTCTTAACTTCCCTATTTTCTACAGATACGGAAAAGCAGATTAGGGAGTTCAACTGGCCCAGGATTATAAAGATAATAAATGGCACAAATCAAACTAATTTCCTGCTTTATCTGATACCAAACATATGCTCTTAATCATAATATCAAAATACGTCCAAGAAAATTAAAATAGGGCTTGGAACCAGTGCACAAAATCTTAGGGAAATCATCAATTTTGTTTTTTTTTAAATTTATTGAGAAGCAACCTTGAAAAAACTTGACAAGAGAAAGTAAAATTTGTTTCAACTTGATTTTCTACAAAGAACGAATAATGAATCTTTTCTCACATTTAGCACACATATGCAGTGAGAAGGTATTCTGGGGACCTTTCCACACAGGAAAGGACCTTTACTCCAAACTCTGCTGCTGTTACCTCTTGACAGCTTATAATGAATTCCTTGACCCAGTGACTTACCTTTGCGGCTTCATCTGAGTACACAGGAGTTGCCATCACTCTGGCTTTATGGTTTTCAATTCTAAGGGAAGGGAGGAGTATGGTAGTCCTTTTGTTTTCTCTAAGGCCACTGTTAGGATCACTTGTTATACATACATTGTACATCATGCTCAGATTCCCCAGGAATTAGAGTTCTATTTTGAATTCCTATCTTTATTTTTATCCTGGTACATTAGGCTGTCAACCTAGAAGGAAACATTTACATCTCTTCAACCTTTCTCTTGAGTCTTTACCAAGTTCTAAGGTGATGATAACTTTCTGCCTTCTTATGAGTTGCACTGGAAACAAAGAAAGGATGGGCAAAGGAAACAGCTGCCCTGGGTTGCTTTGGCCCCAAACATTTTAACACGCCAAAAGCCTCCAGGGCCCTTTCAGTAATCTATACCATTCCTATTTAAAGATTCTACCGCTCAGTTTGGGGTCTGTACCTAGATAAAGAGAAAGTTGGGGGACATCTGCTTCTGTGTCACATCGTCCCAAACTTTCCTACATGACCGAGATAAAGCCTGGTTGTTAATTTATCAGTTTTTAAAAACAGTCTACATTTTAAATTTGCAGTTGCAATACCCATTGGATCGTTAACTTGTATTTTATGTTGAGGTGAGTCAGTGTAATGTGGTTTCAAAATCAGATAATATTTTAAAAATGAATAGCATATTAGAATAGTATAAAGGATCTTGGGTCTGTGAAGCTAGAGATGATCTAGAGCAGGAGAAAGTCTCAGACATTTAAGACCATGTTTTCTGATTATAGGAAAAGGATCATCGAAGAAGCTTCATGTGACTGGAAGTCACAAGTGCCATGTTTCATTTGTTTCCTATCATTATTGACACGTTATTTAATGTAATAATTTTGTGATTGAGATCTCTATGGTTTTATAAGTTAACATGTAGTGCCTTTCTATCATGAACTAGAGAAGTTAATCTATTAACATTTCTTTCATTCTTAAAAATAAGACATGGATTTGGAGAAGGTAAGTGATTTCTGTGAGTTGAGCTTATTGATATAATTTAAAAGACAACAATATAAGTTTTGGTCAAAATAAATGAAAGGTCTAATCACCAGATTTTATTTATTTATTTTATTATTTTTAAGAGACTTAAATGCAGCCTAAAGTAGCCTCTGCATAGTAGTTCAGCTACAGAACCATTCAAAGAATGGTGGTTACCTTTTCTATCTTTCCTAACTTTTTTACTGCTTCTTAATGTCATTAATAAAAAATGTTCTTTTCTTTGGTTTTCTTTACAAGCCTAATATTTCTCTTTACTGCATTGAAAAATTACACTACATTTATTTGCTGAATCATATTGAAAGTTTATATGTATGTGTGCATATGGGTGCTATGCATCATTTTAGAAGAAAAGTATATAATATAATGGACAACTGTGATTTTTTTTCAAAATCATCATGACAGGGGAAAGTATGAATTAGAATATAAGGTATGCATCAGCAAGAAATAAAGAGCACAGGACAGCAGTATGTTGCTATGATTGAATCACATCCATCTTCTTATAATCTTTTTTTAGCAACTGCACAAAGGAAGGGTCTGGTTAATTACATATTTCTCCTTAATTGTGCAGAGACAACATAACACTTCCTCAGAGGAAGCAAACATTGTCCAAAAAGTTGCATCAAATTATATTACTGCTTTGTAGCTTATTGAAGTGGATAATCTTGCTCTTATTCCTATTATTGAAAATATACCAGATTCTCAAGTTATAAAATTATTTTTTCTAGCCTCAGGTTATGTAGCAATATTTGAATTCATGATTCTATGGTATTATTAGTTGTCTTCAATAATCAAGGATACCAAATGGACAGTCATTAAAGGGAAGAAAAGAGGGTAGATTCCAGAGAGGAACATCCTGAGAAAGTACACGAACATGAAGATTCTTCATCTTTGAGAAGGAGAAATAACACTGAGAGCAAGATAATTTGAGTGAATCATGACACAACACTGCAGAAGGATGGTGAGGGTGGTATGAAGTATAAATATTTCCCTTGTCTGCGCACAAGAGGAAATGAGCCAGAGTTGGAAGGGCAGTGGTGTGATTTGTGAATTGGGCCTAGTATGCTTGACTGGATGTGGCTTTGCTGACTTAGTGTCCTGATTCAGTGGGAGAATATAAGGGAAAAAAAACCCATGATGAATACTTTAACTTGTAACGAACAAAGTTTTGAAAATCCTCTTTATAAAACATGGGTTTTTGTTTAGTACTTTTAAGATTTTTTTCTTTATCACTCGTTTTGAGGAATTTGATTATAATGTACCTTTAAGTAGATTTCCTTTTGTTTCTTTTGTTTTGGTTCATTGAGTTTTCTAGAGCTATATATTTATGCTTGTTATTGAATTTGGAAATTTTTATTTTTAACTATTTTAATTCCAATTTTCAACTATTATTTTTTTGAATTTTTTTGACCCTTTTATGCATCCAGAGACTCCTATTATACTTATATTTGGCCCTTTGAAGTTGTCCCACAGGTCACCGATGTTTTGTTCATTTACTTTTTAAATGCTCTTTTCTGTATTTCATTTTGTATAATTCTTATTGCTATGTCTTCAGATACTATTGTTTTTTCTGTAGTGTCTTCTATTTCACTAATACCATCCAGTGTAATTTTATCTCACACATTGTAGTTTCCATCTCTAGAAGTTCAATTTAGATCTTTTAAAGATATTTTCCTTTGAACATGTAGAATATAATTGTAATAACCATTTTATGCCTTTGCCTGCTTATGCTAAAATCTGTTCCAGTTTGGATATTGCATGATTTCATTTATGGGAGGTACCTAGAATAGTCCAATCTATGGAGACAGAAATTAAAATAGTGGCTACTAGGGCTGGAGGGAGGGAGGAAATGGGAAGTTATTTTTTTTTTTTATTTCAGCATATTACAAGGGTACAAATATTTACGTTATGTATATTGCCCATGACCCACCTGAGTCAGAGCTTCAAGCATGTCCATTCCCCAGATGGTGTGCACCACACCCATTACATGTGTATATATCCATCCCCTCCCCACCATCGGGAGTTATTTTTTAATGGGTACAGAGTTTCAATTTGCAATGATTAAAAAATTCTGGAGAGGGATAGTATACTGGTTGAAGTACACTTTATGCCACTGAACTGTGCATGTAAAATGGTTAAAATGGCAAATTTTGTGTTATGTATATTTTACAACAATAAGACAGGATGAGATGGTGAAAGTAAAACAGAGCCTAATACAAAATCACATTGTTCCATTGTATGTAATGCCACATTCTGTTTATCCATTCATCTGTTGACAGACTTTGAGTTGTTTCTATCTTTTGGCTATTGTGAATAATGTGCTATAAACACTAGCTAAAAATATTGGTTTGAGCTCTTGCTTTTAATTCTTTTGGATATATACATATAAATGTAATTGCTGAATCATATGGTAATCCTCATCAGTACTTGTTTTTTTTTTTTTTTAATTTTTCCCCTACATGAACTTTGACTGTGTACTTGTTATTTAACTATTTTTAATAACCATTCAAATGGGTGTGAAGTTTTGACTTACATTGCGGGTTTGGATTTGCATTTCCCTATTGATTAGTGATGTTGAACATCTTTTAACGTTTTTATTGGCTATTTGTATATCTTCTCTGGAGAAATGTCTATTTAAGTCCTTTGTCCATCTTTTAATTGGATTGTTTGGAGGGTTTTTTTGGTGTTGAATTATAGGAGTTTTTATATATTCTGTATTTAAATCCTTTATATGACATATGATTTGAAAATATTTCCCCCCATGCTGCAAGCTGTCTTTTAATTGTTTCAATTGTGTCATTTAATGTGCAGAAGTTTTTAATTTGGATGAAGCTCAATTTATTTATTTTTTCTTCTGTTAATTGTACTTTTGTTGTCATAGCCAAGAATTGACAAATTCAATGTTAAGAGCTTTTCTCCTGTTTTCTTTACATAATTTTATAGTTTTAGCTCTTACTTTTATATCTTTGATCCATTCTGAGTTACCTTTAGTTTATGATATAAGGGTCAACTTTATTCTTTTGTAACCAGCACCATTCTTTGAAAAGACTATACTTTCCCTATTGAATGGTCTTGGCACCCTAATTGAAAATCATTTGATCATACATGTATAGGTTGATTTCTGGATTCTCTATTCTATTCCATTGTTCTATATCTGCATTTGTCAGTAATACATTGTTTTAATTACTACAGCATTGTAGTATTGAAAACAAAGTGTAATCACTCCAACGTTATTCTTCTTTTTCAGATATTTTGTCTATTCAGGATCTTTTGAGATTTCATATGAATTTTAGGATGGATATTCCTATTTCTGCGAAAAATATCATTGGGATTTTATAGGGATTGTAATCAAGCTATAGTTTGCTTTTGGTAGTATTGATATCTTTACAATATTAAATATTTTAATCCATGAGCATAGCATGCCTTTCCATTTATTTATATCTTCTTTAATTTCTTTCAGCAATATTTTGTAGTTTACTCTGTAATAGTCTTTCACTCCCTTTTTCCTAAATATTTTATTCTTTTTCATGCTATCATAAATGTGATTGGTTTTTTAAATTTTGTTTTTGAATTTTTATTATTGCTATATAAAATATATCTGATTATTGGTGTGTTGATTTTGTATCTGATGAATTTGTTTATTATTTCTAACAATTTTGGGGGGGACTGTTTAGGGTTTTTCTCTATATAAGATCTTATAATCTGACAATATGAATGATTTTACTTCTTCCTTTCCAATTTGGATGCCTTTTATTTCTTTTTCTTGCCTAATTGTTCTGGCCAGAACTTCCAATTCTATGTTAAGTAGAAGTGGCATTCTATTTAAATAGAAGTTAAGCATTCTAGTTAAATAGAAAGTAAGCATTCTTGCGTTGTTTCTGGCTTTAGAAGAAAAACGTTGTCTTTCACTATTTAGTATGTTAGCTGTGGGTTTTTCATATATGATCTTTGTTATGTTAAGGTAGATTTCTTCTATTCCTAGTTTGCTCAGGATTTTTTTTATAATCATAAAAGGGTCTAGAATTTTGTCAAATGAATTTTTATGCATCAATTGAGATTATCATTTTTTCCTTTCATTCTGTTAATTTGATGTACTATATTTTTACTTTATATGTTAAAGCATCCTTGCATTACATGAATAAATTCCATTTGGTTATTATGTCTAATCTTTTTTAATATGCTGCTGAATGTCATTTTCTAGTATTTGGTTGAAGATTTTTGTATCAATATTTCTAAGGAATATTGGCCTGGAGTTTTCTTTTCTTGTAGTGTCTTTGGTGTTGGTATTTGGGCAATTCTGGCCTGAATCACCCAAAGAAGAATGAATTAAGCATGATTCCCTCTTTCTTCAATCTTTGGTAAAGTTTGAGAAGGAGGGATGTTAATTCTTTAAGTGTTTAGTAGCATTCACCAGTGAAGCCATCTGTCCCAGTGTTTTCTTTGTTTAGGAGTTTTGGATTAATGATTCAATTATCTTGCTAGTTGTAGATCTATTCAGATTTTATATTTCTTCATGTGTAAGTCTTGGTAGGTTGTGCATTTTTAGGAAATTGTTCATTTTAGTTTTGCAATTTGTTGGTGTACAGTTTTTCATAGTATTCTCTTAATGTCCTTTTAATTTCTATAAAATCAGCAGTAATGTCCCCCACTTTTATTTCTGATTTTAGTAATATGAGTTTTTCTTTTTTACTAGTCATTGTGGCTAAAGATTTATCAATTTTGTTTACCTTTTTTAAGAACCAACTTTTGGCTTTGTTTATTTTCTTTCTTTCTTTCTTTCTTTCTTTCTTTCTTTCTTTCTTTCTTTTTTTTGAGACAGAGTCTTACTTCTGTTGCCTGGGCTAGAGTACTGTGGCATCAGCCTAGCTCACAGCAACCTCAAACTCCTGGGCTCAAGCGATCCTCCTGCCTCAGCCTCCTGAGTAGCTGGGACAACAGGCATGTGCCACCATGCCTGGCTAATTTTTTCTATATATTTTTAGTTGGCCAATTAATTTCTTTCTATTTTTAGTAGAGACGGGTCTCGCTCTTGCTCAGGCTGGTTTTGAACTCCTGACCTTAAGCGATCCTCCTGCATTAGCCTCCCAGAGTGCTAGGATTACAGGCGTGAGCCACCATGCCCGACCTTGTTTTCTTTATTTTCTTCTCTTTCTCTCTCTCTCTCTCAGTAAATATATGTGTGTGTAAATATATTATATATACATCTATAGTCTAATATTTATTATATCCTTCCTTCTGCTAGCTTTGTGTTTAGTTTGTTCTCCGTTTTCTACTTCCATAGGTATAAAGTTTGGCTGTTGGTTTGAGATGTTCTTTCTGATGTGTTTACAGCTGTAATTTTGCCTTTTAGCATTGCTTTCACTGCATGCCATCCATTTCAATATGCTGTGTTTTATTTTAATTAGAATTAAAATATTTTCTAATTCCCTTTATAATTTCTTATTTAATCCATTGGTTATTCAAAAATGTTTAAATTCCACGTATTTTTGAATTTTTCCTTCTGTTACTGATTTTAGTTACATTTCATTTTGATTGGAAAAATGATACTTTTAAATTTATTAATATTAAGACTAATTTTGTGGCCTAACAGTCTGTCCTAAAGAATTTTCTCTGTGCACTTGAGTGAAATGTGTATTCTGCTGTTGCTGGGTAGAGTGTCCTGTAGGTCAAATTGATTTATAGTGTTGTTCAAATTCTCTATTTCCTTATTGACCTTATGTCTGGTTGTTTTATTCATGACTGAAAGTAAGTATTGAATTCTCCAAGTATTATTGTAGAGCTATTTTTCCCTTCAGTAATGTCAATATTTATTTCATATATTTAGGAGCTCTGATATTTGGTGCCTATATGTTTATAATTGTCATTTATTCTTAGTGAATTGATACTTTTATTAATAAAAGTATCTTTTTTGTCTTTTGTAATAGTCTGAGTTAAAGTATATATATTTTTTTCTGATATTAGTATGGGTACTTCTCTTTTGGTTACTATTTGCCTGGAATATCTTTTCTTTCCTTTCATTTTTATTTTATTTGCATTTTTAGATCTAAGGTGGGTCTCTCATGGACAGCTTATAGTTGGAGCCTGTTTTTGCTATCCATTCTGCCAATCTGTGTCTTTTGATTGGGGACTTTAATCCATTTACATTTAATATAATTACTGATAGGGAAGGATTTATATTTTCCATTTGCTGTTTGTTTTCAGTATGTTTTATAGTTATTTTATACCTCATTGTTTTCATTAACTGCAATTCTTTGTGCTCATTTGATTTTTTTTTAGGGATACATTTTGATTTTCTTCTTATTTCCTTTTGTGTGTATTTTACAGTTTTTTGTCATTACCATAAAGATTATTTATAGTATCCAAGAATTTTAACAATTTGTTTTGAATTGATATTAACTTAATTTCAAAGGCAAATACAAACTCTACTACTATACAGCTCCATTCCCCTAAATTTATGTTATAGATGTCACAAATTACATATTTATTTATTGTGTACCCATTAAAATACATTATTTTTATTTATGTATCTTTCAAATCTTGTAAAAAATAAAAAGTAAAGTTATAAACCAAAATCTCAATAATGTTGGTTATTATGTTTTGCCTATGTATTTATCTTTACCAGAGATCTTTATATCTTTATATGACTCTAAGTTATATCTAAGATATCTAAGTTATATCTTTTCATTTTATTCTATAGGACTTCCTTTAGCTTTTCTTGCAGGGTAGGTTTAGGGCTAATGAACTCTCTCAGATTTTGTTTATCTTAGAGTGTCTTAATTTCTACCTTGTTTTTGAAGGATAATTTTGCCAGGTATAGAATTATCAGTTGACAGTTTTTTTTAAAAAAAAATTATCACTTTAAATATATCACCCCATTGCCTTGCAGCCTCCAAAATTTCTGCTGGACAATCCACTACTAATCTTATCAAGGATCACTTGTATGTTAAAAAAGATGTTTTTCTGTTGTGTTTTCTTTTTATTTTGCTGTTTTCAAGTTTCTCACTTTGGCTTTGGCTTTTGCCAGTTTGATTATATATATCTTATTGTGGATCTCTTTGTATTTATACTACTTGCAGTTCACTGAGCTCTTTGGATTTGTAGATTTATGTGTTTTGACAAACTTGGTAATTTTTTTTTTTTTTTGAGACACAGTCTTGCTCTGTTGCCTAGGCTAGAGTGCCATGGCATCAGCCTAGCTCACAGAAACCTCAAACTCCTGGGCTCAAGCAGTCCTTCTGCCTCAGCCTCCTGAGTAGCTGGGACTACAGACATGTGCCACCATGCCTGGCTAATTTTTTCTATATATTTTTAGTTGTCCAGCTAATTTATTTCTATTTTTAGTAGAGACGGGGTCTCACTCTTGCTCAGATTGGTCTTGAAATCCTGACTTTGAGTGATCTTCCTGCCTCGGTCTCCCAGAGTGCTAGATTACAGGTGTGAGCCACCATGCTTGGTTTAAACTTGATAAATTTTTGTACACGATTTCTTTAAATAATCTCTGTCCTTTACTCTCTCTTATTTTATAACACCCATATGGGTGTATTGGTCTGCTTGATGGTATCCCTTCAATCCCTTAGTCTCTGTTCATATTTCTTCATTCTTTTTTTATTTTGGGTCCTCAGAGTCAGTAATTGCAAATGACCTGTCTTCAAGTTAGCTGATTCTTTTTTGTGCCTGTTAAAACTGCGGTTGAGCCTTTGTAGTCCATTTTTCAATTCAGTTATTTTATTTTTCAGTTCAAGAATTCCTGTTTTTTATTTTATATAGTTTTTTAATATTTTCTATATGGTGATATTCTCATTTTGTTTATGTATCATTTTCTTGATTTCTTTTAGATCTTTTTCTATGTTTTCCTTTAGCTCTTTGAGCATATTTATTATAGTTGTTTTAAAGTCTTAGTCTAGTTAGTTTGTTGTTTGTGTTTTCTTATGGATAATTTCTAAAGATTCATTTTGTTCCTTCCAATGGGTCATGTTTTCCTATTTCTTTGTATGCCAGTATTTTGTTCAAATAGTAATATTCATTGAGTGCTGGTCAGGTAGGGGTGATGGGGTGGTAAACTCACAACTAATGGGAGGTGGAGCACACAGTATGGATGAAGGGCACACTTGTAGCCCTGGCTTGGGTGAGGCAAAGGCATTACATGTAACCAAAATGTTTATACCCCCATAATATTCTGAAATAAAAAAAAAGAAAATTGGGCATTTCAAACAAAACAAAACAAAACAACCAACTCTCCCAGTCATTGAAGATTGGCTCTGTACTAGGGCAATTCTCTATCTATTAACGATGTACTTTAAGCCTTGAGATTAGCCCTAGGTGAAGTCTTAAGGTCTTTTCAGGTCTTTTAAAGCATGAGCCTTTCTTGGTGGGCCTTTGTGTGGTTTTTTTAAATTCCAGAGTATACATGGCTGCTTTTGAATGTTTTAATTTTCTAAAGAGTCATATCCCAGCTTTTCTTCTGGGCTTTAGACGGTCTATTTTATGTATCTACCTCTAATCTCTTGGCCCAGGTACCTGTGTTTATGTAGACCCCCTGCAGCTTTTACCAACAGTGTTTACCACTTTCCACTGCCTTTCCTAGTTTGCAGTCTCAGTTTTGCCACTTTTTCTTGTCTGTGCTTGGAGTTAGGCAAAATAGAGAGAGTCCTCCAGGCAGACCCCAAAGAGATGAGAACACTGGAAGTAAAGTCTGTGGTTCTCTCTGCAGTTTAACCACTTCAGGACCAGCATCGGCTATAGTCGACAGCCACAGGTGAACGCGCACAGCGACTTTAGCCGACAGCCGAGATATGAAGGCACTCAGCCAAGCGTCAACTTTAGTCGATAGCCAAAAGCTTTTACTTTTACAGCTTTTATCTCTGCAGTTGCAGTGTGTACTTTCAGCTAATAGGTTACTATGAATCTGTGACCTTTTAACAAGTCCTTAGTAGGAGTTATTATAGTTATTTTCCTAAAGCTGCCTGTAAAGTAAAGCAAGCTTTCAGTGCTTTAAAGCTTTCCTTATCACACAAGAGCAAAATGGATTCATCGTCGATGCACAGCACAAACTATCCTGCGGACTATGAGTGCCGGCTGTAAGCAATGTTTTGCAGCCGGTGAGCGCGGCACCGAAGTGGTTAAGGCAGGGAATTGGGAACTGGGGTGTCACCTCCTCCAGACTATGATCTTATCAAACTAGGGATAAGGGGAAGCAATGGAAAGTAAAACCACCACAAAATTTCTTACTGTTTTGAAAGTCACTTTTTCTTAATTGGGCATTGCCTTCATTGCTGTAGACTTTTGACTATTTTCCAGAGCTCTTATAAAATTATTTTAGCTAGTCTTTAGTTATCTTTTATTGTCTCTTTGGGGTTGGGGGGAAAGGGCTTGGAGCTTCCTAGTCTGCCATTTTTCTGACATCACTCTAACTCTTTCCAATTTTTATAAGGCATATATATATTTTTTTATCTCTGTGACCAAAATACCTATTAAATCTTAAGTTCACTTAATATTGTAGGGAGGCAAACTTGCTAGCTATTGGATGACCTGGTGAACCTAGCTTAGGTCAAATCATCCCTGTCACATATAAACATATGAATCCAGAGGAAATCAGGATTTTTCCTGTAATACAGTCTATAGTGAGTTCAGTTGTGTTCAGCCCAAACTTACCTCTCTTAGATCTGACCAGAGTCTGAGGCACTGTGCGCTATCTTTGAGTTTCTTTTATCTTGCATCATATGTGGTGTTTTTCTTATTTCATTACCGAGCAGTTGCTCCCAACGTAGCGCAAATACTACTTTTTGGGAGTGTAATATATTCTTTTCAGCCACTTTGGGATTGAAAGCATTTTCTTTGTTGGGAATAATGGTGAGAAATTCATCCAAAATAGGATAGTCAGTGATAAGGTAATCATTAGAATTATATCTGGGGACTACAAAGTCTTAGAGCAAAGGATCTATTGAAAAATAGAAATTAAGATAATGCATATGTTTGAAATCTCAGCTACTGAAACAATTGGGAGATTCAACTACCACCAAATCCGCAAGGGGACAAACTAATCCTTCCAGAAACATATGTCTTAAGGAGAGTAAATAGAGCTAAAAGGACCTTGAAAGTTTATTTCACGCGTTCACTTGAGACTGAAAGAAACAGAGAGCAAAGAATGATGTGAAGATGAGACTCAACATTGCTTCTTCACACAAAACCACGTGGCTATTTTTTTTCTTTAGGAAAAGAGGTTGAAAAATATATTTAATATACTTATGGTTTACCAAACCATACACACACACACACACACCAAACCCTGAGGTAAGGGACTCTGTAAGACCTATGAAGAAGCCAAAGAAACTTAGTTTGTAAGAAAAGGGCAAATGGGAAGAGATAAATGGAACTTGTCTACAAGTGCTGCAAGTGAGACTTAGTTGGTAGGAAAAGGGAACGGAAGAAAACTGTGATTCTGAGGCATTTGGGGATGCTTCCACTTTTGAGATTAAAATTATTTATTCTCATTCTTCAATATCCACCCTGAGTAACTCATGGTGCCCCGAATACCTAGTAAAGACACAGTAGTTAAGACTAAAGTTCTTGTTGGAACTCCTGCAGCCCTCAGAATAAAATTCTGAGAATGATCCTGATATGTATTCTTCTACTTCATTGACTTCATTAAATATTATTCTATTAATTGAGGTTTACTTCGTTAAATTATTATTGTTCCGTTACTTGGGATATAGTCCTGCATTATCTTCATTAGTTATATGTAATATTTTGCTATTATTTTAGTTGTTATCCTGAAAAATCACACCATTCATCTTTGACTTTTTAATGTCCAATATAAATGGTTGCTTTACCTCTTTCCAGACATTGTAAGAAACTTGGGGCCTTTTAGCTCCATTTACTCCTTTTTTGATTTAATTGCAACTCTTACTTTAATATAAGAGTATGTAATTTATTTTAGTTTTATGCAATTTAAAATTATAAACATTATTTATGTTCTCATATAATTGCTATTCTTTTAGATTTACACCTATACTTACCTGTTTCATTGCCTTTTATCCTGAGTCTTCAAGGTCACTTTGAGATCATTTTCTTATACCTAAAAAATATTCTAGTGTATTTCCTTATTGCAGATATGAAGATTGTAATGTTTTTCCTCTACTTATCTTAAATTATCTTTATTTCATTTATGGAGTATGATTAGATACTCATATGATTAGATAATTATCTCTGAGAATAGAATTTTGGTATGGAAATTGCCATTCAGTAATTATATGGCTTTCATATTTTCTTTTTCTTTTTATAGGTTAGCTGCCAGTGTAATTGTCATTTCTTTGAAAGTAAATTCTGTTTTTCCTTCCTGCCTTTAAGGTTTTTATTTTTCTTTTGTTTTCAACAGTTATGAATGATATATCTAACATTGCTTTCATTGTATTCATCCTACTGAGGTTTATAAATCTTTGGCAATTTCTAGTTTGATATGTTTTTTAAAATCAGCTTTGGAAAATTCACAGATGTTATTTTTTTCACTATAGGTTATAGAGAAAAAGTATTTTGAGGTGCTAGACCATTAGGAGAGATTACATTAGCAAATTCAAATGTATTCTTTTTATGTGCATTTTTTTACTTGCTATTGCTTAAAGAGCTCGCTGCTGATATGTATGCACAAGTTAACCTTGAAGCACAGTATGCAGACAAGCCTAGGTCTGCAACTGGAAGAAACTTTCTGGTGTGTTCCACTGAAAATTATTCAAAGTGAAGTTCAGGCTCAGTAGGGAAGAATGTTGCAATTATGAAGAGTGTCTTCCAAAAGCCCCATTTAAATGTTATCAGCACATATGCCATAAATTTACCATCACTAATATGGATTGAAGTCTTTATTAAAGGCAATAACAGAACATGAATACAATAAAAAAGACAAAATAATATAGAGGTAGCAGCCGCACAGAAGAGAATTAGAAAATAAAAGAGATCTATATTCTTTAGGCTTACTGGGATTTCCTGAAGGAAGATATGACTCCTATTAAAGTCTTTATTTCACATTCCAAAGAATGATTCATATAAAAATAGTCACTGCTTATAAAGAGCTATTATGATATGTGATTCCTGAAACTTCTTTTTCTCATTGTTCCTCTCTAGAAGATACATCTACGGTAGAAAAATGTAAATTTGCCTTTATGAGCAGCTCTAATTCCCAAGAAGCAATATTCTTGACAACTTGATTTTTGTCCTGGGGTTAATATAGCATAATGGTTGTTCTCATGATCTCTAGAGTAGGACTATCCTGGCTCTAATCCTTAGTATTATAGCTATGTTGTCTTGAAAAAGTGTCTCATTTTCTTTAGTTCTCAGCTTCCTTATTAATATTACAATTATAATGAAAATACTTGTCTCACAAGATTATAGGGAAAGTACAAGAGTTAATATATATAATCACTGAAGTAGTAGCAGGAATATTAGAAGCAATCAATAAACGTTAGCTATTTTTAAGGTGCCCATTGTGACTAGATTCCCTTTAGTTTGTATGTCCTATGTGATTTTCCCCCTTTATTGACCAACATCTGAAATTTCTTATAATTTCATTTACTTACATATGCAATGTATTTAAAATATAAAAATAATGTCATTTTCAGGCCATATTTTGAGTTTTTGGATTTGATTGAGATATCTCTATTTACAAAATGTTGAGTTTAGCATGCTTAAGTAAACATAAGATATTAAGAAGTCTCTGTAATTATCTAATGTGTAAGAATTTATAAGAATGAATATTACACCATGCACTTCCAATTCTTCCTTGTTGTTTGTCTTGACAGGACTGGAGCTCTGTGCTTCAGAATAATTTTGTTGCTGCCAAAATTGTATTTTCAGTAGATATGAAATATTAATTTTCTTCGGAGAAGGACCACCTTGACAAACAAAAAGTACATTCATGAAGATAACCTCATCGCTCCTGATCATTCAGTGTATTATAATTTTTGGATTATTGCTTTCAATTATCCTTCAAGAGAAGTCCTGATGTATGATTTTTTTCTGATAAGTACAACATAGTTGTTTAACTTTGATCTTATATTTACAAAGTGTATCTGTACATCTAGATCTAAAGAAAATTCCCATTGTAATCTGATACATACCTCTATTTTATGACATTACGTTGCAGTATGAAGTCTCAATGGTTGTCTCATTCAGAATCCCTTCTAGACAGTGAACTAAAATTCACAATATTTGCAAAAGAAAATATATTTTAATATTGTTATCACTTTTAAACATTTTGAACTGCAAATAAAATAGAAACTCAAAATTTCTTAAACACAATTTACTCATTCCTATTTTTAAATTCAATGAGGAACAAATTGTAAATTATCATTCACAAGTAATTGATAGTAAAGAGTGAACTTCTACTTTTGATGTGTATTTATAAGTTAATGACGGTGCTTTTATAGGTGCATGTCTGTACATCTGACTAATGTCATCCTAAGCAGTTAGTAAACCTGGATGATGAGAACGTAATGACTTATTCTATCTTTGCAGCAAATACCTTTGACATGGCACACATCCAGTCAGTCACAAAGTACTATTTATTCTGTCACTATAATGCTTCATATATGTGTTTCCTTCTCTGCAGTAACATAGCTTTCTCAATCCAGATTGTCATTACTTTGATGCTGAGCTGTTATAATATCCTAAAAACTCTCTATCTTTGGTTCTAACTTTCTAATATTTCCCTCAAATTTGCCTCTTAACACCCCCAAAGCACAACTTGAATAATGATACCCCTTCAACCATCTCCAGAGATGCTAAAATTCAAATTCATTAGCTTTAAAATTGTATTAATACTATTTACAAAATTGTACCATTTTCCTTTATCAGTTATATTTCTAACTACCTTCAAATATGAAAACTTTAAACTACATGATTTTAAATTGATATCTTGTATTTTACTTTGAAGTATGTGGCACTCCAGATGGCACAACTTAATAAAATAAAATAAGAGTGAACATTCCTAACTTATTTTGGTGTGAATGGTCTGTGGTTATTTCTAAGAGATTTGGAAGACTTTGCATGAATTGTGGAGAAAAACTATCTGATCCCTGTCCAGTTACAAAATCCTATAATTATTGCACACAGAGTTTCAATTTGGTCATGTGCAGACTTTTATCACCATGATTTTACATTTTCTGGATTATATTATTACAGCTTGGGTCCCACATGCATTGCTAGACTCATGGAAATAAAATTATTGCTGAGTTATTCCCTCACTAGACCACTTAGCGTATTGGAGTTGAGAAATTTTTTATGATTATTCAAGAGAAAAAGAAGAAAGTATTATCACCAACTTTCCATTCCCTCAAACTGGCAGTTTTCTCTATTTGTTCACAAATTGGATTAGTCTATATTTTAAGCATATTCTCACTGGATGGATATGGCTAGTCATGGACATGATGGCAATTGAACATGAAGAACCAACAACTTCTCTATCCTGTTTAAAATGACAAACCAAATAATCAAACTAAATCTAAGTCACTATTGGATAAGCAAGCCATGCTTGACTTATTTTTCTACCCAAGAACGTTCTTGTTTGTTTACAGAGTTTTTGCTATTATTTTTGCCAATCCAATGGGCAAGATATTGTATTTTAAAATCCATTCTCATTTCCATGATTACCTTTGAAGTTGGGTATTTTTCCTACGTATATAGTCTTGACTCATCTTTTTTTTTTAAAAAAATTTATGACTCTGTATTGATTTGAATGTTTATATATTAGGTATATTCAAACTGTTTCATCTATTTTTTCCTAGTCTGTTATTTTTAGCATTGCAATCTATCTAGAAATTATTTTTTAGTTTTTATTTTCTTTTAAAACAATTATTTTCCCAAAACTATTGTTAAATCTCTGTCATTTTTGAAGAGCCTACTGTATCATATTATATACATTTATACATACACATATATATGAATACATTATTTGTACACATATGCATGTGACTTTATTATTAGGCTCTTTTCTCTTATTTTGATATATTTATTTTGTAACAATATCATATTAAATTAATTATAGCCTTATAGAATATTTTGATACTTAGAGAGACTAGCTCCCTATCTCTCCTATTAATGTATTTCAATATGTTTTTCATTAACTTCATGAATTTTTACTTTCATATACAATTTATAGTGAACTTATTTATCATGAAATACACTTCCACTGGAATTATGTAAGTCTTACATGAATTTAGAACAGTATCATCATCTTCTCAGTATTAGTCTGCCCACCAAGGCACATTTAATGTATACTCAATTTACAAAGTCTTAACTAACGCCCTTTTTTATGCCTTTTAATAAAGTATAATAATCTCTTTTAGATATGCCATATACATTATTAGGTGTGTCTATTTAACCACAAATTTTTCACTAAGTACTTGTAATATGTCAACATACTATTTGAAAGCAAAAGATAAAATATTGAGCAAATAACGACAAGGGCTTTGTTTTCATGAAGATAATAATCTGGTAGAAGAGACATATATTGAACAAAAAACCACACAAATAATGATACAGATGAGACTGAAAAATGCTACAAGTGAGTAGCACATAAAAATATTATCATGGATACATTTGGCCTAATTATAAAATAATATTGATAATTCTGTGATTATTGAATGCTCTAGCATTTAGTTATCTAGAAAAAAAGCAGAAGAAAGGATTCTTGGGGTAAAAGGAGCAGTCTGTGCACTTGCGGTGTGGTAAGAAGGGTCACTGACAAAGTTACAATTCATACAAATTTGCCCAGAGAGGTCCTGATATATGCCTGTTTCCCAGAGTAATTACTAATAGCATCTGTTGTCATTCTTGAAGTTATTCTTTTTTGCACAATGTTATATGGTAACACTAACCATGTTACATTCAGCAAACTAAAAGACAGCTGTGGCTGGAGCCTCCAGAGGGAGGAAGGATGTGGTACCAGCTGGGGTAGGGAGCCATGGACCAAGTAAAGAAGATCTTATAAACTATGTTAAAGATTTTAAAATTTAGTTGAATTCAGAATAGTAAGAAGCTAATCAGGAAAGGTATGGTAAGTTTATAAAATTTGTATTTTGAAAAAGTAATTATGGAAATTGATTGGACGAGATCAAGGATGGTTGGAGTTAGATCACTTGGAGGCTTATGTAGTAGATGAAGAGAGATTATCACCTTGGATTAGATGGGTAGCAATGCAGATTTAGAAAAGTGCACTGACTCAGCGAGTTGAGATATTCAGTGGCTGTTAGAGAACACAGATGACATCTAGGTTCATCTTACTAGACGTCAGGTGCTGAGAAAGGCAACAATATTAAAGTATCTGATTTTTTTCTTGATGCCAGTAAAGCTCCGGGCTGGCAAAGAGTCTGTGTGAAAACATAGTGTGCTAGACATTAATATCTGAGAAGAAATGTCAAGAAGCTTAAAAAGTAGACCTGGAAGTAGGATATTCGAATCTTTCTGGTATATAAGAAACTATGTTAACTTGGTATCCAGCTTTCTGATTTAATTGTTCTCTTTCCTGTGATTGTTTCTTTCCAGTAGATTTTTTCTTGGATTATCTGGGTAAGAAAGCATATCATCTTCATATAGTTGCAGTCTTTAATTTATAATATTTATATCATATCTAAATAGGTTTTCCTGCATTATGTTTTTTCTTTGCCCAGGGCATCCAAGGAAATGTTAAATAATAATAGTTATAGCAGTCATCCTTGTCTTCCTGATTTTATTGAAAATAATTCTGATGTTTGACTATGAAAGATGATACTTTCCTAAGGCTCTTATAGATACTCTTAATCAAGTTAAATATGTTTGTAGTTTCTTTTCTCCCCTCATTGACAGATCTCTCGATAAATGCACAAACTTCCATCCCTAAAGTTAACTAGAATTTTTTCATTATATAGTCATCTTTCAGTACAGTAGTGTATTTTCTGTATAACAAATAGGAAAAATACCTTGAAGAAAACTTTAGAACCAATTTTAAAAGCTATTTTAAAATTATATTCTAGCAACTTAAAAAGATTAATGAAATTGCTCTAAAAGTACTTACCCTTGGCTATCATAAGTGCAGCTATTACCAGAGTAATTAAATAAAGGAAGGCAAATATCACAGCAGCAATGCACCATGAAGACACTGTTCAAAAAGAGAGAAGTTGGCTAATATGATTAATGGAAACCAGACTTAGGAATTGAGATTAGAAAGAATGTTGGTCAAGAATATTTAACCCACTTGAATTGGTCTGAAATCTAAGCTCATGGGAGCACCATGTTGTGAGAAAATGTACTTCCACCTGTGGGAGGAATTCTAAAAATTATTTTGCAGGTTTAGGGGAAGCTAGGGAAGAGATGAACATTTTGATGCAGAAACATGCTGTTTATGGATTAAAAAGTTGCTCTATTAATGAACTCTTTCAAAGACTACAAAAGAGCACTCCAGAAATCCTATTATAGATTTAGTTCATTTCCCTCCGCCAATTTTAAAAAAATGATATCTCCCATATTAACTAGGTTAAGAACAAAACTCCAACATTAACTGTGGGCCAGACAGGTACACTGTGACAATTTTGATAAAAGTCTGTCCATCATGAGATACCTCACATGCTCCATTTCATTTTTAGAATTACTGAAGCATCAAAGGGGCACACATTTTGCAACACTAAAATATTAAACCAGGAAAGTGTGTGAGACATTCTTTCTTTCATGACTATGGCACATCACTCTAAGCCATCATGTCCATCACTGGCTTATTGTACGTTCTCATTTGCTCTTTACAGAACACTTTAGGTTACTATGACCCATTAAAAAGTGGTGGTATGAGACAGAAATCCTCATTAGTCCAAGAATATTTGTTTGCATAATTAGTTTATTAAAATATTTAAGCAAAAAAAGGGAATCTAGAATTTTAAATGCTCTTTACCTTTTCTTTTCAAGGTCCTAGTTACTTCTCTCTTCTGGCTATTTGAAGTATGATGAACTTTGATATCAGAATATGTTATCTCATCCTCAGAAAATTCTAGAAAAATATATAAGAAAGTGTATGCAATAACCATAATCCATATGTATACATGTATGTATATGTACCTACATATGATACATAAGCATACAATGAAAAAGCATGGTAAAAATCATAAACAAAATTGTCACATTTTATGCTTATAAGAAAGTTTTACAATTGGTGCAATCATAAGTTGCTTTGTGAAATGTGGTAAGTTCTTATTCTTTTTTTAAATTCTTAGTTTATTGATCTATAAAATAGAGATAACAATAATTCATAGATGTAGAGATTAAGTTAATGTACATAAAATCAATAGCATAGTGCTTAAAACATAAACACTCAATAAATGTTTTTATTGTCATAGTAGTAATCATAGTAATAGTGTAGAATAAGAATGTAATTTTAAGATTGTTATGGGCATTAGAATCAGTAGTAACACTGATAATAAAGCAAGAGTAGAAGTATAAAAATTAATTTAAATGCCTATCTCTATCCCTTCTTATAGGTGAACTTAATGAAAAGAATGTAAGAAAAAAATGTATCTAATTCTCACTAAATAGAGAAATTCTTTCAGCAACATATTGCATGTACTTCAGTACAAGTGAAGCAGAACTCATAGACACCAAAAGTCAATAACATTTTCCCAAATAATATTAGATCCAATGCAGTTGTAAATATTTACTTACCAAACCATAATTGTCTGAAATTTAATCCCCTTCAATAAGAAACTCTTAAATTCTTTCACAAAGACAAAAGATTTTCAAGACCTCCTCTAAAAGTACCCGGCTATGGACTTTGTTATTTTTAATATTATTTTCTCATTGACTAAAGAGATTATTTAGCAATAGCAGCAGTATCAGATTTTACCTGTATTTATTTCATGAAATGCCGCTGGCAAAGGGTGAAGATCTTGACAGGAACTGAACAGTGCTGACCCCTCTGGTTCCATGGTTTAGATTACATTGTATGGACCCGTGACGAGCAGAGGGTCAGAATGAGAGGGGACCAGGGCAACAGATGTCTTAATATTGCAACATCAGACAGGATGTTTACGCTGGGCCTAATATGTAAGCTACTCTTTTCACCTAAGAAAAGTAAAGGCAATGTACTTCAGTTTCTCCAGATTAAATTTGTTATTTCTTCTATGTATAATTAACCACTTCCTTATTTCCAAAGATAAAGTTAAAAATACTACCCATAATGGTTGCTTCTCTGCCTTAATTTAAATTTTTCAAAAACAATGAATAATAAACAATAAAAACTAAATAATTTAATGTAAATAAATGATATTGTGTTTGAATAAGATTGGAACAGATACTGATTTTCAGCAATACCTTTTTTTGTGATTATAAATATTCATGCTCATTGTAAATAATTCAGTGATCATGACAGATAACACTGTTCCCTCATTATAACCACTGTTAATATAATTATTCATAGCTTTTCCTAATTTTTCAAATTACCAATGAATGTTTTACTTTAAAAAGTAAAAGGAGCTATTTAGTTGTCAATACATTAAATAATGAAATAAATTATGATTTATTTCTATAATAAAATTTACACAGTAATTAAAGGCAGATGAGATAGCTCTTCAAGTATTTACCTGGATAGTTTTCCATGTTATATTAAGTGGAAAAAGGATAAAATTTATTGCATGATATGATCTTTATATTTTGGTAGAAAAATTTCATCATTATGTGTGTATTTGTAATATAATAATGTTATGTATCTAACCTGGTAGTTAAGATTGTAATGTAATACATTTAGGTTACTAACTTGGTAAATTTGTATTTTTCATATGTGGTTTTCTATTTTTGTGTTACCATTTCTGATGAGCACAATTTATTTTTATCATCGAAAGCCTCTCTGAAAAATATATATCACAGGGACCACAGGGCCCCTGCCCTTACCTTTGATGGCCAGAAATAAACTTCATAGTTAAAGTATATAATTTGACTGGGACACTATGGAGTGTTGTTGAGTCTTAAATTGTTCTGGAAGAGGGCAAAGATGATCAACTTCAGACATTAATAATTTGAGTACACGTGCATTAAATTCTAGAGTAAATGATAAAATGATGAAAAAATAAAACTTCAAAAATTATAATGAAAAAATAGACTGAGAAAAAGAAATAAATCCAAAAGAAGCTATAAAAGATGTTGTGAGGAGGCACCCAAGAACAGGCAGGAACAAATAGAAAGTACAGAATTATGTGATTTAAAAAATATATTAATAAACTTAAACTTGTTAAGTGCTCCAGTAAAAATCTAAAAATTATCACAATGTGTTCTTAGATTTTTTAAATGTTTTATGTTATTTACATAAGTTACATCTAATAGGTAAGGATGTGGAATGGTAGAAAATTAAAGATAAAAATTTACATAATACAAACACTAATCAAACTGAAGTATCATAGTTCCTAATATCTGACAAAATACACTTTAAGGCAAAATATAGTAGATAAGATGGGTCTCTTAATAATAATAAAAGTTTCAATTCAATAATAATGTATCACAATTTTAACATAACCTTTTAACATAATTCAAAATATAGCAAGGATTAAATGATACATGCATACAGAAGAAACAATAAACAAAGCATAATAATTTGGGGAAATTTTAACACACTCTGATACATCAAGTAGACCAAAAGAAATCAAATTTGAATAACCTAAAGAAGATTCAAACAATACATAAACAGCACAATTTCTTTTATTGAATAAAGATGCCAACTTCTCTCAGGCCTTGTTTGTCTAAAAAATTGCTTTTGTCTAATTCTTGAGGAAAAAGGCTAAATAATGAGTTCTATCTTGATTCATTTTCTGTAGCATATAGTGTTAATTAACGTGCTTCTGACTTCCATTTTTTGCTGTTCAAAATAAGCAGACAGGATAAATGTTGCCTTTTTTCAGCAATTGTCTTTTCCTTTTTGCTGAATTTGGAAATTTATCATTGTTCCTGGTGCTCTTCAGTTTTTACTATGACGTGCTTATGCGTGGATTTATTTTCTTTTTTTAAAACCTTGATTGATGTTAATTATACTTCCTAAATGTGTAGATTGGTGTCTCATTATCAGTAGATTGGAAAAGTCATAGCCATTCATTCCTAAGAGTCTCCTCCTTTCTCTCTTCTGCCCTTTTCTCTACTCACCATTTCTGGAATGCTACCTTGAGACATTTGAAACTGCTTCATGGTTTTTGTGGGTTTTTTTATTTTTTATTTTGAGACAGAGTCTTGCTTCGTTGCCCGGGCTAGAGTGCCATGGTGTCAGCCTAGCTCACAGCAACCTCAAACTCCGGGGCTCAAGCGATCCTCCTGCCTCAGCCTCCTGAGTAGCTAGGACTACAGGCACATACCAGCAGGCCTGGCTAATTTTTCTATTTTTAGTAGAGATGGGTTCTCCCTCTTGCTCAGGCTGGTCTCAAACTCCTCAGCTCAAGCAATCCTCCCGCCTCAGCCTCCCGGAGTGCTAGGATTACAGGCGTGAGCCACTGTGCCCGGCCTGTTTCATGTTTAACATGTTTAATTTCTTTTTCATACTTTTTATTTTTTTGTCTCTATGTGCTTCATTTTAAACAATGGCTTCAGAAGTATTTTTAATGTAGATGTTAAAGTTATCCAACATTTTATTTTATCTTTCAAAAAATTATATTGGGTTCTTTTACAAATATACAAAATCTACAGATTTTTAAGAGTGTCTTATTTTCTGAACACATTTCCAAATGTGTCTTATATTCCTTAAAACACAGTAAATATAGTTAAGTTCTACCATGTATATGGTTATTACAGTAGCAGTTCTGTGAACATCTTCTGGTGTCTTTTTTGTTCCTGCTGGCTGTTTCTAAGGCACCTTGTTTACTTGTGTACTTTGTTTTTTAGTTTATTTCTGGCTCTGAGCTTCTCATCTTTCTCACTAATTTGTTTATGGTAATGCATTCTTCCTGGGATGAAATGAGTTGTTCTAGACAATGTTTGTATTTTCTCCTACTGTGAGGTGACTAGAAATATTACAAATTTAGGATGTTTATTTTTTCCCAGCATATTATGGGGGTACAAATGTTGAGGTTATGTAAATTTCCCTTGTCCCCCTCCCCCCTCGAGTCAAAGCTTCAAGTGTGTCCGTCCCCCAGTTGGTGTGCATCACACTCATTGTGTATGTATATACCCATTCCCTCCTCCCCCCACCAGCCCAACACCCGATAGATGTTATTCCTACATGTCCATTTATGTGTTGATCAGTTAAAACCAATTTGCTGGTGAATACATGTGGTCCTTATTTTTCCATTCTTGAGATACTTCACTTAATAGATTTGGTTCCAGCTCTAGCCAGGAATATACAAGAGGTGCTATATCACCGTTGTTTCATATAGCTGAATAGTACTCCATGGTATACATATACCACATTTTATTAATCCACTCATGTATTGATGGGCATTTCTGTTGTTTCCACATCTTTGCAATTTTTGTGAATTGTGCTGCTATAAACATTCGAGTGCAGGTGTCTTTTTCATAGAGTGACTTTTGTTCTTTTGGGTAGATGCCCAGTAATGGGATTGCTGGATCAAATGGTAGATCCACTTGTATCGCTTCAAGATATCTCCATATTGCTTTCCACAGAGGTTGAACTAGTTTGCAGTTCCACCAGCAATGAAGGAGTTCCTGTCTCTCCACATCCATGTCAGCATTTATTGTTTTGGGTCTTGTTAATAAAGGCCATTCTCACTGGAGGTAAGTGATATCTCATTGTGGTTTT
>VBSM01003220.1:160123-174528 GCA_008086735.1 Cheirogaleus medius | reverse complement strand
CCCAGCCTCATATTATATTTTTCAAAGAAGGATGAGTTCAAAATTTAAAAAGATTTGGATTTATATAAATAGGCAGTATGGAAGGTAGCCAGGGGTTTTCTACATATGCATACACTTGCCCATTTATTCTTGTTACAAAATATGTTACCTAAATACACCCAACTGAGATGAAATTTCAAAGAAATGCATATTTAGAACATGGCTATAACATTTACATAGTATGTATGACTTACATCAATTTTTCCATCCTCATATTATTTCTCATTCTCATTATAGCAGTGATTTTTCCAGCCTCATGTTATTTCATCTTATCTGTCTCTTCATTCCTCCCTCCTTCCTCTTTCATGATTCTCAAGCTAATGTTACTTGTGGTCATGCTTGTCCAAACGATAATGGCATTAATGGGACAGAATGGTAGTAGTCACCTACATCCAATTTTGTAAATGTCAGTTTTGATTTCCCTCTCCGCTGTTAAGCTAAACCTATTCTTTGTCCTGTTACACATATTTGGTTTCCAATATCTTGTGTAGTAGAATTTTATTATTTTTCATCAGAAGTGGCTTTCTCCTTTCCCAGAATCTGAAAGAATCATTATAAAAACAACAAAAGTGGTCTGGATGCTAAATGCTCTTTCAAGTGTTGGCAGCACTGTGGTTGGAAATATTCGGTACAGAGGAGGGTACAGTGGATGTGTCAGCCACACCTTTTCCACAATTACAGTATGTTGACCAGATGTGTGATGCTACTGCTAAAATTAACCACTGGATTAAGTACAGAGGAAAATCTGTTATTCTTTCTGAAAAAAATTCAACACAGGCCATATTGGAGCAGAGATGGTTTATTTATTTAATAATTATATGGCAAACATTTTTTAGCAGTCAATATTCTAAAAAAAAGAGTACTTTATCAGAACCTAGTTTTTATTTCCTTATTATTAATGACAAATAGATTTTTTAGCTACCTATATTCTAGACACTGTTGTGTAGGGCAGCAGGATAATGGCCGCATTGTGCTCCATGGTTGAGTGTCAGAAGATGCCAAGAGATTCTAGCACAGATTCAAGCCTTTTCCAGGACCTGATCAAATAAGGAAACTTAAAAAACTGTTGTGTGTCAACAGACACCATGACGATTTTTTATGTGGTGTTATTTAACATCGTCCTCCACGGCAGAGTAAGGGTGTTTTCTTTTGTCTCTTTATCTGTCCATTATTTCCATGTACAAAATCCACTAAGCATTCATCAGAAGAAAACCCCAGGTAAAAATAGTCTCATGGAACATATGACTCCAGTATGTGTGGTCCAATCAATGCTGCTGTAGGATTTTCATTTTATTTTTCTTTGTGTTTGACTCTTTCCTCTTCTGTCTCTTCTCTTCATAGGTAAATATCATCATGGCTCTGAGTTCAGTGTTGTTTCCTGTGGTCACACTTGCTGGAATAACAAAAATAATGCTTGTAAACCTCAGTCTGGTCCCCTCCTCTCCTCCCTAAGCTGTGTCTTCTGCTCCTTCTGCTTCTACTCCCAGTATCCTCTGCAGTAGCATCTTATTCTTTCCATCAGACACGCTATTCCTCTGCCCAGTACCCACCCACTTCATCCCCGAGATGACAGGTCACATCAGGTCTAGTGTAGGCGTTAACTGATATTTCAAGCAGCAACTCTGCGCTCGGAAATATTCTGTACTGTACAGCGTCATGTGTCAGCGGCACCTTTTACACGCATAGAGTGTACTGAGCTGATCGCTGAGGTCTGACCAAACGGTGGGCAGGGATCATGTCAGAATCCAGAGATCTCCATTAAAGTTTAAAGTTCAATCTCCAAATTTACTGTAACTAATGATTAATGGCCTCTAGAGCACCCACATATCTATGTGTATATATGTATATAATTTTGAGCATTTGCTAGGTGTTAAACATATTTAAACCATTTTCACAAACACATTTCCAATAAACTAGTTGCATTTTACCTTTTACCTTTTTAGTTGCATTTTACCTTTTTACAGATGATAGAAATGAATCTTAAAGGAATTACATAACCTACTCTAGTTTACAGACCTACCAAAAGCAAAATCAAACACCTGAAACTACTGACTTTTCACGCCTCACATTTAGCAGGTTGAGGAAGAGGAAAGAATGATCACTTTCTCGGGATTGATTAGAAACTAGTTTTAAATGCTAAATAGCCTACCTTTGAATCATCATTTTATTTAGATTTGTGCTACTGTTTTGCTAGATCTGTGTGCTTGGTTCTCGTTAGATTGCCCCCCCCATCCCACAATCATCACACTGCTGAGAGAGTTGTGTTGATTGTGACTTCAGATCATTTTTAAGTATTGCTCAATTTTTATAAATCTACCTATTGCCTGGCTTCATTTATATATTCACCTCTTCGTTTATTACACAGATAATTATTTTAAAACATTTACTATGTTTTAGGCATAGTTTTAGGAGCTATAGGTACAGAAGTAAACCAAGACAGCTAAAATCCCTGCCCTCACGTTACTTTTTCTGGCAGGTGTGACAGAGCTAGATAATGACAAGGCAGGCCCTATTTTAGCCTCAGAGTTCAGTAGAATGCACGTGTATTTTCCTCACTTCTCCATCTTTTCCATACACATGGAACTGTATTGATAGAAATTCAATGTCACACAATAGAGTGTGTAGCAATTCCTTCATCTGAGCATGCTTTTGTCTTTTTCTGTGTTTTAAATTCTGGTTTCCATGACCGTTTATAAACAGCTTTGTTTTTATAATGAGCCCCACTGGAGTTTTCTTTGATGATTAAAACTTTTGGAGAGACTGTATCTAAATATAGGTGTGATATGCAGTGTGGGGCACAGGTTTGAGGTTAGATTAGAGAGCCATTGGGAGAATGGTATATAAGAGATTAGCACAGTTATTAAACGAGTTGTTACTTATAAAATACTTTGAAGAGTGCATGGCATACAATAAGTATTTGTTGGTGCTTGTTACATGTATGAACACATGCGTAAACGCAAATCACTCAGAAGACTTTTTAACTTACATTCACACTTCTCACTAATAAGTTGTAAAAAATGTTATAAAATAATGGGAACATTTGCCCTTTCTGTTCCACGGTACAATAAGCACACAAAATGTCAGAAGCATCTTTTCCAACAGTTTCTTCTTTAGCAAATAGAGGCCATATTGGCATTTTCTGAATGAGGAAATATCTTTTCTACAGAAAAATGTAGTTCCCAACATTCTCATGTCAGTTGTGAATTTCCATCAGCAGCAGTAGCGTTGCCTTAGACGGGAACTGGCAAGGAAGCTTTTGATAGCAGATGTGACTGGAAATACTACTTCAGCAAACACCTCAGGAGATAATTTGTAAGAGAGTCAAAACACCTATTTTGAGGTGAAAACACAAATTTTATCAACAATAATATAAATTAAAAAAATATATATTTTAATATATCTAATTTAGGACTCTTGACTGAATTTTGACCATTCTTTTTTAGTATGGCTAGATTTACTGTAAGGAAGCACTTCTAGGATTGGATTATACATTTCTTAGTAACAGTTTGATGTCTATTCCAAAAAATAAACAAGAAAAGAGGCAAATGAATATTTGTCCCTCAGCTGTGGACACCAAGGGCGTGCTTGCTCACTACCTCCTTTCATGTGTTTGTACAGATAGCTGCCTCACACGAGGCCTTTCCTTACCATCTGACTTAAAATTTTATCATCACACTTCACACCTGTCCCAGATTTTCCAATCCTCCTTCTTTGTTTTATATTTCTTCACCTGACAAACTCTTTTATGCATGTGTGTTCTTATTGTCAGACTCCTGCAATGAAGTTAAAATACTATAAAACAGGGATTTGTGTGTGTGTGTGTGTGTGGGGGGGATGCTTTATCCATAACATCCAGAAGAGTATCCAGCACTTAGTAAGTACTCAGTATTCATTTCTTAAATAAATTGAGTTTAGCCTGAAGTTTCTTCAAAACCACTTTTGATGCTTGTTATAATAGTTGGGAAACATCTTAACAATCCGATTATAACGTATCTTTCAAAAAGTTATTTATTTTTAAAAAGTGGATTTTAATCCGTTTTAATGTCAGCCTGACATTTTTTATTAAAGCTGTTTCTGCTTTGTACTGATGCAAATCTTATAATTTTAATACAAGGGAAAATATTTTGTTCCTTATAGAGTGTTGAAGGGGAAGAGTGAAAATCATTCACATTAACTAGTGGCAGATTTCAAATATTTAGCATATCATTTTAAAGACATGACCAAGTAATTGCTCAGATGTGACTTTTTGGTACCTCTACATGTTGCTAAACATTCTTACAGTTTTTCATAGAGGAATAACAACACCCCAAACTCACTTTCTTCTCCTGTCAGTCACTGAAAAGAGTCAGAGAGCCGACTACATTTAAAGGACCTGGGAGAAAATAAACGGGATGCAGGCCATTTCTTTTTTTCTTTTTCGGTTGTCAGGACTCTGAAGAGTTCACTAACCAAGAAAAAAATAACATTAAAAAGATGAATCATAAAACTTAGTAGATAGGATTTACTTTTTTGACTATCCTAAGATAATGTTACCGAAAGCTCAACTACTTGTCCACGAGGCTGAATCAGAAGAATCAGGACAAGCAGTTTGGGGAGGAAGGAAAGAGAGTTTACTTTGCTGACAAAGGAGGGAAAATGATAGACGTTCTCCTCTTAAAATCCCAAATTTTCTGAACATGGGCAGAAATACAGGGCTTTTAAAAGGAGGGTTCTCAGCTTCAGGCAATTATTGTGGTTAACTATTCTAATCGTCCTATCTCTGCCAAAGATAAAGCCTGTGAACTCTGCCACCCACCCACCTGGGGGTGCTGGAGCCACCTGGGAGTTTTTACAAGACTTAACCTGCCTCAGGGATGCAGGCCAGAATGCAGTTCCCAGAAGAGTGGGGGAAGTTTTCCAGGCCATTCCCTCTTTTACAGTAACAGGATAAAATGAAACTCTTTAGTATGACAAAGAAAGTTTTTCTTAACCGAGACATAATTTATACTTTGTACTTTGTCTCATGAAGCTGACTTACGGTACCTAAGTCTACTGTCTTGGAGTGTGAACATGTTGCATGTGTCTCTATTATGTTATTAATAAATTGAACTGAAATAAACTTTTTCATTAGACAGAGATTTAAAAATAAGAGATAACATTTATTCATGTCATTCTATCCCTTAGTGTCTGCCTGGAACACTGTAAACATGACAACCACATATAGTGAATAGTGAATATGCTTCAATTGTTACAGTCAAATTATAATGCTTACTTTGTACTTACATCTTTCTGGTCAAAGATTTCTCATCTCTCCCACCACACACATACACACTCGTAACAAAAGGAAGGAGCAAGGTAGAATTACTTTCCCCCATGAAACCCAACTTCAAACAAATTTGAGTAAGTTCTAAATTTTCAGAAGGACCATCCACCTTGGTGTCAACATCCTCTTCAAGTGGATTATTTTATATCCTGAAGTATCAAAAAATTAACAAAGAAATATAGGTGTATATAGATACTTTTAAAAAATTAAACTATACTTCTTAGAAGACAAAAGGCATGGGAATAAGGAAACCAGGAAATAAAATATATGACTAAAAGCTTACTAGGACTTTAAAACCCATCCCTAGATTATACAAAATTATGGTGACAATTTAGTTTAATTATATGTCTAAATCTGGAGGTCTATAAGAAAGATCAGATAATACATGGTCAAGTGTGTGTGCATGTATATAGATGCATATACATATATATGTATGCAAATATATGTTATATAACAAATATTTATTTAGTACATCAATACACTTTATTCATACAATACATTCAATACAATTTATGTGTCTAAATTTAAGCAAAGACTAAAAATTCCTAGGATAATTGAGACAAAATAAAATGTAATTTCTTACAACTGGCAAAATGACTCTCTACATTTTAATCTATTAGAGGTAGGCAGAGGTTAGTGAGATTCAGCTCAGCCATTGCTAGCTTAGTTGACTTTGAGCATGTTTCCTTGATAATCCTCCATGTCTTCAACTATGAAATTTAAGAAATAGAACTGTCAGTATCATGGGGTTGATGAAGATTAGATGAGGTAGATCTAACAAAATAATCAAACACAAAGCCTGACATATAGTAAACTCAAAAATTGTTGACTGTTTTATAGACAATTATTAAATATAATCAATTATGTAGACTACTTCCGTATTAAAGAATTAGAGGGGAATTATAAAATGTTAACAGTAATCCTTTGTATAACACTTTCTCTCAGATTTCTTTCAGGCTACTGGAGCTTAGGACTGTGTAAATTATTTAACACTCACTGAATGAGAGACTAGTCAGAAAAGTTAAAAGGTGAGTTGGTGAGACTGACAGATTTTAACTGTTTTGATTCTTCATCTGCTTGGGCACTGGTGTGTCTTACTATTCTTAGGAAATCCTTTATTTCTTCCTGCTTCTTTTTTTCTTTATACCCAAATTATAGCAGCAGATTTTAACTCAGAGCTCTGCAATGTAGATATTTTTGCCTAAAGGCCAAGAAAGAGCCTCAATGCCACTTCACTGATACTAAGTGAAACTACTTGGGCTTTGGACTTCAAGAAGTGATCAATCTGTCGACTTTGGTTTTTTATTTCAGCACAAGAAACCCAAGGGCCCCCCAACAGCTCACCACAGAGAAACTGTTTCCAGCTACATAGGAGTTGACAAGCCACAGCTCTAGCTGAGCTCTTTGCAACTCTTTCATGAGGTTCTTACACCTTACTTAAGGTGGTGCACAAACCTATTATTTAGAAAAGATATACAGTAAGGGCTGAAATTAAGAAATTTTGAAACAAGTTATATGTTTTTTCCATACTGGCTTTACAAACCTGTTTCTACCCTAAACAATCTGGGATAATGTCAGTTTTATTCAAAATATACCTTACCAATATGTCACACCATTTGGACACTTCTTTTACCGTGTAGACATCTCATTTAGTAAAATAGTTATTAGACAATATCAGGTGCCATGAAAGATCTATGTATATTCATTTATAGCTCGCCTTTTGTTTTGTTTCTTCTTGAGTCTGAGTAAGCAATTCCTGAACCACATGCAGAATTTGTTGCTGCTTTGTTTTTATTGTTTGCTTATCCGCTTATTTCTTTTGGTGAGAAGCAGTTCTCTTGGTACTTTTAACTTGATGCTGGTGCAAAAAAGGGGAAACTTGTCAAATGTCTCTGATCAGTCTCCATGAGTGAATTTGTAACTTTCAGTTACAATTGCAACTGTAAAATGATACCATATTTGTAACAATAACAGCAGCAAAGTAGTATCCAAAGCCCAAAATATAACTGCAAAGACATTGGATAGCATGTCACAGATCAAATTAAAACAGTATGTTGAATAGGAACTGCAAGTCAGCTTTTCTACTGTGGCAAATATTTTCTCACTTGGATTGGAATGACGAGGTGGTCCTTGCTACTCCTTAGAAAAGGCCAGAGCAATACTCATAAAGTAAACTCTTAGAAAAGTTCCATGGGTGGAATGAACCACTGATAAGAAACTGGCTACTTAGTTTAAAATGATGTCAGGATCTTTAACTCTAGGACAAGAATATTCAGAGGTTAGGAAGACTCCAAATAATTTCCTCTTGTTAGGTATATCTGGGTGATCTTATTTACGTAGAAGAAAGTATTGGACATAACAATTTCTGACATACACACACACACACACACATACACATATACACTGAAATGAGATACGCACACCAAGCACTAGAATTGGCATGTAATGTGTGCTCAATAAATGTTAAAATTCTCCCCCACAGAATTATTAAAATGAACACTGGTAAATAAAGGAAAAGTTTGAGTATTTATCTCGCCCATTAACCGTACTTCAGAGCAATGAAATAATTGGTGGTAATTATTTTCTAGAATACAAAATCAGAAGATATGTGGTGGTGGTTATGTAAACTTACATATTATAAAATTGCATAAAATTACATATGAACACACACAGAAACACATACAAGCAAATGAATGCATATAAAACTAGTAAAAACTGAATAAGTTCTATGTACAGTACCGATATCAATACCTTGGTTTTCATATTCTACTCTAGTTATGTAAAATACAAGTGTACCTTGGAGATACTTCAGGCTGTGATCCATACCATTGCAATAAAGCTACTATTGCAATAAAGTAAGTAACAAAAATTATTTTTGGTTTCCCAGTGCATATAAAAGCTATATTTACACTATTTTGTAGTCTGTTAAGTGTGCAATAGCATTATGTCTAAAAGACCCAAGGTACATACTTTAATTAAAGATATGCTATTGCAAAAAACAGCTAACAATCAGCTGAGCTTTCAGCAAACCTTAATCATTTTGCTGGTGGAGGGTCTTGCCTCAGTGTTGATGGCTGCTGACTGATCAGAGTGGTAACTACTGTAGGTAGGGATGGCTGTAGCGATTTCTTAAAATAAGAAAACAATGAAGCTTGCCACATCAATTGACTCTTTTTTTTGTAAAAGATTTCTCTGTGACATGTGATACTGTTTGATAGCAGTTTAACCACAGTGGAACTTCTTTCAAAATTGGAGTCAATCCTCTCAAACCTTGCTACTGCTTTATGAACTAAATTTATGTAATGTTCTAAATTCTTTGTTGTCATTTAAACAGTGTTCACAGCATGTTCACCAGAAGTAGATTCCATCTTAAGAAACCACTCTCTTTGCTCATCCATAAGAAGCAACCCCTCATCCATTCAAGTTTTATCATGAGATTACAGAAATTCAGTCACATCTTTGGGCTCCGCTTCTAATTCTAGATCTTTTGCTGTTTCTACCACATCTGCATTTACTTCTTCCATGAAGCCTTGAACCCCTCAAAGTCATTTATAAGGGCTGGAATCAGCTTCTTCCAAATTTCTGTTAATGTTGATATTTTGACCTCCTTCCATGAATCACAAATATTTTTAATGGCATCTAGAATAGTGAAAACTTTCCAGAAGGTTTTCAATTTCCTTTGTCCAGATCCATCAAAGGAATCATTCATTATATGTGGCAGCTATAGCCTTATGAAATGTATTTGTTAAAAAATGAGTTGAAAGTTGAAATGATTCCTTGATCCATGGGTTGCAGAATGAATGAGGTGTTAGCAGGCATAAAAGCACCATTAATCTCCTTGTACATCTCAAGGAGCTTAGAGCTCTTGGATGACTAGGTGCATTATCAATGAGCATTAGTAAAGTTTTTGATATAAATGTCTATATTTTAATTATTATGTTTTATGTATTGATGCATATATTTAGATATGATACATATTTCTTTATATATTTAATAATACCCATAAAAATGAGCAGTAGTATTTTAAAATAAATCATTTTTTTTTGAGCACTGGATCTAAACACTGGTCTTAAATATTTAGTAAACAGTACTGTAAACAGCTGTGCTGTCATCGAGGCTTTGTTGTTCCATTTATAGAGCACAGGAAAAGTATATTTATCATAAAGGCCCTCAGGTTTTCAGAATGGTAAGTGAGCCTTGGCTTCAACTTAAGCCAGCAGTTGCACTAGCCCCTAACGAGAGAGTCAACCTGTCCTTTGAAGCTTTGAAGGCATTGATTTCTGCTCTCTAGCTACGAAAGTCCTAGATGGCATCATCTCCAAATTTAGGCTTTTTGTCTACACTGAAAATTTGTTATTTAGTCTGCAATTTTGGCTAGATCTACTGGATGACTTGCTCCAGCTTCCACATCAGCACTTGCTGCTTCACCTTGCACTTTCATGTTATGGAGATGGCTTCTTTGCTTAACCTCTTGAACCTACTAGCTTCCAACTTTTCTTCTGTGGTTTGCTTGCCTCTCTCAGCCTTCATGGAGTTGAAGAGTTAGGGCTTTGCTTTGGATTAGCCTTTGGGTTAAGGGAATGTTGTGGTTGGTTTGACCTTCTATCTAGACCACTAAAACGTTCTCTACCTCAGCAATAAGGATGTTTCCTTTCTTATCATTTTTGCGTTTGCTGGAGTAGCACTTTTAATTTCCTTCAAGAACTTTCCTTTACATTCACAACTTGGCTAGCTGTTTTGTTCAAAAGGCATAGTTTTCAGCCTATCAAGGCTTTCAACATGCCTTCCTTACTGAGCTTGATCACTTCTAGCTTTTTATTTAAAATTAAATATATGCAACTCTTCCTTTCTCTTGTAAACTTAGAAGCCACTGTCCGGTTATTAATTGTCCTAATTACAATCTTCTTGTGTCTCAGGGAATAGACAGGTCTAAGAATAGGGAAAGAGATGGGGAATGATCACTCAGTGGAGCAGTCAGAACACACACAACTCATCTGCTATGGGTATGGTTCTTGGCACCTCAAAGCTATTACAATAGCAACATCAAAGACCAGTGATTACAGATGGTGACAAAAGACCAAAGATATTTGTGGAGGGAGGTGAAAAGAGAACTTTATTTTCTAAAAGGAATTTTCAGATTCAGAGATCACTAAGGCAAGAACTACAGGGCAGGGGAGGGGAGTCAGGGGACTGAGGAACAGAATCTTGATGGGATGACATTTGAGCTCCACTTTACCAGTCTCTCTTAACTGGCTTCTTCTGAATGGTGGGTTGATTGGCACCAGGTGGTCTGTTGGTGGTCAGTTGGGGAATTTCGAGGTGAAGTCAATCAATAACAGGAACTGGTTTGGCTTGACTGTAGAAAGCGAGGTCCTGTGACCCTTTTGCAACATCTTTCTGAGAGCACAGAGTAAGTGACCGCTTTCACACCCAGCCCTTGCCACTTCCTTCTGTTGTGACTTTGAGCCCCTCAGTTAGCCACGAGGAGTCCATGTTGTCTGTCAGCTGGAGCCAAACTTTAGCACCGATCAGCATAACAGATATAATAATAATGAAAAAGCTCAAAATAGTATGAGAATTACAAATGTGACAGAGAGACGTGAAGTGAGCACATGTTGTCAGAAAAATGCTGATAGACTTGCTGGACGCAGGGTTGCCACAAACCTTCACTGTGTACAAAACACTGTGTCCGGGAAGCACAACAAAGCACAGTGCAATAGAACGAGGTGGCCTCTACTCATCCACATAGATGATGGGTTGTCTTCAGATGTTTGCTCCACTCCCACAGTGATCAGGACATGGATGAAGGGAAGTGCAGGTCGAGTGGCACACAAGTGTCATCCAATGCACCTCTCTTCTCATAGCACCGTTCCTTCCTGTCAGAGGCCACTGTCCTGCTTCTCTGATGTCTCCCTGTCACCTTCCTGCCCTCATCCACCACTGCACTTTTATGCTTCTTCTCCTTCCCCTCATATAAGGGGAGTTTTTCTTAGGCTTGGGAATGGGAAACAATTTTTTCACTTTGTAAGGAAGGGAGAAATGGCTTCTCTTCACCTTCATAGATTCTGTGTCGAGGCTACCAATTTAGTTGATGTAAAGCAGATCCACAGGGAGAAAGCCACAGCGGTCTCACAGAAATAGGAGACTCTTAGAAGGGCTAAATGATAGAAGCTTATACAGCATCCTGAGCTACTGAAAGGAATGGGACTTTTGGGGTAGGGAGGGGAGAAATTAGTGGAGGCAGTGGGAGAGGAAATGCTTGGCTAATAAAGATTTCTTTGTTATGCAGTTAAGAATCTCTCAGGCCAAAAATGTTGTCTAGGAGCAGTTCTGTTCTGAATACAGATAATTTGTTATCATAGATTTTCTTTATAGATGTAAATTTCCTTTACAAAACAGCAATTTTTTACATGAAGTACTACTGTACTGTAGTGTCTCATAATAACCAGTTTGAAATATACCAAAGAAGAATGTTTTGGGGTGGAATATTCTGGTCTCCTTTGGTCATATTTTGGGGTGGTATGTTTTGAGCTGCAAGAATGACTTTCTTTTTTAAAACACGCATCCCCAAACAGCCCTTGCATCTTAGAAAAGCAAAAGAAGCTGGAGTATATTATATATATATAAAATAAAATATATATAATATAATATATATAAAATATATATAATATATATATATATATCTCAGGAATCCTGAGATTCCTCGATGTGAGGAAAGCCTCCCTCACATCAGTTTCAGGGGGAAAAGAAGGCCCCAGTCCTAGAGATGCAGAAGTTTGCCCAAGTACAGCCAAAGTTTCTAGGGGTATGAGAGGGGCAACGGCAACTTCTGCCGTAAGTGAAGATGAAGAGGCATTTCATATGTTTGAATGCATGTTTGATTGTATACATAGAACTACGTGCATATTTCTCATTATCCATGTGGACAAAATTTACCAGTTTCTCAAACAGTTATCACCAAAAATTGGACTGTCAAGTCACATTCACAAGCATCATCAGAGATTTCACCCAGTATCATGCTTTACTAATAATCTCAGTGCTACGATAATTGCAAGATGCAGGAAAAAAACAATGAAAAGTGTAGGCCTGCCAATGCAGCCACTCAGGTCTCCTTTCTTTCCCCTTAGCACATTCTCTGGCCAAGACTAACAGATTAACATAGGAGGTCTCTCAATGGGGTTTGTGGCAGCATCACTTATACAAAAGGAGATGTTTGGTCACGTTACATCTTCATTTTATGCTCAGATGGTTACATACCTTATGTGACATTTTTAGGAAGCTCTGCACCTTAAATCCATAGATTCTAGTTTTATCTTTTGTTTTGTTTTTAACATAAACAATGTAGACAATTTAATACATCCTGCTAAAAACATTCTAAGGATTTTGGCAAGCAAAACCCACTAGTGTTTGCTGGTAGGTTTATTATTAGCATGTTTACAAGGACACTTTACCAGGTCAGAATCCTTCTTTTCTTCTTTTCTTCTTTCTCAGGGAGCCCTCTCTCCCTCTTAAATGGAGACTAATTTGCAGCTTGGTGTCAGCAATTTTCTTTCCACTCAGAGACTGTGCACATTTTCTGAAAGCAGTGAGATCAAAATAAATTTCCCATTCATGGCTTCTGGAATGTTTATTGTGTGAACTAAAAATAAAATCCTTAGCCCCTTGTTGACTCAATGAACCCTTCTTGGCCAAGGGGACCCCAAAGAGTTCCCAGCCATGAGGGGATGGGAGGTATAAAGCACAACTGCATATGTGCATGTTTTCTCTTTTATAAATATTCATGACTCCTATAACTTTTAAATATCTATATGTAGTCATCCCACTCAGTAAAAATTCTTGTTCCCCTTGTTCCTGCCTCAGAGCATGTGTTCCTGGCTTGTGGCGGGGAGCCCTGCTCTCCAGTCTGCTGGAATAGCCATCCTAGGCTGTTACCCTTTATAAAACATAAAGCTCTCCTTTCCAAGTTAAAAACCTCATTGTCATTTTATTTCTTTCAGTTAACAAATTGGTAACCATGAAGGGATCCAGGGAGACCCCTGGTTTCCCCCAGCATGATCAGAAGTCAATGCACCAACTTCTGCACCAGCCCATAGATAGCTCAGCTGTCTCCTCCACCTCTCTGGGAAGAACTTGGGTGAGCGCCACCAGATCAAGATCTCCTGCTTTTAAGATGAAAATCTCCAAGGCTTTATTTCTCTCCATCCCTTCTCTTTATTTGTTCCTAGTTTCATTTCACTCCATTCTAGACTCTGGAGGGAATGTCTTTGTTGGCCCTTGGTTTTGGGGTGGGGATCTTGTTGGACTCAGCTGGCCCATAATGTTTGTGGGGAGACTCACATTAAGGGCACAGAAGTGCTGCCTTCATAAAGTAAGTGCAGTTATAGAAAACCTTAATTCTAAGGAGATAGTCTCTGATCCACCACCATCACAGATTCCAGCGGCTAACATCTCTAAGAACTGTTGAAAAATTCTTGGAAATATTCGGAAACCTAAATAGACCTAATGTGTGATGATTGAAAGCTTTGCTGGCAACAATCAAAATCTTAGGACACCTCTAGTTCATCTCTGTGCTCAATTCAAACAAATAGGCTATCAAACATTACAGAACAATGAATATTATAAGTAGTATTTCAAGTCTTCCAAATAAAGTCAAGAGTCTAGATAGCCTCCCTTCATGAAAATCATTTAAAATTAAAAAGAGACTCCATAAACTAAAATTTAAAAATGGCACATGTGAAATATTTAAAGTTGACTCTTTGTTTCTTCAACCCTACCTCCCTTCTTCTTGCTTTCACCCCTCCTTCCATCTCTGTTCCTAAGACTATTGTTTTTCTACCCAGAAAGTTTAAAAGTTGCTGCAAATGTTAACCTTTGTTTTTCTCTGTTTAAAAGCTCTTCCTGTACAATGCCAGCTCCTCGGATGGGACACAGCTGCTTACCTAAACTAATTTATTCACAAAAAAGACTGACTAAAGATATGGAATGAATTGTTTAAATTTACTTTTGTTCCTTGTTTATCCCAGTTTGTTTTCTTTTTTTTTTTTCCCCCTTTCATTCCTTTGTC
>VBSM01003220.1:110474-121157 GCA_008086735.1 Cheirogaleus medius | reverse complement strand
TCTTACTGAAGAGCCTATGTTTTCTTTGTTCTGATCCTATGGTCACCAAGCCATCTTCTAATTCACATTTGGCTTTCCAAATAGGAGGAGGGAAATGAGCTTATGCTCACTGGAGACAACTCCTTTATAAACGAATCCATTGGCATGAATGTAAATTTAGTGATCACGCATTTGTAATGAGTCTGATAGTTTCTGAGTTTACTAAGATAATTCAGATCTGGACTGATAATCAATTCATATCTTTTGAATGAATGAATGACAAGGCTAGGCGAGACCCTAAAATAAGCTGCCCTGGAGAGGTCCTGGTTCTGTCCATAACATGGCTGACTCCCTCCCCCCAGCTAATTGCCCACTAAGGTACAATCATTAAAGTGTATAGCCTTAAATATCTCAAAATTAGAATATTCATATTCCCCCTCAAAACACATTAGCCCTCTTGACCTCCTTATTTTTGCTATTCCAATTGCCAAAGACCTAAATCTCAGTGTTTGATTCATTCAAAGGCAGGGACCCAACTTTATGACAAATTTATTTAGTTTTAGATTTATATCACCACTATTTCTAAAATGAGATTTAAAGAAATTTATAATAAAAGCAAAGGGACACCAAAACAAAACCCAAATAGTAATAGCTAACATTTGTTGTGCTTTTATAATGTGGCATATGAAGGGGAAAAAAAGCTCAGAGCAGTACCCCTAGAACCCCTGCCCATGCACTGGGGCAATTGTTTAAATGCATTTTGTTTCTGGCTATCCACTTCACCCATTAACTTCATGCTCCTAGAATTTGTAATGCAAAGAACAATGTATAGCTAATCAATAGCTTATGCTCATGTAAATTCCTGGTAAAAATTTAGGAACTGCCTCTTTTTTCCTTAATGACCCACTTGTGACTGATGCTAATCAGAGTATATATTCAGGGAAACTTGAATCTGTTCTCTGGGTGGTCATCTTCAATGGCTGGGCTAGAATAAATTCTATACTTAACCATGTTTTCTGATGCACACAGGCAAGGTGTTGAGTCCTTTATGTTACCAGGATTACCTGATTTATCTCAAAAGTGACAACTCAAAATAAGTGACTGAGGCAAAGATCTCAATCAATGCAGGTTTATTAAACCAAACCTTGAGGACCCTCCTGGGAAAAACACAAGCCACAGATGCATCCTTGACTTCAGTATTTAAGGAGAGAGGGCATAGGGAAGAAAAATGAAGAGGGGGATGGGTAATGGGTAGTGAGTTGAATGGTTACATTCTTGTGAGTACCAGGAAATCTACATTTTCCCTAAGATAAGGTAAATATTTGAAAAAACAAAGAGAGTGAAGGAAGAATCAATTATGTAGATGTTCCTGGGAGGAGAAAGAATGATTGCTCTTGTCTCTGTCCAGCCCCTGGGAAGATAAACTTCTAATCAACATTATTAGTATGGAATCTAACAGACTTTAGTTTGCTAGATTACAGACCTAAAGTTACAATTTGCAAGTCTTTGTTTATAAGAGGCCAGAAAGGAATTCCTTTATGAACTATCTCTGGGGGCAGTTCTCATAGATGCCTGAGGTCTTTTATATTAATATTCCTGTGGGGATCTAGCTAATGCATAATGTTAGTAACAACTATTAATTTGGAATGGGGCAGTGCATGATTCAGTCTCCAGGCTTGACTCACCCTTTTGCATAAGAAGTTGTGGGGGTGGTACTGAGATTTTTATTTTCCCTTGCATTTCCCCCCTCCCCTTGTTCTTCAAAATTTTTCTGAGAAAGCATGTAGAAGACATGAGTTCAAAGTCATGTGTTTAATCTAATCTCACTGCACTAAGAAAGCTCATTTTTAGGATATCCTGTCCCACAGAAAGGAGGGATTTTTTTTTTTCATGTAGAGACAGGCTCTCCCTATGTTGCTCAGGCTGGTCTCCAAATCTTGGTTTCAAGCAATTCTCCCACCTCAGCCTCCCAAAGTGCTAAGATTACAGGCATGATCCACGATGTCTGGTGAAAGATGGGAGATGAAATCCAAAAGGACCAATGTCAAATTGTAGGCAAATGATAAAAACTCAAAAACAATGAGCAGCCTAGAATCTAATGGCAGGTCTACTGTGGTTTATTCTGAAACAAAAATTTTTCTCTCCCCAGTTTCTCATTTTTACTAAAGATAAATCCTAGTAGGACCAATTTATTTGCAAACCAAACTGTAACCCAACCACAGCAAGTCCACTTGCTCAAGGCTTCTTGGGCTTGGCTCCAGATCATGGTCCTCAAATTTGGCTCAGAATAAAATCTTTAGGTTATTTTACAAAGTTTGGCTTCTTTTCCGTTGACATTGCATTAGTGTATTATTAATACTAATGGTAACCTTATAAACAAATTCATCTCCAGTTTGACTACAAAGTAAGATTTTTTTGAACTTTTATAATCTTTTACAATTAAAAAAATTTTTTTTAAGTTTCTAATCATTTAGTGTAATCATTTTTTTTGCTACGCAACAGAATTCCTCCTCTCCTCCTTCCTATAACCTGTTTTGTCATGATCTCAGCCCCTATTCTTTGTTACCTCAAGAATGTCTATACCCCCTCATTGAGGGTTTGGGACTTCATTCTGAAGGCTCCCATATATAAACTTTAAATAAATTTGTATGCCTTTTCTCCTATTAATCAATCTGCCTCCTGTCAGTTTTAGCAAATCTCTAGTGGAGCCAACGGTTTGGCCCCAACAGACAAAGCCCAGGGTTTAAAGTTAGGAGTGTAGCTCTCTTAATATAAGCCTCCTGGGTAGGAGTTAGGGGAGAATGGCCAGGTGAAGATTCACAGGCTATTATTAACTGCCTCTATCATCTCCATTCCTATTGTCACTCTTGAAGTCCAAGTCCCTATGGCATTGTTGGGATCACTGCACAGTCTAACTTGGTTGCTTGCTTCTAGTCTCTTCCTGCCAAACCATCCTTCACACTGCTCTGGCTTAATATTTCCAAGGCAATGCTTTTGCAATTTTATTTCTCTGTTTAAAAATGTTTCAGTGATTTACAGATTGCTTATGGTATAAAGTTCAAATTTACCAGTGTAAAGGAAAATAAAAATCTCAGGAACACCTGCCCAACTCCTTATGCAAAAGGGAAGGTCAAGCCTACTGACATTATGCTTTAGCCAGAGTCCCAGGAAAAGATAAAAGGCCTCAGGCATCTACAGGAGTTTTCTGCTCAGGTCATTCACAAGGAAATTCTTTGTTGGCCTCCCAGAAACAAGGACATGCAAATTGTAGCTTTAGGTCTATAATCTAAAAAACTAAAATCTGTTGGATTCCACACTGATAATGTTGATTTCAAGCTTATTTTCCCAGGTGCAGAACAGACACAATAGGAGATCAATTATTCCTCCACCCACCCACAGATATTTGCACAATTGATTCTTCCTTCACTCCTTTTGTTTCTTCAACATTCACCTGACCTATGTAAAATGTAGATTTCCTTGGCACTAACTAAAGTCTTGCAAGAATGTAACCATTTGTCTTCCTTCCAACCTGCCACTCTCCCTAAATGCCAACCTCCTCTTAGAAAATCTATAAAATGTACAAGTATATAAAAAATGGGGAAAAAAACCAGTCACACATGTGTCTGTAGCTTATGTTTTTCCTAGATGTGCTCTAAAACTGATTTATTAAACCCCCATCGATTGGCATCTTTGCCTTAGTCAATTTTGGTTGCGCATTAGCTTGCTGTTTAAAGCCTTCTACAACCAGACCCCTGCTGACCCCCACCCGCGACTCACTATCCCAAACTGGAATAGTCGTAACCTAGGAACTGGGGGGGGGGGGTGGTGATGCAACAGGGTAAAACCTAGTCTATCTTCTATTCTAAAGTGTCCATTTACCAGATAACAATTACTTTAGAACATTATATTTATGCTAAAACAGACAACGATGTCGTAGGGTAGAATGCAACACTTACACGGATTTTAAAGTCCAAATTAAGACTTTAAAGACTTTTTAAAGATTTTGCTGGGCCACATTCCAAGACTCTGAAGAGTATGAGTTCCTTGCCCGCTCCCAACTGCCCCAGTCAGTGGCAGTTGGAAGCAGATGACAAATAACTGACCCTGGAACCACCTTTTGGAAATTCCCTCCTCCGAGCGTGTAGACAGCTTGTGAGACGGCTCCTCCGCTCGAACGCCTTTCCTGCGAGTCCCAGCACATTCACCAAGTCTGCCGGGAAGTCGCACCAAGTACTGATGTCACTCCAGGGGAGCACCTAGCATCGGATGTTCGCATGAACATTTCACAGAAGCCCACTTTCAGAAAAGTTGTCTGGCGCAGAGTGAAATCAATTCCATAAACTTACCATGGAGAGTGCTTTCCCCGCACCGTCGCTGCACGTCCTAGAGATACTGAGGTGTGCAGGGCAGGTATCATCGGTTTTAGAGGTCACATAATTGAGGCCCGGACATACTAAGGCCTGAGAAGAGCCGGGACCAGAAGACTATCGGCCAATTTGATCAAGCCAAGCAACTGTCAAAGAGGCCAACAACAGCCTCAGAAGATCCGTTACCTCTAGAGTGCGCAGGCGCTTGACTGGGCGTGGTTACGCTGTCCGTTAGGAGACGTGGTGTCCGTTAGGGGAGCAACGGAAGGCTGTGGGCCAGGAAGCTCTGCATGCGGAGGGCGGGGCCAGACCGGAGCGGGCAAATGATGAGGCGCTACTGAGGCGGAGCCAGTATGTGATTGGCAGGCGAAAGACCAATGAGGGTGGAAAGGTCAGGCCAATGAGGGCTGCACCTTCAGTTGAACTGGAATGGCGGGTAGGAGTTATGACAACTGGTAGTGTGTGTCAGGGTCTTCAATTTAGGCCAGTTATGCCAAGAGCTTTCATATAGTATCTTATGTAGACGTCACTACAATGGTATGAGTGAGCACTATTACCCACCTGTGTTTTACAGATGCGGAAACTGAGGCTCAGAGATCCTAACCTAGGCAAGAGTACGGCTGGGATCCCAAACGTGGCAATCTGACCCTACAGCCCATCCTGTTCACGGCTCTACAGGTCAACCGGCCCTTAGAACTGGGAATCAAGGCGGAGCAGGGTCCAGTACAGAGGACTGGGGTGAATGCTCTTGACCAGATTGCTGACAGAAGTGTCGTAAAAGTGGGCATAAATACCCACAAATAGCTGGGTGGGTCCTACACAGTGTGAGAGCTCCGAGGATGGAGATGGGAGGGAGACAGGGCAGAGCAAGGCGAGAATGTGGGTGTGGTGGGCCAGGCTGTCCCCCAGCTGGTGCAGCCTGGCAGCACTGCAGTATGAAGTGGCTCTGGGCTACCAGCAGGTGCAGAACAGCTGTTCTCTTGGGGCTGTGGTATTTGCCAGGTATGAGAAATTAAACAATTTTAGGAGCATAACAAGTAGTATATGTGGTACCTGAAAAAAAAATGGCTCAATTTGCTGGGGTGGTCATACAAAATACCGTAGACTGGGTGGTTTAGAAGACAGAAATTTATTTTCTCACAGTCCTGAGGGATGGGAAGTCCAAAATCAATATGCTGGCAGGTTCAGTTTCTGGTGAGGCCTCTTCCTCGCTTGCAGATCACCACCTTCTATCTGTGTCCTCACATGGTGGACAGAGATCTCTGTTTCTTTCTCTCCTTATAACGCCATCAATCACATTGAATTAGGACCACACCCTTATGACTTCATTTAACCTTAATTATCTTCTTAAAAGCCTTATCTCCAAATACAGGCAGATTGGATTTAGGCCTTCAACACATGAGTTTGAGGGCGGTACACAGTTCAGTCCATGGCAATAGTTTGTACTCAATGAGTACGCAACAAGTGATAATTGAGAACTGAAGAAAATGACACTTTTTGAGAACTCACGTGTACCTGACGTACTTTCCTAAATCTTACCTGCTTTAATGGGCATGAGATCTGCTGTGCTGGTGTGTGCCTTAGCAGTGGGGGAGCATTCTGAGGAGAACTTGGGTGAGAAGTCATGGTTGTCTTCCGCACAGCCACCCTGAAGAGGTCTGAGAAAGTCACACCACATGTCCTTGATGGGGCTTAGTGAATCCATTATTTTCAGATATATCTAAACACTTATTTAAATGTTATGTAGCCTATGATACTTCTGGAATAATGAGATCCATCATGACCACTCCCAGGGAAGTGAAATAACAATTACTTTTGTTACCTGTTGTTCCAGTTGTCATTCTAGAGTTTGGAAAACAAGCCCTTCTTTTTTGTCCTACTTGCCCTGGTGGGAGGAAGAGTGATGCAGTACAAAGCTCAAGAGCTTGGGGTCTGGCAGTTATGATTACAGTCCAGGGTCCAACCACCTGTTGAGTAACCCTGGGCAAGTCACGACTTTTCTAAATCTCAGTTCCTTCATCTATAGCATAGAGTTAAGAAAAATACTGACCACACAGGGTTGTTGTGAAGTTATAGGAAAACGATTTGAAACCATTAAAGAACTCACCCTTGGGCTAGATATTGAAGTCAAAGGACCTCTCCTTCCCACACCTCTGAAGAAGAAAACCTCTACCTAACGGCCTCATGTCTGGCTGGCTGTTCATTCACTCATCAGGAATTTATTGAATACCTGCGAGGAGCTGAAGCACCTAGTTCTGAGACCCAAAGGCAAGGAAGAACAAGACAGACAAAGTGCACCCATTTGTGTAGTTTATATTCCCGTGGGGGAGCTCAAGAAATAAAATAAATTCAGATAGTGCTAAGATCTATGAAGAAATTAGATACTGGGTACGGTGCTAAAAGAGTGACTGAAAGCTTGGGTATGTGTGTATGGGGGTGTTGAACCACTACTGGGTGGCCAAATAGAGGCGGAAACTTCTCTGAGGAGATAAGTTGAATCTTAAACACTAAAGACTCAGCATTCCCCAGGCAGGGGAGTGCAAGGCCATGCTGGTTGGATCAGGCTGGGTGCTTGGCCAGACAGTGTGTATACTGACCAGTGCTCAGTCTTAAAAGGAGAGGAGATCCTGATCCGGCTTTTCTCTTGGGGTTTGGAATTAAGAAGCATGAAAGAAATTTTCACTTGGCGGGGGAAGCTGAAGCTAAAAGGTAGAGGGCTGAAAGTTTGGGGCAAGCAGAAACTGAATCACCTGAGCAAGTCAGACTATGGCTCCATCTGGTACTTGACTGAGCAGGAGACTGAAAATCTGTGGGTATTTACTTATAGATGAGGGTCCTGTAATTCAAGCTACCTTGCAATTCTAGTCTGCAAGATACCTCACCCTGTCAATGGCTTCTGTTCGTGGTGTTCCCAGATAGTCTCAATTCTTATTCTCTCACTACCTATCATTTCAACTAACCTCTCTTTTGCTTATGCTGTTTCTCTCTTGCAACTAGATGAACTGGACTGAAACAGAGCCATGTGGACCTGGGTTTGAATCCCTGGTTTTCCTTTTGCTAGCTGTGCCTTTGTGTAATTATTTAATATCTGTAAGCTTCAGTATCTAACAGCTGCATTATTGTGGTGTTGTACAGATTAAGGAGATCAGAAAAGGAAAAGGGCTTGCAGAGAGTTTAGCACATAGTAGGAGCTACAAATATGTGAGATACCTTTCTTCTTCCCCTTTCCTTTATGTTTTAGTGGTTTTGTGAAGACATACCTCTTTCTTAGTATTGAATTGTCCTAGTTTTTTTATTTTTAATCACTCTTCTTATGGTAATGTCTCAACCTCTGCATGTCTGTTGTCATTTTAATTGCAGTGTCATGAGCTCTCGGGAACTCATCACCAGATTTCGTATTTATTAACTCAGGGCCAATCCTGTTTCAAGTTATACTCTCACCCTCCTCATCCTCCCTTATTATTTTGAAGCAAATCCTAGGCATCACACAATTTCATCCATAAATATTTCAGTATGTATCAGTAAAAGATAACGACTCTTTAAAAAGCATAACCACAATACCATTTACACACCAACCACCGCATGCAATTTTTCTTTAATAAAATCCAGCACGTTACTATCTCCAAATTTCCAATAATTTTCTATATTGTTGATTGTTTGAGTCAGGATCCAAATAAAGTCTCACTTTATGACTGACTTTTTTCTTAGATTTCTTGATCTACAGGTTTCCCCTTCCATCCCTTTTCTCCCTTACAATTCATGTGTTGAAGAATCCAGGTTGTTTTCCCATATTTTGAATTTTGCTAATTATATCCTCACAATGTTGTTTAACACGTTCTTCACTTTCCTCTGTTCTCTGTATTTACTATAATTGAGTAGTTTTATCTGAAGGCTTGATCAGATTCAGGTTGGATTGGGGGTAGAGCAAAAAGTCTGTGCTGTGTTCTTCTATCGGGAGGTATGGAATGTCTAACTGTCTTTTTTTGGGTGACATTAGCAGCCCTGATCAATATGGATTGAAGCACAGTTGCAAAGATATGAAGCAACCCAAGTGCCCATCAATTCATGAGTGGATTAGTAAAATGTGGTATATGATACCATGGAGTATTACTCAGCCATAAAAAAGATTAGTTAATACCTTTTGCAACAATCTGGATAGAACCGGAGACCATTCAACTAAGCGAAGTATCTGAAGAATGGAAAAACAAACCACATATACTCACTATTAACTTGGAACTAACTGATGAGCACACATATGCACAGAGGGAGTAAAACTCAGTGGAAATCAATGGGGGGGAGGGGGGAGGAGGAGGAAAGGGAAGGAGGAGGGGATAAAATCCCACCTAATGGGTTCAGTGAACACTATTTGGGTGACAGGCACACCTATAGCTGGGACTCAAGCATTACAAAAGTGATCTATGTAACCTAAAACATTTGTACCTCCTTAATATTTTGAAATTAAAAAAATGAAATTCAAAAGTATGAAAGAAAAAGAAACATAGTGGCATTGTATCATTCCTTCTTCATTCATTAGTTGGGATACTTCTATAAAGAGATACTGCCCCTTATCAATTACTGTGTTATCCAGTTGTACAATTTATATAGAAAAGGCCATATAGTTGCTTAATTATTGTTTTTATTTATTTTTTCAAAATGGTGAGTTGTTTCATTCATATCCTTCAGTGACCACTTTTACTTTTTAAAAAGAATGATGAATGCTGATATTTGATGCATACATATTTGATACATTTCAATCCAGTGAAATTATTATCTTCATGAATGTACAAAATGTCCCTTCAAATTGGCTCTTGAGACTTGTTGAAATTGTCATTATTAAACCTTTGTGAGATCCTTGCTATCTGGAGGGACAGTATGTTGCAGGCTTACCTTACACATTTTTGGCCCAGACTTGGCATCAGCAATTTCTCCAAGAGATCTTGGTTTCTTTTACTGAAAAATGATATTTGGAGACACAATCTTGATGCCAGGGGTAAAAAAATAATTTAAATTTTTTAAATTAACATTATTGAGATATAATTTACACTACATAAAATTCACTCATTTTAAGTGTACAATTCAATGATTTTTAGTATAATTATGGACTTGTGCAACCATCACCAAAATCTACTTTTAGAATATTTCTCTCATCCCAGAAAGAAAACTTGTGCCCATTAGAGTCACTCTTTATTCTTATCCTCAGCCCTTGGTAGCTACTACTCTACTTCATCTCTGTGTACCTGCCTATGCTGAACATTTCATACAAATGGAATCATGCAGTAAGTGTCCTTTTGTGTCTGGCTTCTTTAATGAAGCATTATGTTTTTGAGGCTCATCAATGTTGCAGCATGTATCAGAACTTCTTTTTATTGCCCTATGGTATGTCATTGTTTGGATATACCAGACTTTGTTTAATCAGTTACCAGCTGATGATATAGGCATTTAGACAGTCTCTACCTTTTGGTTCTTGTGAATAGTGCCCTTATGAACATTCACCTACAAGTCCTTGTGTGGACATATATTTTCATTTCCCCTGGGTAGATGCCTAGAGTTGAGATTGTTGGATTTATGGTAATTCTAGATTGAACATTTTAAGAAACTGCCACACTATTTTCCAAAAAAGTGGCTGCAGCATTTTACATTCCCACCATCAATGTATGAGGGTTTCTATTTTTCCACATCCTCTCCAACACTTGTTACCATCTGTTTTATCGGTTATAGCCATTCTAGCAGATGTGACATGATATCTCATCATGGTTTTGATTTGTATTTTCCTAGTGACTCATGATGTTGAGCACTTTTTAATTTATATATTGGTCATCAGTATATAATCTTTGGAGAAATGTCTAGATGGACAAAAGTTTTTCATTTGGCTGATGTTCAATTTGCCATTTTTACCTTTTGTCACTTGTGTTTTTGGTATTGTATCTAAGAAATCATGGCCTAGCACAAGGTCATAAAGATTTACTCCTATGTTTTCTTCTAAGACTTTAATAGTTTTAAATCTGTGATCCATTTTTGAGTTAATTTTTGTGTATGGTGTTAGGTAGGGACCCAAATTAATATTTTTGCATGTGAATATCCAATTGTCCCAGCACCATTTGTTGAAAAGACTATTCCTTGCCCATTAAATTTTCTTGACACTTTTGTCAAAAATCAATTGACTGTAAATGTAAGGGTTTATTTCTGGGCTTTCAATTATATTCAATTGACCTTATACATCTATCCTTATGCCAGTATCATACTCTCTTGATTATATTTGTAGTAAGTTTGGAATAAGTACTCCTACCTTGTTTTTCTTTTCCAGGATTGTTTTGGTTATTCTGTGTCCTTTGCACTT
>VBSM01003220.1:88724-98790 GCA_008086735.1 Cheirogaleus medius | reverse complement strand
AAAAAAGAATGCTACTGAGGATGCAGGGACAGCAGAATGTTGGTACATTGTTGAAGGGATGTAAATTAGGGCAATAATTATGGAAAACACAATGGAATTTTCTCAATAAACTAAAAATAGAATTACCATGTGATCCAGCAATCCCACTACTGAGTATTTATGTGAAGAAAAGGAAATTAGTATATTGAAGAGATATCTGCATCCCATCTTTATCATGACACTATTTACAATAGCCAAGATATGGCATCAACCTAAGTGTCCATCAGTAGATGAACGGATAAAGAAAATGTGGTATATATACACAATGGAATAGTATTCAGCCATACAAAATAATGAAATCCTATCATTCTCTCAAAGATGGATAAGCCTGTAGGGCATCATGTTAAGTGAAATAAGTCAGGCACAGAAAGATAAATGCCTCATGTTCTCATTAATATATGGGAACTAAAAAAATTTAGCTCATAGACGTAGTGAATAGAATTGTGGTTATTAGAGGCTGGGAAATGAGGGTCAGGGAGGATCTGGAGAGATTGGCTAATAGATAAAAAATTACAGCTAGAGAGGAGTAATAATTTCCAGTGTTCTATAGCACTGTAGGGAGACTATAGTTAACAATAATTTATTGCATATTTTCAAATGGCTAGAAGAAAAGGTTTTGAATGTTCCCAACACAAAGAAATGATAAAGGTTTGAGGTGATTACTCTGATTTGATCATTACACACTGTATACTTGTGTGTAAATATCACTCTGTATCCCATAAATATGGGAAATTATTATATCTCTACTGTAAATAAATAAATAAAAGACTGCTCTCTTCAACCATGTTTTTAAAACACATATTTAAGAAGCTATATAAATATTCTGTTCATTATATTTTTCACTTAAGAGGTTATTCTGATGGTTATTCCATATCGTGTCTTATAATGATGCCAAAGTTTTATAAACAGCTGCATTGTATTTCATTGACATCTGGACAGAATCTAATTATTGACAGACTTTCTAGTTTTTTCAAATGGACACTTAAACATTTTCTTAGTTTTTGCCATTAGAAATAATGCTACATTTCATATACCCTGTGCATATTTTTCAGTCCTTCTCAATGAGAAATTTCCAAAACAATAATTGCTGAGTCAAGGGCACAAGTGTTTTAAATTTTTGTAATGTCTGAAAATTTCAGTCCAAAGAGGAATTCTAGCATAGGGCACATTTGCATTCCTTAAATTAACTCTTGTGAAGTGATGATATTTGTTAATAATTTATTTCTTAGTTTTTAATCAGAATTTATAGGTGAGGGTGGTCTGTTGTTTTCCTTTTTGTATAAGCTATCTCAAGTTCTCTTATCAATAATGTTCTAGCTTAACAAAGACATTGGAGAGCATAACTTCTTTATTATGCTCAGAAACATTTCTGTAAATAATAATCAAATCATCACTTCTATATTGTTAAAGAACTTGACCATGGAGTATTTTTTTAAAAATTTCTTTTCTGTCCTGTTTTTCACTTCTATTTAGTCTTCCTAAAGCTAGTTTCTTAGTGATCCCTTAATCTCAATTGTCATTATCATGACAAATAATCTCATCATTTTTTCAGGGCCTGAAACGATCCTAAACTCAATAGTTTCTAGCACCATAATTTTATCATATATTCCAAAATTATATTGGAGTTAATGTCATTTCTGTTTTCCTCATGAAGGTAAAATTAACTGAATGATTGCCATAGATTTAATCACACGGTGTCCAAGATTCACTTCAGTATTCTGAGAAGACAAAAGGAATATAGGACTTACAGTTTTCTGTATATCTGCTTGTGATTAGTGTAGATCTTTGCTTTTGCCACTGTGTAGAAGTACCACGCTTGGCCAGTTTCCAGTTATAATTATGAAAGTCATTCATCTCTGGAGAAAAACAATTCAGGCTGACATGAGTCATGGCCTGTCAGCCATTTGGAGCTTAAATTTTTAAAATTCAACTTGCCATTTCCATTCATATACTTCCAGTGAATATTCTTTTAAATGTATAACATGAATTTACTTTTGTTTTATATTACTTCATTATTGGGATGGTTATATTTTGCTGTATAAATAAAATTATATTTATTCCATGGCACAATATTTTTAACAAAATCCTATGTGCCATCAGATGAGTTAATTCATAATGTATAATAAAATCCAGCATTAGAATAAAGACACTTGTTATAGTGAAAGAGACAGGAGTAGGGAGATAGCCATGTATTTAAATCACAGATCCACATTTACTAACTTGATAACTTCACACATAATTTAACTTTTGCATCCCAGGCTCCAACTCCCAAAAGAAGAAAGAAAGGAAAAGTTATCAACATAATCTGGTACAGATATTTAAAAAGTGAAAAAAAATATGATGAACTTAGTGTCAATAACACCAGTCACATAGTAAACATTTAGTAAATGTTAGTGTGTTTAATTTTCTTTATAGTGAAAGACATATGTAAGCTAAAATAGTAGAATTGGAAAGTTTTAGGATAAAGATAAATGAAAGATCTTGCTTCTGAACAAAACAAGAATCATTGTACTCTCTTCTTGACATTTAAATAATTTACTAAATACTTTAAAACATTTTATAATTTAAATGATAATACTGATTATACCTAAAAATTAAACATTGTACACATAATATGTAATTTGAATATTAAGCATATGAAGTTAAGTGTATGTATCATTTTATGAGTGAAGAAATTCAATCTTACAGATGGCCAAAATCATACTGCTTATATAATGTTACTAACTTTGAGCAATTTGTAACACTTTTAGGATAAGAGGCACTTTCAAATACATATCAGTTGATGTGAATAATAATAAATCCATGAAGGTAAATATGGTATATTATTGATCTCTATTTGATAGAAAAAGAAACTAAAGTGCACAGAGGTTGTGAATAAACCCCATGTCTAAGCTAGAGAGTGGTAAGAGTTTGAGAAAAATTCAGTTCTGACTCCAGATCCTAATGCCACGCTGGCTCGAATTGTGTGTCTTTACTACAAGTAGTTAATGAAATAAAGGGAAAAATGATTTCAAGTTTTGAAGACTTGATTTAAAAATAACATTAACATAACATGAAATAAACACAAAGTGAACATAAGATGAATCAGAGTAAATTGCTGTCCTATGCCTTGTATGTTTGCATAAAGTTCCCAGTATCTTCAAATTATACAGAAGCAAAACTACACATTTGTATGGAAATACATACCCAAACTGTGATGAGCCCTCTGACCATGAATCAACCCCATTATATAATTGTGACTACATACCCACAAGAGAGATGAATATAAAGTCTGAAATCTGAAGACTTTTCAAAAAGGATTCCAGAATAAAATAAAACTGGGTATGTATTTTTTCTATTTTCTTCCCTTGCAGTGAGGTAAAATATTTGTAATGGAAAAGTGAAATACAGAAAAATTTCCCCCAATGCATGTCTTAAAAAAAAAAAAAGAAAGAATGGAAATGGAAAGTCACATAAAGCCAGGTAAAATTAATTTTATAGATTTATCTTGGCTGTAAAATAAAGGCTAATTATTTTAAATATTATAACAATATAAAGGGTATTTTAATTCATCTATATTAAGATATTTAATAAAAACATTTCACATTACTGATATTGAATAACAACACACATAGTTTTTTATTTATACTTTTATCACTCATTAGCTGTTGGCTAATATCAAGTGTTTACAGTAGTTTATTTAATATGGTGATAATTGATTTCTTTGCAAGCTAAACTCAGACCAGATATATGAATTTTTGTTGAATGTTTTTTTCTAATACATTCTCATTCAACTTCTGTCCATGGCATCATCAGCATTAGCAGCAACAGCAACAAATTATCATCATCACCATCATCATTAACAAAAATAATCTCACATATGTTTATATAGTAACATCTTACAGTGTCTAGCACAGCTCCCAGAAAAAATTAGCTATTTAATAAATATGTATAGTGTTTAGATTTTAAAAATAAAAGTTATTTCATATTTGATCATGATAGTTGGAAGGCATGGATATAACTCGTTTCATCTTGCATGTAATGTGTGTATCAAAGGTAAATGCCTTCCACAAGATCAGAAAACTCTTAAGTTTGAGAATTCAAATTGAATCCCAACACTTCTAACCCCACATGTAAAGATTCATTCCTCTTGGTTTGCTTAGAGACAAGGCTTCTTCTTACAGGAACATCATAACTTCTGATTCTTCACTAAGTATATCCTGATTAACTATCATCACATATAATGATAAAGAATATATGCACCTTAGAAGCGATAAGCTTTCCCTGCCCTTAGTAATTCTATTCCAATACTTAAGAAACAAATTATCTTATGGTGTAAATATTTTTAGAACCTTTCTTGAGGTTGGAATATAGTTCCTCATTTCTTGAATAAGAGAAACACACACACGCACACACAGAGACACACACCTGATCAGAAGAGGAAGATCTTGATTCTTGTGGATAAAAGCCTTCTATAAAACTAGAAAATGTGGACATGTCCTGACTTTCTAATTTAGAACGGAAAGTACAGATTCTCAGTTAATTTCAGCCTCTGAGAAAGATCTGACAAATGTTAATCTCATCTTCCTGTGGAAAAACACAGCACAAACCACAGTACATCTGCCTTACCACTACACAAGAAAATTCACCAATGTGGTAGATGAAGTGGGATCACCCATTGCTGGATAAATGTTAGGTCCTAACAACATTTAGGACTTGAAAATGATGAATTCAGTGATAAGAAGTAGCACAGAGTTTTGAAAACAAATGATGGGCTGATATAATCTTATTCTCAATCAAAGGTGAAAAATTATTATAAAATATGGTTGTAACATCTGTTTGAAAATAAACAGAGGAGAAAATTAAATAAACATTTTAATCACCTTGTGCAAAAGATGTTATAAGTTTGAGTGAAAACAAGTATTCTGCATCATGCAGGATGGAATTGTAGAGATATAACTATCATACACACACATATGATCATATACCTACATATAGCCCTTTAATTATAAAAATATGCAATGTATACAAAATAAATAATTCCATGATGAGCAATCATACACCTAGCTTAAATAGTTATCAGCTTTTGGTGACCATTCATGTGTGATGTGTGTGGGTGTCTCAGATTCCTCTGTGCTTTTCTCCTTTTTCCTTGTGGACATCACCCATTAGATTGCTCTCCCTTGTTCCTCAGAACAATTGCGCCAAATCTCATGCCAGAATAGCAACGTGATCAACTAACATCTTAACGTCCTGATCTTCAGCTACTCATAATTTCTATTATGTTAAAAAACAATAAGGAAACTGTCACCGTCAAAGGAGACTAAGGAGACGTGACAACTAAATGTAAGGTGGTGTCCTGGATGGCATGAGGGAACATAAAAAGAACATTAGATAAAAATTCAGGAAATCTAAATAAAGTATGTAGTTTAATAATAGTGTATCAATATCTATTCATTATTTGTGACAAATGTACCATATTAATGTAAAATAGTAATAATAAGGAAAACTGGGTATAAAGTATATGGAATTCTCTGTACTATTTTTATAATTTTCTGTAAATTTAAGGCTATTCTAAAATAAATACTTATTTAAAAAATAAGCATTGTTTTTTGTATTATTTATAATAATAATAGTAATACACCTGGGGCCCATAAAAGAAAAAAAACTAATACAGAGATTAAAAACTGTAAGCAAGCCAAAAACTGTTATTTTAAATGACTTATAAAATAGAGAAAAATTTGGTAAAACTGATTAAGAAAAATATAAGGTTACTAGAACTAAAAAATAGGACATAAATACAAATAAGATTGATTCTAACAAGAGATACTTTGATAATTTTATAACAATAAATTAGGAAATGTATATTAAAAGAAAAAAATTATAGAAATATCTAATTTACAAATTTGATCTAAATATATATAGAGAGAACTAGAATGATTTTAGTGAAATCAGTAGGTTATTAAAAAGATTCCCACATGTAAGATACAAAAATGATATATATATAATATATTACACATATGCCATATATTATATATATTATTTATATATAACTATATATAGTTTTATAGGAGAATAAAATTTCAAGAGAGAGATCATTATGTTATATAAACTTTTCTAGACAGCAGAAGATAAGAAAAGAAACAGTTGTTATTTCTTTCATTGAAACCAGAATTACATTGATGCCCAAATAAGACAAGATTGTATTATGAAAGGAATTGGAAAAGTCAGTCTCATTTATGAGCATTGTTGCAAAATCCTAAAATAGTACCACATCAAATCAAGCAGTGTATAAAACTAATATAGATTGTCAAATTGAGTTTATTATGGGATTGTAGTAGCAATTTTCCTTTGGCAGAAAAATCTTTAAATGCAATTTGCTACAAACAATAGTTAAGAAATAGAAATAAATAGAACATGATCAAATCAAGATGGAAAGCACATTTGCTATAATTTCAATACATTTTTATGACAAAAACCCATCCTTAGCATACATACTAGGACCTATATAAACATCATTCTGAACTGCGTGATATTAGAAGTCTTTTAGAAAATCATGAAGAGAAAATGGTCCCTAATACTGCTTCTTTTCAAAATCCTTCAGCACAGTTGAGAACACCACAGGAAATTGCAGAGATCACAACTTTAAAAAATTGTCAATGATACATTTATCTACATAAAAAATAAAAAAATAATTTAATGACCATTTAGCAGGAATAATATTAGTATAACTAAATGTAGGCTTAATTTGCAAGAACTATTATATTTCCACAGGTCAAAAGTAAACAGAAACAATTAACCTTTTAGCATACTATTAACAATTACAACAGAAACACTGTAAGTCATTTATGATAAATCTAGCAAAAATAGATAAGATGCATATAGAACCTATTGTATAATTATACTGAAATATTTTTAAAAAATAACTAAATTTTAATAGGACTACTGAATATCATAAAGGTATCAATTAATCATAAGTATTTTAGAGATTCAATTCCAATTAATATTTCAGGTTTTGTTGTGGGACTTACAAAGCAGAATCATAAATGTACATTAAATACATTTAATAAATCCAGGAGTAGACAAATCAGTACTGAGATGAAGAAAATGTGAGGACCTTGTTCTACTAGATATTAAGACTTCTGTTAAAACTACATTAATTAAGACAAAGTGATATAAGAACATAGATAAATTAAGAAGGGAAAAAGCACAGACAAGAAAAAGTTATATGCATAGATGAAAAAAAATGAGGTAGTATTGCAGATAAAGTAGGAAATGAGATCCCATTCAATAATTAGTGCTGGGAATTTTTTAATTTTAATGTAAAAAGAGTGAAATTGAATCTTTACCATTTGTACATCATATGAAGAAGAATTAGAAATTTAAATATACACCTTGGAGTACAAAAAAATAAGTAAATATATGAGAGTTGATACCAACAAACAAGATTATTGAAATACATACTTTATCTATATTCATTTATACAAATATTGAGATATAATAGAAGATAAAATAACGACCACATTATAAAAGTTTAAGGAAAATCAAAGTATCAATCTCAAAACTGAAAGATACACTGCAAAAGAAAAGCAACTTTTGTACGGTGATATGTTAAAGTTGGAAGATAAAAAAATTTATCAACACCTTTTTTTAGTGAATACTATTGGCTAGGCACTTTTCTACACCTTGAGAAAATCAAAGTAAACAATGTAGACAAAATTTCTTGCCCTCATGGAGTCACATTTTAGTTTAAGTGATAGAAAATGAATAAGTATAAAACAAATTAAAAAATAATCAAGATAAATGAATATAAAACAAGTTGAAGAAAAATTATTATTTTCTGACATTCCTATACCAATATTGAACATTTTCCATTGACTACTGTATATAATAAAATTAGATCTACATAAAGAAAATATAAGCTGACATTTTCTTAGAACCACATTTTTACAAATATTTGGTTTAAGGAAGGAAATGAATAGATGTTTAAATGTGGGCTTTTTATGGGGAAACCTGAATCACACTTACCCGAAGAGTTACTTTTATATTTGTAGCTTGAGATCTGAAACTACTTGTTTGTCTCTTAAACACAGGACTGAGAAAAGGAGATAGGAATAGGGTAGAAACAGAGTATTAGAATATCCTACCCATTTCATTTAGTTAAAACAGTGATTTAACTCCCTATAGGGGAGTGAGAAAAACATACCTACAAGGAGAGTTCTTTGAAATAAATACCATGACAAAGCTAAACACAGGAAGACAAAGTGTCAAATATAAACAAAAGTTGATAGACTGTGGAAGGGATTCTTACAGAGGAAAAATCTAAGATGAATCCTGTCTGGTGAGTTAAAAAATTACTTAGATAAAAAATATGTTCAGAAAAATTCCAATTTCTGTCTCAATGCTGAGCATATACTAGCTCTGCAACTGTCATGATGGAACACTTATTGGGGATTTGTTTATCATCAGTAATGGTTTGTCATGTAGAATTACAAAAGGGCATGGCGTAGCTTTCAGAAAAAATACTTTCTAATAATTGGAACAAAACCAACAAAATGAATTTATGCATTAATAAGGTTTGACTAGAAATGTGCATGTAAGGGCTTCATATATACATATTTTCTGATCTCAAACTATTGTTAGAAGAAAAGTTATAATGTTTTGCAAACAGCCCATGTTCAAGTCATTTGAGAACCACCACCACCACCACCACCACAACCTATTTAGAAATTACTTTTGTTAGTTGACAATAACCAGCAAGACCGAATCAACTGGCCTTCTCTGCCAGTAAGCTATAGGCTGGCTTAATGTCTGAGCGTGCATGAAGCCCTTCCTGAGCACCACAAGAGGAGGATGTTCTGAGGCCAGGGTGCAATTCTGTGGTGAGAAAGCGTGCTCTTGGCAGGATGCTCACTTTAAGCTGTGATGCTAAAACTGAATGTGGTAAGAGCTGTTTTTTGGATAGTTGCTCAAGAATGAAAGCATAAGATGTGTAGTTAGGGCCAAAAGAAAATTTTGTGATCTTGACTTTTCTGTAAATGTGTTTGAATTGATAAAAGACATGTCAAAAAAGACAAACACTAAAATTCCTATGGGTAGTGAAGTAAATAAAAGGGACTGGGAGAAACAGAGATCAGTCTTTGGATGTGCACGGGCATAGTGAAGCAGAAGTAAAATGATGATTAATATAAAAGTAAAAGTGCTGCAAACATATTTTATGAAATAGTTTTTCAGAACACATTATTCATTCAGCTAGGTATTATGTACTGGCTAGGCACATTAAATGTCAGCTAATACATTGTAACTCTGTGAACCCAAGACAGAGATTCCCCAAATCTTGAATGTACACTTTGGGGGAAAAGCAGGTCACCATCTTGGCAACTAATTATTAATTAATACTCTCTGGTATAGTTTCCTGAGGCAGAAATGAATTTTTGTAAATGAATTTTTGGTCTCATCTCAGTTGAAACTTTCTATAATTCTAAAAATTGGCAATTCTATTAGAATATCTTTAAAAAATTTTTTTTATTTCAGCATATTACTGGGGAACAAATGTTTAGGTTACGTACTATTGCCCTTTGCTTCATCCAAGGCAGAACTTCAAGCATGTCCATCCCCCAGACGGTGCGTACCACACCCATTAGGTGTCTATATATCCATCCCCTCTTCCCCCCTCCCATCTTTCTGACAGCAAATGAATGTTACTCCTATATGTGTACTTAAGTGTTGATCAGTTCATACCAATTTTATGGTAAGTACATGTGGTGCTTGTTTTTCCATTCTTGTGATACTTCACTTAGTAGAATGGGATACAGCTGTAGTCAGGATAACACAAGAGGTGCTAGCTCACCACTGATTTTTGTGGCTGAGTAGAACTTCATAGTATACATATACCACATTTTATTAATCCACTCATGTAATGATGGGCACTTGGGTAGTTTCCACATCTTTTGCAATTGTGAATTGTGATACTATAAACATTCTAGTGCAGATGGCTTTTTTATAGAATGTCTTTTGTTCTTTTGGGTAGATGCCCAATAATGGGATT
>VBSM01003220.1:54285-76396 GCA_008086735.1 Cheirogaleus medius | reverse complement strand
TGCATCTAAATTCATGAGGGATATTGGACTATAGTTTTCTCTTTTTGTTTTGTCCTTGTCTGGCTTTGGTTTCAAGATGATATTGGCTTCATAAAATGAATTGGGGAGGTTACCGTCCTTCTCAATGTTTTGGAATAATTTCTGGAGTATAGGTATGTGTTCTTCTTTGCACGTTTGGTAAAATTCAGATGTGAACCCTTATGGTCTGGCTGGTCTGGGGCTTTTTTGCTTTTTAAGATTTTTTATTGCTTCTCTAATTTCTGTGCTTGATATTGGTCTGTTCCAGAATTCTATTTCCTCCTGATTGAGCTTAGGGAGGTTGTGTGTGTTTTCAAGAATTTGTCCATTTCCTCCTCATTTTATAGTTTTGGGGCACATAGATTTTTATAGTATTCAAAGATAATGTTTTATATTTCTGTGTTGTCTGTAGTGACCTCTCCTTTTTCATTTCAATTCAGTTTATTAAAAGTACTTTCCTTCTGTTTCTTGTCAATCTAGTAAGAGGGTATCAATTTTGTTTGTCTTTTGAAAAACCAACTTTTGGTTTTATTGATCTTATGTATAGTTCTTTTGTTCTCAATTTCATTTAGTTCTGCTCTGATCTTAGTTATTTCTTTTTTGTTTGTTTTAGTATATTTAAATGGGATTTATGTGTTATATTACATTTTCCTATGGCTGTTTTATAAGGCAATTTTTTATCAGCTTCAATGTTTTGATTCTCATTTTCCATGTTCTTACTTTGTGTTTAGTTATACAAATAGTTGAAAAATGTTTCTTGTGCACTGGGATGTTAACTGGAGCACATTGTTAGATTCCTTTGTCAAGAGTGTCCTCTTCTGTCAAGATAATGCAATGCAATGTCTTAAATGGATGGATTTTGGAGAAAGAAGGATTTTTTTTGTGTATATGTGTATGTTTTATGTGTTTTAAGTGTCATTTTGTTCAAGATTATCCTGAAACCCTGTCTCTTACACATACACACACTTATTTTTTCCCCTTTACTGAACAGGTTTCAAATGTGCTTCTTCTTTGCTTTTACCCTCTTGTCCCCAAAAGTGTTGTTTTTCCAAAACTGACTCACTCATGGAGTCCAAAACAAACTTTTAAGTCTTTTCCCTCTACTCAGAAATCTGATTCATTGGTATTCTTTTTTGGAATTTTCAGAGTTACCGTGGTCTTCCTCTTTCTGAGTTGTCAGTTTATCTGAAACTCCTAGAGGTACATAAAAGATTACTGATGGGATCTAGGAATAGCTCCATTAGAAAATGGTTATTATCTTTCTATTTACAAGTATTTTGAAGTTTTAGTATCCTCCTACCCCTAGTCATGCTAAAAACATAAGTTTGTGGGTTTTTTTATTTTTTAAATGTTATAGATATAGATTTTAAGACTATTTTAGGAGATTAGGGTTTCAGCAACTGTCATTACCCTCTTTGTATCAATTTTATTTCAATGAGGACCTAAGTTTCAGCAAAATTCTCTTCTGTCTACCTATTTCTGAAGTTATAAATGGAATAACTATTCCAGCCTTGATTTTCCTTATTCTTGCTGTCATTAAGGAATCAAGGAACCATTATAACAAAAAAGGCAGAATATTATTAATATTTTGCATTTCTACAACGTAGTTAACTTCAGTAAATTATTTTAATTTTTTATATCAGAAAATATAAGCACATCATTGTATCATGAAGTTCATTGGTACCATGTAATTACATTGTCAAGAAGGCCTTTTATTATAGTGAAGATAGAGAATTGCAGTTATCCAAGAGAATCTGAAGTTTTAGATTAACTGATTACCAAACAAAAATGGAATGAAACATGAATCAACCAAGGGCTTTCCTGACTAGTTTATTTAAATATGCAGTCTTTTCTTTGATATTAAAATATATTTTTCACTACTTTACTTTTTTCACTAGCAGTTATGATCAGTTGGTACATATACAATTTACTCATTCATGATCTTCTTTCCACTATAATGTCATTAATGTAGACAGTGACTTTTGTTCATTTTTTTCTCTTCTGTATGCTCAGACTCTATACCAATGCTTGCAATAAAAGGGATACTTAATAAATATTTGTTGAATTAATTAATGAAAATATTGTTTTTAAAACAATATAAATATATTTTAATTGAGTCAAAGAATATTTATCACATATGCTCAGATGGAAAGATTGTGAGAAAGAGATAAAGTATATTTAGTACAGTTAGGACATTCCCAGTTCTAAATCATGCCTATGTAATATTACCAAATATTAATTAATTAATAATTAAATACCAAATAGGTAAGCTTTTCCCTATGTTTTTTACTAGGAGTTTAACAGTTTCAGGTCTTTCATTTAAATCTTTAATCCATTTTGAGTTGATTTTGTGCATAGTATATGATTAGGTTCCAATTTTTTCTTCTGCTTGTTGATGTCCAGTTTCCCCAACACCATTTGTTGAAGAGACTATCCTTTCCCCATTGTGCATTCTTGACCCCCTTGTTAAGAATCAGTCGACCATGTGGGTTTATTTTTGACTTTTCTATTCTGTTCAATTAAACTATGTATCTGTTTTTATGCAAATACTATACTGTTTTAATGACTATAGCTTTGTATTAATATTTTGAAATCAGGAAGTGTGATGCCTCTAGCTTTGTTCTTCTTTCTCAAGATTGTTTTGGCTATTTGGGGTCTTTTTGTGGTTCATTTTTTGTGGTTTAGGGGTATTTTTCTATTTCTATAAAACATTCCATTGTAATTTTGATAGTGGTTGCTTTGAACCTATAAATGAATTTGAGTAGTATGGACATTTTACCACATGAAATCTTCACAATAGCATGTGCAATAGAAGCAAAATTAGACAAGTAGGACTACATCAAACTAAAAAGCTTTTGCTTAGCAAAGGAAGCAATGGAGTGAAAGGCAACCTGAAGAATGTGAGAAAATATTTGAAAATCATATATCTTTTAAGGTATTAATATCCAAAATATATAAGAAATCCCTGCAACTCAATAGGAAAAAGAAAAAAAGGAAAAAGGTAATGCAATTAAAAATGAGCAAAGGACTTGAATATACATTTCTCCAAAAAAGGCATACATATGGGCAGCAGTCATATTTAAAAGTGCTCAACATCACTAATCATTAGCAAAATGTAATCAAAACCACATGTACTCACTATTAACTTGGAACTAATCGATCAGCACTCATGTGCAAACAAGGAAATAAAACTCAGTGGGGATGAAGCAGGTGGGAGGAGGAGGAACGAGATAGGTGAGCTCATACCTAATGGATACAGTATACACTATCTGGGTGATGAGCACAACTATAATTTTGAATGACCTGTAAAGAGCAGTTCATGTAACCAAAACATTTGTATGCCTGTAACATTCTGAAATTTAAAAAAAACCACAATGACATGCCACCTAATACCTGTTAGAATGACTATTATAAAAAAAAGAAAGAAAGAAATGTTGATAACAATGTACAAAAATTGAAACCCTTCTACACTCTTGATAGGAATTCAAAATGAAGTGGCCATTATGAAAAACAGTATGGAGATTCCTCAAAAAATTAAAAATAGAATTACAGTATGACCCAGCAATCTCACTTCTGGGTATATTGTGTGCACAAAAGAATTGAAATCAGTATCTTCAAGAGATATCTGCACTTACATGTTCATTGTAGCATTTTTCAGAATAGCCAAACTATGGAGACAGCCTAAATATCTATTAATGGATGAAAGAGAATGTTGTATGCACATACATACAATGGAATATTATTCAGCTTCTAAAAGAGAAAGAAATACTGCCATTCATGACAACACAGATGAACCTTGAAGACATTAAGCCAAGTGAAATAAGCCAGTTACAAAAGGACAAATACTTCATGATTCCACTTATATGAGGTACTCAGAATAGTCAAGTTCATAGGAACAGAGAATAGAATGGTGGTTGCCAGGGGCTTGGAAGAGAAGGGAAAATGGGGAATTGTTCAACTGGTATAAAATTTCAATTATGAAAAATGACTAATTCTAGTGATATGCTGTACAACATAGCACCTATGGTTAACAACACTGCCCTGTGCTAGAAAAATTTATTAAGAGGGCAGACCTTCTGTTAAGTGTCTTAACACCCCTTCCCCCCAAAAATAAATTCATTCAAGGAAACTTTTGGAGGTGATGAACATGTCTTTAGCCTTGATTGTGGTGAGGGTTTCATGACTGTATGCCTATCTATGTCCAAACTCATCAAATTGTATACATTAAAATGTGCATTTCTCTCTATATCAATTATACCTCAATAAAGTGATTTTTAAATATCTGCAATACAGCATCTATTAAAGTTCCATTAAAATGACAGCAGAACAATTAGGAAAACTCAAGCTACTAAATATTAATATGGATAGTCAGCCTCATGCTGCCACCGTCTCCTCTGTCAAGTGTTCAGCTCCTAGTGGAGGAGTGTCACCCAGAGGGAAATGCCCCCACTCCCAGCACCAGAGCCATGGCTCAGAGAATTTGCTTAGGGAGAAAAGTACACCATAGAGCAGAAACTTCCAAATCTCTCCCCCAAGATACTAAGGGTTGTGAAAGACAGGGTAAATGTCCCCCAAAGATGTTTATATCCTAATCTCTGGTACCTGTGACTACATCACTTTATATGGCAAGTCCCAGGTGATGCCTTGAATTGGATAAACCTATTTCACATGCCAGGGTCCATAGAGAGGGAATAATTACCCTCTTCATTCATCTTCCACAGCTAGGTGCAAAGAATTACTGACAGAGGCCAACAGTTTGTTACATTTCTCTGTCTCCCTGCTGTTTCAGTGTATGCTGCTCAATCTTGGTGAATCTCGGGTCTTTATAAGAGCTATTAATTATGAGTTATTCTTTTATTGGCTTTAAAGCTATGTGAGGACAATGTTCATAACATCCATGTCCATATTGTGGCCACAGATATATGAAATGAAGTCAATCAACATAAGACAATGAGTTATAAATAAAATTTAAATTTATGGAAAATTTCATGATTTTCCTTTTAGAGATTCACTGGCAAAAAATAGATTATTTTAAAAATACATCTTTATCTGTAAACCAATTCCCTGCTTGTTTTTTAAGCCCTCTAGATCTTTTTACTTTTCATTTATATTTAGTAAGCTTAATCAATGAGAAACCTGAAATGTGAACTTTCCATGTACTACTCAATATTCAAATAAATAAAATGACTGAAATTTCCCTGTGTTGAATTCTTCTCCTGCAAATCAAATAACATCAGATTAAAGTAAATTTCAAAATGCAGCTTGAATTTTCTCAAAATATTACCATTGCAAGAGATAAATTAAATTTTCTCTCTCCTTTATGTCTTGAGAAATCACTTGCCATTTCTTCTTTAAAATAAAACCTGTTCAACACTCAAATATAATTTGGAGAAATGAAAAATAGAATAAAACCACAAGATATTTATTTTAAACAAAAAATCAAGATAATATTATTTCAACTTCTTAATTTAAAGAAGAAAATCTTTAGTAAAGACTTCTTCACTGTGTTGTCTATTTTGTGTCTCCTTAGAAATACAATAGCAGGTGCTGTACACAAGATTCATTTTCTAATAACTGGAGTGTAATAATAGTCCATTAATTTTTTAAAGAATACTTATCTGTAATCAATTGAAAAAAATTGTTATCATGTTTTTAGGATAAGATGATTCAAACCCTTTACTATCCCTGAAGACAGCATTATGAATATATATCCCTGGATTCTTCTCATGACCTAAAAGAACACTAATTCCCATATAACATTGAAAATGTATTTTCTTAATGGTTTAAAGGAATAAATCTGGATAATCGAAATTTTTCTTTTGTTAGCAGAGGGAAAATTAAAATTTTTGTGTTTTTTAAAGTTATAAATCAACAGACTCATTAAAACAATTCCCTCAAATACAGGATATAAGTATTAAAAGTTGTATGTAAATGAGTGTATATCAATTTTTAGAAGTATTAAACAGAAAAATACATTTATATGCTAAAATGTCTGAGAATGGTCGGATAAAGTCTGACCTATAAAAAAACTAATACTTTTTTGATTATAATATTTAATACAATATATATCCTTTTAATCTCTCCATACTGTGTTGAGTGTGGGGGAGCAAGTAATTCATCTTTTAGACTTACACATAACTGAGTGAGAGGCACTGCATATGAGCCGCTGATTCCAATGAACTTCACTTGAGGATCCTCATTCTCACCTTGACTTAATTTAAATGAGATTCTTGACTTCAAGGTGACAGCACTTTTAATGTTGGAAGGATGTGACCTGTGTCTAGAGAGTGGACTGTTGTACACTGTGTTTCCAAAGTTAGCAGCAAAAATACCTCCCTTCCTGTTTGCTCTCTGCTGTGCATCCATGCTTTTCCCTCATGAAAATGTGTCATTTATTTCCCTTCTGCCTGGGTTGGTCTTATGATTTGCTTTAACCAAAGAAATATGGCATAATTCAATCTGTATGATTTCTGACTGCGGGTTATGAAACACCTGCAGCTTCTATTCTCACAACCTGGAATGTTATTTTTGAAATTCAGCCAGAAAATTCTGGAACTACAAAGAGTCAGCTGTAAAACTAAAGAAGGAAAAAAATTGGTCATCAGTTTCACAGTTATTTCCTGAAGCAATTAATACAACTAGCACAGTAATCTTAGTTTCATATGTAGGAATTGTTTACATGGAAATATATGACAGATAATTAAAGAAATAGTTAAGGAAATAAATAATCCTAAGAGTTAGGCAAGTTATACAGATAAACACAGACTGCCAACTGGTAATAGATTAAAGTTAATATCATCACATTTTTTTTCTGAATTTGTATTTTGTACAAATTTTTCTATGAAATAAAAGGAAGCTAATAGAGCTGTGTGATCCCATATGTGTTGTATATCATCATGAGGACTCAGCTTCTTAATCTATAAAGTAAGAAATGGGCCAGATAACTAGGTAATATGTCTACACCAAAACGTTCCTTCCAAATATGAGAAAGAAAACATATTGCTCTTGTTTTTCTTTCTTATGGCTCCAACCAGCATTGTCTTATCATCAAACACCCTTATATTCAAAATCATATCATTCCATTGCATATCTCTGGTGAGAGTAGCAAAATTAAAATAATTTCAATTATTTTGATGATTTGTATACTTATGTTTCTTTATGATTAATGCCAATGATCATTTTATTAAATTGAGTAAATTTATTGGTTTGTCAGAGATAATTCTATTCATAAACAATCCAAATGACTGTATTAATGCTCACTTAACTTATAAAAAACCATTTTGCCTGAATGTATGTCTTCTGAAACAAAGAACCATTTTAAATTTAGAAGAAAATATATTTGCAATAAAATAACCGAGGCAATATTGCCATTAATTAATTCTTCTGTTCATGTCAATACCAATTAATTCCCTTTTTAAACTAGTGGAAGAATTGAAAAATAAGCAGTATTCTGTATGAATCTGTTTTGTCAAAGCATCACAAGGCAATTAATATTAAAATAAAAATATAATGGTGTGAATTTAAGAACTGGATAATACTGGACAATACTGGATAATACTGACCTTCTGAATCTAAGCAAGTATCAAAACTTACTTCAAGTTTAGTGCAATTTTATTCCTGTCTAATCCCAATGATCCAATTTAATAATATATTCTACCTATTTTAGCTAAAAAGTTATTTAAAACAAGACAATGAACTGTGTTCTGAACATTTAATTTATTTGGATTTTAAAATTATACCTGTTTGTTTTAGATATTAGTTCTTGTTTGTTTTAATCATAGTAACAGAGTGATTTTACCCATGAATCCATTATTGTCTCTTTATTATTTCTGTGAATTGAGAATAGGAACCGTAGAGATTCTACTGTATTTCATGGGTAAGTATCACAACACACTGTTCTCTATAAAAAGAATTCATTCATATTGTTAAAGATTGGGTAGTCCCTTCTTTCCCACTTCCAATATTCATTTGAATACTAGAAATATTAGACAAGGACATTTGCTTCAAATTTATATTGAGCCCTTGTTCAATTGTGATAAAGTTGTGACTAAGTTGACTCAGGCTAAAAAATGCATTTTCATTACCAGCAAACATTGAAAATTTCTTTCTTTACCCAAACATGCTTTCAAAGACAATACTTTTATGGCCACCTTTAGTCAATTTTCTAGGACATTTCAGCAGGCATGGAATCTTGAAGGCAATAAGGAATCTCATCTACTAACGCCATTAATGAAATCACATCTTATCTAGATACAAATACTCTAATCGAAACAGCTGTTTATCCCTTCATTGCTGCAAAGTAGAAGAAAAATTCTAAGGACAATTTGGTCCCTCTGCAGTCCTTATTATTTTAGTTGGCAAGTAACAGAAACACTCTACAATATTACCAAAGGGAGGGTTTTAATTATGGCTACACATGAATCTCTTTTGCTTCTTCAGTCTTGACCAGAGGTGCCATTCTTGCAGTAGGTATCCTATCTGCTACTAAGCATTTCGTTTTTTCTCTGTATGTATTGCAATATAGTCTTGTTACATGTTTAAAGAAATAGTAAATGTTGCACTATTGTGAAATTCTTATCAAGATTCTTATCATCGTTAGACCATCATTCTATGACTCTGCCTGTTCCTTCACAATATTTCCCCAGTACCCCAGAAAATGTATATGCTACTTTAAGTCCTTCATCTTTTAAGCTGATGTATAAGATGCATTTAAATTTTAAGAATGTTAACTCACACTCTGTCAGGTAGCTTGCAAATATATTTCCGAGTTAGTCTTATCTTCCTTTTTAAAAATTAATGGTCTTTGACAGAGTTAGAATTTTAATTTTAAACCATCACAAATTTTCTAACAATATTTAGTATAATTTTTGCTTTAAAAAAACTTTCAGATCCAGAATTCAGTTTCTATATTTTTCATCAAGGCTTATCACAGTTTATACTTCTGAGACATTCAATTTTCATGCTTTTTAATATATTTTGCATATAGTGTGAGAGGAATGTATACTTTTATAATTGCTTAAATGTACAACCAATTTTCTTGTAATCAACTGTTCTTTCTCACATTATTTGAAATATCATTTAATAAAAACCACCATATTTCTATTTTATAGATTTATTTATTTATTTATTTATTTTTTCCTTTATTTATTTTTATTTCAACATATTACGGGGGTACAAATGCTTAGGTTACATATATTGCCTTTTCCCCACACAAGTCAGAGCTTCAAGCGTGTCCGTCTCCCAGACAGTGCACATTGCATCCATTAGGTGTGAATACACCCATCCCATCCTCCCTGCTACCATCTGCTCGACACCTGATGAATGTTACTGCTTTATGTGCACCTAAGTGTTGGTCACTTAAGGCAGTTAATACCAATTTGATGGTGAGTACACGTGGTGCTTGTTTTTCCATTCTTGTGATACATAGCTCATTCTTCACTTAGCAGAATGGGCTCCAGCTCTATCCAGGATAATACAAGAGGTACTAGATCACCATTTTCTGTGGCTGAGTAAAACTCCATGGTATACATATACCACATTTTATTAATCCACTCATGTATGGATGGGCACTTGGGAAAACCTAACAATAAAAGGCCAAAACTCTAGTAAATAAATATTACATATTATTATTAATTTTCAAAAACTTTTGACCACATTCATATGCATCCAGCTGAAGTCTAAATCACTCTCCTAATTAATTTATAAATAAACTTATATATAAGACATGAAAGTCAAGTACTGATTTTTACAGCCACATAAAGTCTTTTCTTTCTCTAAATTTTTGGATAATGTAATACAAGAAGTCTTTTAACAAAAAATTAAGATGGGTTGGCTGAATCAGCAAGAGACTATTTGAGAATGTAAAATGACATTGTGTGATGAATTTTTTTTATGATGTCCTACATCATGCCATGGCTAAGCATGATCAACAGCCAGAAAATGTTTTGTTAAGAACTGTTTCAAGCGATTTGATGCAGTTTATAATTAGGAGTAAGGCAAATATCCCTAGATGTCATGAAGCTAAAATCTTTTAAAGCTATTTCATGGCCTGTACATGAATGTTAATCCACCAACAATCTCCTAAGCACTGGCTCCCTAGCTTTTACTTTTGGTTCCCTCTTCAGTTCCTTTACTTAGCTGAAATATCAAATATGAGTTTAAAAAGTGTTTTTCATATCTGAAACTTTCATTTGCAGTGGAATGAGTTTACATTATCCAATCAGTGATATTAGCAGATTGATAAATTTTAGCATTTTTTACCTATTAGCACAGAACATCACGAATGTTCCAGAGGCTAGAAAAATATGTAGAAGATAATAAAAGAAATTTAGAATGTAAGTGCCATTGAGGCACATTTTATTTGTCCAAAACAAAGAGGAAATTATCTAGGTGCAAATGCTCTCTTTTGTCACCATAGGGGGTTACGTTATCAGGTATAACTGTTATACTTAGTCATTACACATACCAAGTATGGGGAATGCAATGAGAAAAGGATAATTATATGAGATAATAAATATAATTTTGATCAGCATTACTCAGTATTTAATGGCAGACAAGTTCTGAACCCCTAGATGAGGATAATGATAGATGACAGAAAATAGATGATAGATGCAAAATATATAAATAATACATTATAGATAATCAATGATAAATTGATAATGGATGATAGGTAGCTAAAAGATGATAGATATATCGATATAGACAGTTTGAATAGTATAGACTTTTCTTGGAAAATCATATGCTAAAATATCAAAACTTTCGCTGTTCCTATTTTAACTTCCTCACTAAGATTGGTCTTTTTGGGAAAATTATATATGTTTTCTGTCCACTATTTTTTTTAATTTCAAGAGTATGTGTACTTCTTATAGCATTAAAGTTTTTTCTATTCCCCACTTTTTGACTGAGGTTTCTCAGTCTTCAGTATTTTTTGAAAGTAACAGAGAAGATCTCTGAAGCTTTCTTCCTTGTTGAGTCATAATCAGCTTGTCCAGTCTGATAACCTCTGTTCCTTGTCTCCACCTTCCATCTGTCTCTGTTAAACAAAGGTAAATAGAATAGGGGTTGAGAGAATCTGCTCACTGACTTTGACCCTCTTTTTTGAAATTGAATTTTTCTGGTTTTAATAAGTTATCAGTATACTAACCAAAAGTATATATAGAAGAGACTGTATTATTCATGTAGATATATTCCTAGGTACTTGAAAGCAGAGACTAACTATATAACATGGAGTTATAAAATTCTTGCTTTTGTTTATCTGGAAATAAATTGGCTCAGCATGAAATTTCCTTGGAAAATTTTACTATGTGATAATTTCTTGACATTTATGCACTAAAATGAATTGCTTTCCTTTACTCCATATAACAGTCTAGAAATAATTTTACTGTGTGAGTAGCAACATTGGTCCTTCTTCTAAAAGAAAAAATGAGAAGTAGAAATGGGAGCTACATATATGGCCTAATAAAACAGGAACAAATAAGACAGTTTGATTTATCTACATAATATCGTTAAAGGCACAGTGTTACATGTAGGTCTTTAAAAATATCCATGAAATATTACTTTGATCACATTAATACAAGCACAAGTCCAAAGTCCTTGTCTAACATAACTATTTTGTTATAGCTGTTACTTTCTCTAAATACCTAAGGGGGAACAAACCACCTACTGCTGTTGCAAATGTTTTTCAGGTGAAAAATTTACTCACCTATACCGGCCTGCAAATTACTATTTCTAGTTACAATAGCCTTTTTTTGTTAACATATTGTATAACCTCAGTGATATTATCTCCTTACCAAAGCATTAGAACTATTTTAAGTCTTGAACAACCTATACTATAGAAAGCTGAATTAAAGATACCGCTGTGACCATTTGGTTTAGATGTCCACTGACTAAAGGAGATGTTAGATGATCAGAAGATAAACCTATCTGCAACCCTGTCTCCTTCTCAACTTGTTGCCCCAATCTCTCCTTACAGCTAAACATCATGAAAAAAAAAAGAGTAAGCTAAACTTTCTTTCTCCATTTCCTTGCTGCCTACTTACTTCATAAACCATTGCAATTTAACTTTTGTTCTTTTACCAACCCCTTAAAACTGTTAAAATCAAAGTCACTAATGAAGTCTTTGTGGCTAGATCTGACAGACATTCTTTAGCATCAACCACTGACATAGTATTATTTATTATATTTCTATTAAAATTAAATGAGAAGAATCCCTATCATGATATAAATTTGAGATAAGGTGCCTAAGAGTAGGTATTGTCTATGTTTCCTATTATAGAAAGAAATAAATCTTCATAACTAAATAATAAAATAAACACTGAAAGAGAGATGCAAGGAAAGCAATAGAAAGTGCTGCTAGGGTTCAAGTTCCTAGCTCTAGCTTTTTCTGTGGCTGAGCTATATTATTGCTTTTGTGATTTGTTTATTTAAACTTTCTATTACATGTAATAATCAAGTACATTGTCAAAGCTTTCTCTATTTTGCCTAATCTAAATTAAATCCTGTTTCTTTCAATTATAATCAGTAAAGCTTGCCTTACTTTTAAAACAGGTGAAAGGAAAGGAAGTTAGTAAAGAAAGAGAAAAGTATATATAATAGAATGAAAAAGTAAGGGAACAGAAAAGACTGAAAGATGTAGAAAGGGAGGTAAAGTGGTAAAAGAGGTTAATATGATTTTTATGAATAGCATACATTTCAATCACTAAAATTTCTGCATTGTATTATCATAAATTATAATAAGAATATTTAGAATAATTTAAAGCTTCACAGTTAAGAAGGAGTTTACATTTTTTCCTGCTCATATAAAATAACAGTGAATACCTATCAAGTACTTACATTTACTGTGACATTTTGAAGCATTCAGAAGAATGCTTCAAAAATGGTACTATTTATTTCTCAAACAGTTGTGACTTACAGCTATTATATCCTAACTTTATGAATTAGGAAAAAGACTCACAGATGTAGAACAGTTTGCAGAATGTCTAATAAATAAGAAGGATAATAGAAGATATTTGAGCCCAGGCCTGGTATGTTATCTATCACACTCAAATTCTCTCTGCTATACCTGTGTCAATAAATCAAATGTCATCCTAAATGACATGAATGTTCTCTAATGAAGCCTTCAAGTTGAGAAACATTAAGGGGCAATTAGAGAAAAATCCATAAGAGAGACTAAGACTACAGGACCAGAGTGATACGAAAGAAACCAAGAAAGAACAAACAGAGAAACAAGCCTCCCAGACCCACATGCCACACAAAGGTCCATGTCTCCACAGCCCTGAACTCAGTATGTCAGGCCACATCCCCATAGACCTGCACGCTGTGTGGTGGACCACATCTCCCTTAGTGCCAATCAGAAAAACAAGCCCCCTGGCCTCACACACAGCAGATGACCCAGGTCTCCGCAGCACCATGTGATACCATGCCTGTGGTCTAGTTCGCTACTGTGGACCTACTAGACAAAAGCTGCCTTCAGCCATGTATAACCATTATATCTAGACCTGGGTGGAGCCAATACCCATAGCCCTGACACCTTTGGCCAACACCTAGATAGCTTCACCAAATAGCCACTGCCACCACTGTGGGGAGACCTGGTCATAGAAATCTCCCCCAATGCCTACCTTAGTTGAGAGGGACTCACCTGGCCTCCTGCCTGAGCTTTCAACAATAGCCTAAGGACAAACCCACCAATCCACACGAATATCCCCCAGCACTGGCCCAGGACCCATGACCTGTCCAGTCACTGGCCAAGGTCCCACAACATATCCAGGCACACACCAAGGTGTCTACAACCCACCCCACTGCTGACTGAAATCCTCTGATGTGCTCAGGCTTCTGACAAGATTCCCGTGGTCCACCCAAGTGTCAGCCAAGATCAGACCACCCACCTCCATGGAGAAGGACTTGCATACCCCACTTCCTAAGCTTCTAGCGTCAGTCTTGGAACCAACCCACCAATATGAATGAATAGACTCAGCAACAGGCTAAACTGTGACAACCACAGGGGATTGAGATGATGTGGGAGAACAACTGTGTTACAGGTTCTCAGTGCATCCTTCCCACTCCCACAGCATCAATCCTCTAAAGAAGGACACAAAAGCATTATCCAGAGATCTCTTCTCTCTCTCACTAAGCAGGAGAGTTCCTCGGAAGGGCAAAGAGTGCACTGCAAACTTATCATCCCTGAGCTGAGAGAAGAGGTTTCAGATGAGAAGAAACAAGAAAAAGAATCTGGAAACATAAGAAACAAGCTAGTTTGACACCACCAAGGATTACAATAGATCCACAGCAATAAATCAAAACCAACAGGAAATTGTCAAAATGTCAAAATGGAATTCAGAATACAGATAGCATACAAGATAAATGAAATGAATAGAAAGTTGAAAACCAACACAAAGAAACCAAGAAAATATTTCAGGACAAGAATAAAAATTATGAAAAACTTGCTAAAGAGAGACAACATAAGAAAGAATATAACAGAATTTAAAGAGATGAAATAGCCATTTAAAGGAATTACAAAATACAGCAGAAAGCTTTAATAACAGGCTAGACCAGGCACTAGAAAGAATTTCAGAGCTTGACAACAAGGCTCTTGAACTAACACAGTCAAAGACATAGAAAAAAGAATAAAGTGAATAAACAATCACTCAGAGAAATATAGGACTATGAAAAACAGCCCAATATAAGAATTATAGGTATCACACAGACAGAAGAAGAAAAAGAGAAAAGCAAAGAAACCCTATTTTAGGGAAATATTGAGGAGAACTTCCCCAGTGTTGTCAGAGGTTAAGATATCCAGACAGGGTGGTCATCAAACATCAAGAAGATTCGTAGCAAATAGAACATCTCCAAGATATGTAGTCATCAAACTGGCCAAAGTCAAAATGAGAAAGAAATTTCTACAAGCTGAAAGACAAAAGAAACAGCTAATCAACAATGGAAAATCCATCAGGTTAAAAGCTGCCTTCTCAGCAAAGATCTTACAAACCAGAAGGCCCTGGGGACCTCATTTTGAATCTTCTTACAGAGAACAAATGACAGCCAGTAATTTTGTATCCTGCAAGATGAAGTTTCATAAATGATGGAGAAATAAAGATTTTCCCAGACAAACAAACATGAAGGGAATTTGTCACTACTAGACTTGCTCTAAAGAAATGCTCAAAAGTGCATTATACATGTAACAGCACAATACATACCCACCAGTGTAAAAACACACAAAGGTAAATCTCACAGCTCTTTTTTTTTTCTTGAGATAGAGTCTCACTCTGTTGCCTAGGCTAAAGTGCCGTGGTGTCAGCCCTAGCTCACAGCAACCTCAAACTCCTGGGCTCAAGCGATCCTCCTGCCTCAGCCTCCAGAGTAACTGGGACTACAGGCATGTGCCACCATGCCCGGCTAATTTTTTCTATATATTTTTAGTTGGCCAATTAATTTATTTCTATTTTTAGTAGAGATGGGGTCTCACTCTTGCTCAGGCTGGTTTTGAACTCCTAACCTTGAACAATCCACCCGCCTCAGCCTCCCAGAGTTACAGGCGTGAGCCACCGTGCCCGGCCAATCTCACGGCTTTTATAAACGGTAGCACAAGAGGGAAAACAAAGCAATAAGGCATCATCCAACATAATGAATAGAACAATATCCCACATATCAATAGCCACCCTCAAGAAGAACTGTCTGAATGTCCCACTTAAAAGACACAGAGTAACTGAATAGATGATAAAACACAATCCAAATATTAGCTATCTCCAAGAAACACATCTAAACCACAAGGACTCATGGAGAATCAGGGGAAGAGGAAGGACAAAAAAAAATCCACATAAATGGAAACAAAAGCAAGCAAGTATTGCCATTCTCACATCAGATAAAATAGACTTTAAATCCACGATGGTAAAAAAAAGAGAAATATGGTCATTATGCAGTGGTAAAGGGAGCAATTCAACAAGAACACATAACAATCCTAAATATATATGCACCTAGCACAGGAGCTCCCAGTTTCATAAAGAAAATTCTTCTAGATATAAGCAAAGAAATCACCAGTAGCATCTTAATTGCCAGGAACTTCAACACTCCACTGACAGAACAGGACAGATCACTGAAGCAGAAAATGAATGAAGAAACAGTAGATTTGAACATACTGTGGAACAGGTGGACCTAATGTACATTTAAGGAGCATGAAATATACATTCTTCTCATCAGCACATGGAACATTTTCCATGATTGATCATATCTTAGGCCACAAGTCTCTCAGCAAAAAAAAAAAAAATCAAAATAATACCATGTATCTTCTCAGACCACAGTGGAATAAACCTAGAATTCAATTCTAAGAGAAACATTCAAATATACACAAAGTTATGGAATGAAACCCCCTATTGTTGAATGAACCTTGGGTCAATGATGAACCAAAATGGAAATAAAAATATTCCTCAAAGTGAATGAAAAAGGTAGAATAAGGTTTCAAAATATATGGGACACATAAAAAGCAGTCCTGGGGGAAAGCTTATACCTTTAAATGCCTACATCAAACAGACAGAAAGAAAGATCACAAATTAACAACCTAATGTCAAACATCAAGGAACTGGAAAAAAAAGCAGCAACTAAAACCAAAGCTAACAGAAAAACAAGACATAACAAAGCTCAGAGTTGAACTAAATGAAATGGAACTGCCCTAAAAAAAGAATCAATGCAAAAATGATTATTTGAAAAGATCAACAAAATCAATAGACCACTAGCCAGATTAATGAGAAACATAAGAGAAAGGATTAAATTAAGCTCAGTCAGAAATGAAAAAGACATTACAATTCATACCAAAAGATACAAAATACCATTCATGAATACTAAGAAAACCTCTATGAAAACAAACTAGAAAACCTGGAGGAATGGATAAATTCCTAGAAACACACAACCTCACAAGCCTGAATCAGGAAGAAAAGAAATCCTGATCAGACCAATAACAAGCAGCGAGATTGAAGCAGTAATAAAAATCTTCCAACCACCACCACCACCAGAACAAAAAAGCCTCAGACTAGATGGATTCACAGCCAAGTTCTATCAAATCTACAAAGAAGACCTGGCACCTATTGTATAAAAATGATTCCACAATATCAAGGAGGGAATCCTCCCTAACTCATTATTCAGAACCAGTATCACCTTATACCAAAGCCAATAAAGGACACAAGGAAAACTACAGACCAGTATCCCTTATAAACATAGACACAAAAATTCTTAGTGAAATACTAGCAAACAAAATTCAGCAGTTCATCAAAGTTAATCCACCATGATCAAGTGGGTTGCATCCCTGGGATGCAAAGTTGGTTCAACATATGCAAATCAGTAACATGATTCACCACATAAACAGAACCAAAAACAAAGACTATATGATCATCTCAATAAATGCAGAAAAAGCCTTTGATAACATCCAGCACCCTTTCAAGATAAAAACCCTCAAGTGTTCCCTCTGTCATCACTTCTATTCAACATAATTCTGGAAGTCCTAGCCAGAGTACTCAGGCCAGAGAAAGAAACAAAGGGTATCCAAATCATGAAAGAGATATCAAATTATCTGTGTATGTTTACAATAAGATGTTTTGTCTATAAAAGTGTAAAGATTACACTGAAAGACTCATGGAATTGATAAATAAATTCAGCAATGTACCAGGTTACAAAATCAATGTACACAAATCAGTAGCATTTACATATACAAATAAGAGTCAAGCTGACAGCCAAATTAAGGGCTCAGTACATTCGCAATATGTATAAAGAAAATAAAATGCCTAGGAATATACTTAACCTAGGGGATAAAAGATCTCTACAAGGAGACCTACAAAATGCTGATGAAAAAAATTGTAGATGACACAAACAAATGGAAAAACTTCCCTTGCTCATACAATGTCAGACTTAACATTTTTAAAATGCCCATACTGCCCAAAATAATTTCCAGACTCAATGCAACCTCCATCAAAATACCAAGACTGTATTTCACAGATCTATAAAAAATAATTCTAAGCTTCATTTGTAACCAAAAAAGAGCTGGAATAGCCAAAGCAATTTTAAGACAAAAGAACAAATCTGGAGGAATCCCATAACCTGACTTGAAATCATGCTGCAAAAGTATAGTAACCAAAACAGCATGGTACTGGTATAAAAGTAGAGTCATAGGCCAATGAAACAGACTAGACAATTCAGAAATAAAACCTTATAGCTATGACCAACTGATATTTGACAAAGTGTACAACAACATACACTGGGGAAAGGAAGCTCTATTCAATAGATGGTGCTGAAAAAAATTATAATAGATAGCAACAAGCAGAAGAATGAAACAGACATCTATCTCTTCCTATATACAAAAATTAACTCAAGATGGACAACAGACTTAAATGGAAGACATGAAATCATAAAATTTCTAGAATCAAAGACAGGAAAAACTCTACTAGATATTGGACTAGGCAATGGATTTATGACTAAGACCACAAAGGAAAGTATAGCAACAACAAAAATAAATAAATAGGACAATTAAATTAAAAAACTTTTGCACAGCAAAGTACAAAATCAACACAGTGAATACACAGCCTGCAGAATGGGAGACAATATTTGCCACCTATACTTCTGACAGAGAACTAATGTCCAGAGTCTACAACGAATTCAATCAAATCAGCAAGAAAAAAACAACCCTATCAAATTGTGCACAAAAGACATGAATAGAAGTTTTTCAAAAGAAGATAGACAGATTTCATTTATTAATTTTTGTTGTCATGATTGTTATTGGGGTCCTAGTCATAAATTATTTATCTAGGCTGATATCTAGAAGAGTTTTTCCTACATTTTCCTCTAGAATTCTTATGGTTTCCTGCCTTAGATCTAAGTCTTTTATCCATCTTGAATTAATTTTTGTGAGTGGTGAGGGAGATGTTCTCTTTCATTCTTTTACATGTTGCTGTCCAATTTTCCCAGCACCATTTATTGAATAGAGATTATTTCCCTCATTTTACATAGCTGTCTGTGTGGTTGAAGATGAATTGGTTGTAGGTAGATGGTTTTATATCTGGGTTTTCTGTTCTGTTCCACTGGTCTATGTCTCCATTTCTGTACCAATGCCATGCTATTTTGGTTTCTATAGCCCTGGAGTATAAAGTCTGGTAACATGATGCTTTCAGATTATTCTTCATGGTTAGGATTGCTTGGCTCTCCGGGCTCTTTTCTGGTTCTAAACACAGAGTAGAATTGTTTTTTTCTCAATCAGTGAAGTATGACATTGGTAGTTTGATGGAAATTGCACTGAATTTGTAAATCACTTTGGGTATTATGAACATTTTAACAATGTTGATTTTACCTATCCATGAGCATGTTATGTTTTTCCATTTGTTTGTATTCTCTGTGATTTCTTTCCTCAGTGTTTCATAGTTCTCCTTATAGAGATTTTTCACCTCCTTGGTTAAGTATATTCCTAAGTGTTTATTTTCTTTTTAGCTATTGTGAATGGTATTGAGTCTTTGATTTTATTCTCAGCTTGGCTATTATTAGTTTATAGAAAGGCTACTGATTTATGTACATTGATTTTGTATCCTGAGGGTTTGCTGAATTTATTTATGCATTCCAGGTGACATTTGATGAGGTCTATGGGGTTTTCTAGATACAAGATCATATGATCAGTGAAAAGCAATGCTCTGACCTCCTCTTTCCTGATTTGGATACAATTAATTTCCTTCTCTTTCCTGATTTCTCTGGTTAGGACTTCTAGCACTAAGTTGAATAGAATTAGTGAAAGTGGGCATCCTTATCTTGTTCCAGTTCTTAGGGGAAATGCTTTCAACTTTTCCCCATTTAGTATGATGCTTGCTGTGGATTTCTCATATATGGCTATGTTCCTTCTATTCCTAGTTTGTTGAGGGTTTTTATCATGAAAGGGCGCTGGGTTTTGTCTAATGCTTTTTCTGCATCTATTGAGATGATCATATGGTCTTTGTTTTTGTTCCTGTTTATGTGGTGAATCACATTTATTGATTTATGAATGGTGAATCATCCTTGCATCCCTGGGATGGAGCCCACTTGGTCCTGGTGGACTATTTTTTGATGTACTGTTGAATTCAGTTTGTTAGTATTTTAATGAGGACTTTTACAACTGTGTTTATAAGGAATATTGGTCTGTAGTTTTAGTTTTTTGTTGTGCCCTTTCCTTGCTTTGGTATCAAGATGATATTGATATTGGCTTCATACACAGAGCAGACAGACAACCTAAATGTTGTAAAAAAATAGTCACAAGCTACACATCCAATAAAGCATTAATATCCAGAATTTACAAAGAACTCATGCAAATCAACAAGAAATAAAGTAAGGATCCCTATTAAAAATGAACAAAAACAGGAACAGAAGCTCCTTAAAGGTAGAAAGACAAATATCCAATAATCATAAAAAATGCTTACCATCACTAATAATCAGGGAAATGCAAATGAAAATCACAATGAGATATCACCTTACCCCAGTTAGAATGTTTTAGTAAAAAGTTCAAAAACAGCAGATGCTGGTGTGCATGCAGAGAGAAAAGAAGGCATATGCACTGTTGGTGGGACTGCAAATTAGTGCAACCTCTATGGAAAACAGTAGGGAGATTCTTTAAAGATCTACAGGTAGACTTACCATTCAATCTAGCAATATCACTATTGGGTGTTTACCCAAAGGAAAAGAAGACTTTTCATCAATAAGATACCTACACTTGAACATTTATTTCAGCACAGTTGACAATTGCAAAGATGTGGAATCAACCCAGTGCTCATCAATTCATGAGTGAATTAATAAAATGTGGTATGAATATATATATGTGTGTGTATATATATATATATACACCAAGCAAAACTATTCAACCATAAAAAGGATGAATTAATACTGTTTGCACCAGTGTGTACAAAAATGGAGACCATTCTCCTAAGTGAAGTATCTCAAGAATGGAAAAACAAACACCACATGTAGTCACAATTTAATTGGAACTAACAAATAAGGACAATGTGCAAACAGGGAAGTGAAACTCAGCTGAAATCAACTAGGGAGGAGGGGAGGTAGAGGAGGGGCCAAAACCTACCTACTGGATACAATGAACTCTCCTTGGGTTATGGGCACTCCTGTATCTGTAACTCAAGCATTACAAAAGTGATCCATGTAGTTTAAAATGTTGGTACACCCTTAATATTTTGAAATATAAAAAAAGAAAATAAGCAAAAGCCAAGAAACATATGAAAAAATGTTCATCGCCATTAATCCTCAGGGAAATGCAAATTAAAATTACAAGGAGATACCACCTGACCCCTGTCAGAATGATCATTATTAAAAAGCAAGGAAAAAAAGGTAGGAGCTAGAGTGCATGAAGAGAGAATGGGATGCTTATATATAATTGGTGGAACTGCAAATTAGTATAACCTCTATAGAAAACACTATGGAGATTTCTCAACGGAATTAATGTAGAAAGAAGCCATTTCATAAAAAGACACCTGCATGCTAAGGTATATTGCACCACAATTCACAACTGCAAAGATGTGGACTCAACCTAAGTGCCTATCAATTCACAAGTGGATAAAGAAATTATGGTGTGTAAATATACCATGGAGTAATGGAGTATTACTCAGCCATAAAAATGAATGAAGTAATTTATTTTGCACCAACTTAGTTGGAACTGGAGACTATTATTCTAAGTGAATAATCTCAGAAATGCAAAACCAAGCACCATATGTTCACATTAATAAGTAGGATCTAAAGGATGGACACAGACAGGCACAAAGAGATATAAAAGTCATCGTAAACCAGAAGAGGGGAAGGTGGGGTACTGAGGAATAAATACATACCTATTTGGTCAATGAACATTATTCTGGTTATAGGCATACCAAAAGGCCTGACTTAAGAATGAGGCAAGGGGATGTGGAGAGACAGGAACTCTCTTACACTGCTGGTGGGACTGCAAATTAGTGCAGCCTTTGTGGAAAAGAATTTGGAGATACCTCAAACAGCTAGAAATAGAAATACCATTCGACCCTGCAATAGCATTGTTGGGCATCTACCCATTAGAGCATAAGTCATTCTATTATAAAGACATCTGCACCCAAATGTTTATTGCAGC
>VBSM01003220.1:38650-49373 GCA_008086735.1 Cheirogaleus medius | reverse complement strand
CATTTCTTCTTCATTCTCTGTATAAAACAGACTAGAGTTGTTAGAAGCACAGGCTGTCACACTCTCATCCCAAGTTTTGAATTCTTTACCAATGTAATAACAATTGGTGGAATATGTGAACCACTGCTCTGGACAATGAGCACAATCATATCCTGAGAAAAGACTATGAATTATGATCCAGAAAGAATATGAATGTTTTAAAATAAAAATCAATCTATGTATTTGTAAAGGTATAAACTTACATGAACATATCTTTGCATTCAGAGAGCTGGTACATATAAAAAACACATTCTCGCTCATACACGCACGCACTGAAAATGACAAGTCTCTCCTGTCCTAATTATGTTCCCACATAAAAAAAAAATCAAACAAAATCCACCCTACACATGTCTTAGAAATCACTGAACAAAACTGTTTTCATAATAGCAGAACTATTTAATTCTTATCACATGACAATAGTAGTAATTTGAGTAAAATGGCAAAAAGAGGGTATAGTGATTTTAATGAGTATTTCTACTTACTGTTGAACAAAAGGGAATGTCCTCCTACAATCTTTATTTATGAACATTTATTGTCTAATATTCTAATTTATATCCCCCCCAAAAAAATGTATTATATTTTTGCACAGACTAAGATAGAGATAAAATATAAAGGGTACCTTTCTGAGTTCTTAACGTCTGGAAAGAATTGTTCTGTGTTACTGTAATGAGAAAAAATGATTCTAATTAAATAATTAATATATAAATATCCTATTTCCTATTCTTATGAAATGCTTAGAGGCACTTTCCATCATTAAGGTGAAAAGTTCTATTATAACAGTTCAAAAATATACTTACAGGGAAGAAGAGCTATTAATACCATTTTTAACAAAGAACCCACTAGGACAGTGCAAATGACGACCAGGATCTCAGCAGTGAGCTTCTCTGGAGGTAACAGTGAAACTGCAGGGAGAGAAACAGAAACAGAAACACTGAGAAAGGAGAGATGGAGACAGTTGTTTGGAAGGTTTACATACAAGACAACCGACATGTACCAAACGGATAAACTCTTGTCTCTAAACCCACATCTACCATGGTCATCTTTCTCTCAAAATACACTGTTGCATATTCAGTAAATATAATTTGTTATGAAGGCCTACAAGTTTAACAATGCCTGGATAAAATTAGTCCTCAGATTCATATTAGAGTACCATATCCAACTTTTGAGCTCTCATCCTCACAAATGGAAGATATTCCCTCATCTTTCCCACAGTTCTTCACCAAAACAGTATATCCCAGGACAGTTATTGAGGATCTATTAAATGCTTACATTTGTAGCAGCAGGTGTTCTCCTTCCCTTGGAGATCCTGAGTAGCATTTTGAAGGTTTAATTCCACTTGGGTTATTTCATCTTCAGTTACAGAAATGGAGCTTTTCCCACCCTTAGATTTTCTTTGCTGCCTCTTTGGGTCCTTGGCCAGATTCAGTCCTGAGTAGGTCCCTCTTTGGTTCTTCATCTCTGCAGCTGTGTGATTCAGAGACTGCTCTATGATAACTACACTTAAGAAGTTGATAAATCATTTATTTAATGTTAAGATCCCTGGTGTAGTGAGACTGGGGTGTATTGGGGGATGAGTAATAATGTTCATTTCGCAGGTGAACAATGTAAAACTCTGATACTAATTTCCTAAAAGCGTTATACAAAGTCTATAATTGAACAGGTAATTTTCAAAAAACATATTCTACTTTTGATGTAATAGTATTAGTTAGAGCAATAAAAATGATAAACTAGTGAGGAATAGAAGGTCATAAATATAAATATCTTTATTAAAGTCAGATCCTGCAGAAACATTTTAACACCAATTAGAATATGTGTGTTAAATTATTAAAATTCTCTATTGGAAATAATGCATTAATTTTAAGATAGGTTTACAACTCATTAATCATGAATAATTGAGTGCTATCAGATTGATAAGTAGTAATATTAACACATACAGTAATTTCTTTCACAAAAATACTTTTAGTTAGTGATTTACACTTATATTTAAACTTTAAGAAAGACCCCATGGGGTCAAAATCATGATGCACTTTTGTTGTGTAAATAAGTGTGATCATTTAGATAAGGTAATCTGATAATATAGTCAATGAGCTCCGCAGTCACTGGCATCTAGAATTACATCTGACTTTGAAATTCATAATGTGCAGCCTTTGAAAGTTACCTAGTATCTAGTAACATAGTTTACTAATCTAGAATGGAAAAAAATAATTTATAAATTATAATGTATGTAAAACATTGAACACATGCATGGCAATTATAAGCTATCAAGATATTGGTATTTTAATTATTTTTGTTACAATTGCTCCATTATTATACCTGGTTCACATTAGTTAGAGCATGTAAAATAATTCATCAGTTAGGAGTCTCTTATATCAACTTTTTGTTGCAATGTTTTGCTCAAATATTTTTTAATTCTTTCAATTATTTATATTTAAGTTTAGATACACATTTTATTAGTTATCTCATTCTTATTTTATGTAAAGTAAAACTGCCTGCATTTAGTCTAAAAACATAAATGGGAAATTACATTTGACATACATAATTTGAAGTATTTGTTTTAAACATCAATTTTTAAAGGCTGAACTAAATAGAAAATATTAAGATGTCACTGATTATAAAATCCAAAATTAATTGTCATGATTGTTATGGGTTTCACTTTAAATAGTATTGATTAGCAAACCTAATCTCATGAGTGTAAGTTATTGATTAATTCTCCACTGGCAATAATTTGAGTATTTGAGAAAATCCTTCAACATATTTTATAGTTTAGGCTTCTTTTTCACTCACAATTATTCAAGTAAAAACACCAGTGTTCTACTCTGATATTATCCTAGTATTTATAATTTCCCACTAAGTGAGATGGGCTGGTAGACACAGAGGACAATATCAGCACATACCTTCTGTCCCCAGAATGTCCTGCAGCCGTTAGTGGTGCGGCCAGGCTCCTCTTGATAAGAAAGAACAAACGTCTGTGATCTTCGCAGAGTGCCCTGTGAAGGCTCAGAGTGAGGCAAGAGTGGAGAAGGGAGATTTCTCATCACTGTGTCACTTCAGGGTCTGAACAGGAAATTCTCACACTTGGGTATTTTGAATTCAGTTGATCTCATCACACACCTCCAGAATATAGGAGACTTTAGGCTCTTTGTGTTGTTTAGTTTGTTCATTTCAAGTGCCTATAGAAATTATTTTCATATTCAATAATATCGAGAACAGAGGCTTGGCTAGCAGTGCAGGTAAGTTTCTCCATCTCAATCACAAACACTAATATCTTAGTCCTTGTTAACAGTATCTTAAGTGTTTATGTTCTACATTTAGACAAGGTGGCTAAAACTTGGCATTGCATACTTCTTTTCCTTGTACCCTTATCCACATAATTGCTATTATAATTAAAAACAACTTTAAATCATAATCACAATATTACTAGTAATTTAATGTATTTTTCACTAATTATTCTAAGGAAGTGCTACATTTTCAACTTTATTGTAATCAGTGTGATATCAATTCCCAAACTTCAATTCCCAAACATATCTTATTGATTTCTCTGGCTTAGTACCTAAACTTCTCACATTCGATTTTATACTTTATAAATAAGTTAATCAGATTTATCTAAAAAACTAAATGTTTCTGGGAAGGATAATATATTAAACAATATTGAACTATATCACCATGCCAGAAATTGAAATATTGAATAACTACTCAGTGTTGTTCACTGATTCATTCTCCAATTATGACAAATTGTCTGTATTGTAATCGGAATATTTGTTTTAAATGACTAAAGCCTGTGTTAAACTGTGTAGGGGCAAACACAAATTTTTAAAAAATGCCAGCTAACTAAAAATGGGTAGGGCAAAAAAGTAGACTTATAAAATACAGGTTAAATGACACACAAACATAAAGGGAAAAACTTTATCTAGTTTGTATCAAATGGAAATCTTTTCATTGTTCCTCATCTCACATCAACAAAAGGGAGAATGTTTGTTAGTTATAATTCCAAAGGTTATTCCATGAAACCTCTTGAAGACTGATTTCAGAAAAACTCAATCCTCAGCTTTCTAAAATCTACCAAAATGGAATTTAAATCCATATTTATATCCTTGGAATCAGAACAATTATTTGAGTCTTCCAAGAGAATGACTATTGTTGGTTAGATATGTATGTATTTCTGTTACTTATATTTTAATATATTTTCATAAACTAAATTAATAATCTGATATATATACTTATGTTCATGTTTTATGTATTTCTATTAGAAATAAATTCATTTATATTTACATATTATTACATTTTCATAAACAAAATTAATAATCCTTTCTATTGGACACATTATAGAATTAAAACAACAAAATTATCATTAAAAATGCCAAACAATGTGATATTCACTAATGCCCTCTCTTTAAATTTGTGGTATTGATATCTACTATGCCTATAAACATCCACTTGGTACTTTCAATTAAACAATGTTATACAGTTACGTGTCACTTAGCTACAGGAATACATTCTGGGAAATTCATTCTTAGGTTATTTCATCATTGTGTGAACCTCATACAGTATATTTTTATGAACTAGATGATATAATCTACTACATTTTTAGCCTATATCATATAGCCTCTTGCTACTAGGCTACAAGCCTGTATAGCATGCTAATATAGTGAATAATATAATGTTAATATTTGTGTGTTAAACATATTTAAACATAGAAAAAGTCCAGCAAAAAATATGGTGTAAAAGATAAAATAGGGTATACCTGTACAGGGTACTTACCATAATTGAAGCCTGCACAAATAGAAGTCTCACCAGGCGAGTCAGTGAGTGAGTAGTGAGTGAATGTGAAGGCCTAGGACATTACCTTATACTATCGTAGACATTGTAACGCGGTACACTTAGTCTACACTAAATTCATAAACATTTCATCTTTGTTCAATAATAAATGAACCTTAACTTACTGTAACTTTTCATTTTATAAACTTTCTAACTGTTCAACATGTGTGACACTTTATAATAAAAATTAGCTTAAAATACAAACATATTTTACAACTGTACAAATATATGTTCTTTATATCTTTATTCTATAGTCTCTATTTAAAAATTTTTAATTTTTTTTATAGTTTTTTTGTTAAAAACTAAGACAAACACTTAGCCTCGGCCTACAGAGGGTCAGGATCACCAGAATCACTGCCTTCCACTTCCACATCTTGTCCCATGGGAAGTCTTCACGGGCAATAACATGCACAGAACTGTCATCTCCTATAATAATAATACCTTCTTTTGGAATACACCCTGAAGTATCTCCCTGAGGTTTTTTGACAGTTAACTTTTTTTAATAAGTAGATGAAATGAACTATAAAATAATGATAAAGATATCGGTATCATGAATATAGAAACCAGTAACAGCAACATATTTGCTTATTATCATTATCAGTATTATGTACTGTACATAAATATGTGTACACTTTTATATGACTGTCACCACAGTAGGTTTGTTTACAGCAGCATCACCCCAGACACATGAATAATGCCTTGTACTATAACAATGGCTATGATATAACCAGGAGATAGAAATGGGAAGGGAATAATGAAAAACATTATTCAGCTCCATCATAATCTTACAGGACCACTGTCATGTATGCAGTTCATTATTGATAAAAATGTCATTATGCAGTGAATGACTATATGTCACGTCCTTTCTCATATGTAATAATATCATGTTTTTACTGTTGTAGCACTTTACTAGAGATGATTGAAAGAAAAAGGACAATGTTTTAGAGCTTGAGTCCTCTTGTAAGTCAGATTTTGTTCAATATTTGGAAATAAAGATATGAAAAAGTACATATAGCAATAATTTAATACAGTTAGGTTTTACTTTAAGGGTCATTTGGCATTATATTACTTATTCCTTGGAGCATCCTATTAGATAGCCACAATTATAGTCATCATGACACAGGTGATTGAACTAAAGCATAATATTTTTGTAAAAAAACTAAGATTCAGTAATTGTGTGTCAGAATGTGCTATTCAAATTTTTTTGCAAGTGCTATTCAGATAATCCTCAAGTCATCCTATAAATAAGATATTCTTTCTACATCTTTTACCAGGGAAGAACCTGAGCCAGAAATGTTTGTTAATAAGTCACATAGCCAATAGGGTACAGCTTGAATTCACACCCAGTGACTTGGTTCTATTGCCTATGTCCTTAAACTTTGTACTGTACTGTTTCCTTCCCATTTGTACACTGATCACAGACTCCGGTGAAAGCATCCTATGTAATACACTTGAGCACTATACAAGACTACTCCACAAGACTTTTTGAAATGAAAAATAAAAAGCTAGGATAGAAAATAATTTATTAAAGTTATTTTTTTATTTCTAATATTTTTCTTTTATAAACAAATATAACTGCCATTTGATCCAGCAATCCCAGTGCTGGGTATTTATCCAAAGGAAAAGAAGACATTCTACAAAAAAGACACCTGCACTTGAATGTTTATAGCAATATAATTCACAATTGCAAAGATGTGGAAACAACCCATGTGCCCATCAATACATGAGAGGATTGATAAAATGTGGCATATGTGTAGCATGGAATACTACTCATCCATCAAAAAGGTAAACTAATATCTCTTGTATTAACCTGGATAGAACTAGAGACCATTCTTCTAAGTGAAGTATCACTGGAGACCATTCTTCTAAGTGAAGTATCACAAGAATGGAAAAACAAACACCACATGTACCCACCATTAAATTGGAACTAATTGATCAGCACTTACGTGCACATAAGTGGAAATTCATTGGAAATGATGCAGGTGGGGGTGGAAGTGGACATGGGTAAATTCATACCTAATGGGTTCAATGTAGAATATCTGGGTGAAGGGAACACATATAACTTTGACTCAAAATGGTACAAAACTAATTTATGTAACCAAAACCTTTGTACCTTTGTATCCTTGTAATATTCTGAAATTTAAAAAAATAATCAGATTGTTCAATGCCTTTTTTCGGTGGATGCTCTCTACATAAATTTCAAAACTTCATCTTCCAGACCTACATTTTGTTTGTGGAAGAAAATATTAAAATTCTATTTAATTTGATGATAGATGCATTTGATATTCTTTCTTTTAAAAGTAGGCCTTGCTTTTTGGTTTCACCTACTGTTCTACGTAAAAATTGATAAATCACTTTTTCCTTGTTTCAGTTATAAAATCTAATTTGAGTATCTTAACAAAATAAGAGAACTTATTGATTCTAAAGGAGGCTGATTCCTATCTAATTAAGGAAAAGTTTCATTTCATAATGTGGATTTAGATAATAGCCTTCTTCTCATCCTCAGCCCCATTTCCCTTTCCGTGAGTAAATGGCATGTTCACTATAAATTTCCAATAGCACAATTATCTAATTAACAATTCATGTACATTTAAGGCTTCTGGTATATTTTGCCAAATTATTTTCCAATCATTTTATACAAACTCACATTCTACGATAAATGTATAAGAAAGCCTCTCAAAAATGTTAGCTTTTGAAGAAGTATCAAATAATATTATTTTAATGCTTTTAATATGGTAAAAATATTTATTTGTACATCAGTGCCTTTTAATCTATCAGATATTTTCTTTATATAAAGAAAATAGAGAATAAAATATTTACTTCTGGGTTTTCACAAATCTCATCTATAATTCATTTTTGGGTATGTTTTGCTTGCAAAGAATAAGCAAGTAATAAATAATGGTTACTAATTTATTGTTGATAACTCTCCTTATATTAATGAAAAATACTTTATTTAGTTTTCTAATATGTTTAGCATTTATTCACGCTAATATCATTATTGTATTTTATTAAAATTTCTTAGCATGCTATTTGTGGTCCTGTCTTAATTGCATTTCTGCCCCCCAAAAAATTATTAGCTAATCTTTGCCATTTCCTTCTTTATATGAACTTCAGAGTCATAATATTCACTCATGCATTATTCCTCCAGTGACTGTAGATGCCTTCAGTCAGAATGTACAAAGTCACAATCTTTCTTATCACTCTGCTCACAAGAGATGAACTTTTATTTTTTTAAAAAATTATATTTTTCCCAGGCATGCTGGTTCATGTTTGTAATTCTAGTGATCTAGTTGGCCAAAGAGGGAGCATTGCTTGAGGCCAGGAGTTCAATCCCAGCCTGTGTGACATAGCAAGAGCATGTCTCCACAAAAAATAAAAAAAACAAGGAAATTAAAGAGCCCAGCTTTTAATTTTTTTGTTATTCTATCCTTCCATCTTTCCACTTATTCATATAACTATCCATCTACTTAACTTGGGAAAATGTTGTAAATACATGTAACATATTTCCTCTAAAGAGAGTAAATCAGACACCTTGTAAAGACAGTGGCTTTGGGCCTTGCTCGCCTCTGTGTCTCTGGCATACAGAATAATGGAACACAGTGAAACCAAATAAATGTTTAACTAATGGACATATGAATGAGGTGGAGAGTTGGGTTTTACTTATTGAAGTACAGGTTAAAAATAGTTTCATTTAAAGGGAAACATCAAATTTGAGTCCTAAAGAATTACAATGAGTTAAGGATGTCAATTAGGGGAAAAACAAAACAAAACAAAAGAAAGAAAGCAACAAGAGTGAATCATGGATAAAGATGAGCAAGAATTGGAGGGAGAGATTACTTAACATATGGACATGGTGAACATGAGGTACCTAGTGTCAGAGTTGAGGAATTTATCTTACCCAATCCTGGAATTTCAAAACACTAAAAGACAGGCCTCAAATGACAAGAGCAGGCCCACTCTGCCACACATAAAACACATGAGTGGGCAGGGTCTCTGACAAAATCTCTGATTTAATTCTTGAAGTTTCTGGATAAACATTTGAAAATCTTGACTCTAGTTTAGGATCTATTATGTCCAGAAGGTCTGCTTTCAAAGAAAGAAGACAGGCTTGTGTCCTGAATCTGTCTTAAACAGAAATAAACATTTTGCGTTAGAATCTTTACTAAACACACCAGTGCAAACTAAATATTATATATATGTGCATGTGTACCAATGTTCACATTGTTTTCATATAATACCCCATTGTAAGCTTACTAAAATCTCTGAAATATTTCATGAAGGAAAATAGCACATAGAATATTTCACAAAACTCTTTGAAATCTAGCACAGAGATTAATATAATATGTAGTTAGCTCTATATATTCTAATCCCAATAATAAAATATATTTCCATAAATAAGATTTTCTCCCTCAAATAAGCAGCAAGTAAAAAAAACCAATAAGACTAAATCCCATTGAAATAACAGTAGAGCTCAAATTGCACTGTATTTCATGAACTAAATTTTCCACTGTACTAGGTTCTAACAAAATAATTCACTGGTATGCAAAAATTTACAATTCATTAATGAAAGAATAAGACATTTTGCCATTTTATTCTGAATTTTTAATGGCCTACCCAGTTTTTAAATAATATCTTTGCATCCTTGCAAAATTGCATCATTGTCTCACAAAGATTTAAATTTATTATTATTCCTTTAAAATTGTAAAGACCGCTTTCAAACTTTTGAAGTTTGTACAGACCTCAATTGTAATACCAATTTCTACACTCTTGGGTTAGAAACGTTTCTAGAATATAACTAGGTTTTAAGCAACATGCTTAACAACACCTTCCCAATCATGGCTTTCAGAGATTTAGCTTTGTACTTCCCCATTTCTTTATCAGTAAGTTTATAATAGATCTTGTGTCTGATATACCAATTATACCAATTGTCAATAAAATCTTGGCATTTTATTAAACTGAATAAAATTACTGGTTTAATAAAGATAATTCTATTCATAAACAATCCAAATGACTGTACTAATAATGCTTAATTAACTTATCAAACACCATTTTGCCTGAATGTATATTTTCTGAAAAAAGTGGAACCACTGCAAGTTTGGAAGAAAAGATATAATCAGTAAAATAATTGAGTCTGATATTGCCATTAGTTAAATCACTGTTCATGTCAATACCAATTCATTTCCTTTCTAAACCAGTGCAAGAATCAAAGAATACTCAATACTGTGTATGAATGAATTTTGTCAAAGTATCAAGTGGCAATTAATAAAGTTTATATTAAAATAACACTATAATGGTGTGATTTCAAGAACCAGATAACACTAAACTTGTGAATCTCAGCAAGTATTAATACTTACTTCAACTTTAGTATAATGTAATTCCTTTCGAATCCCAATTATCCACTTTGATAACCTATTCTACCTACTTTAGTTAAAAATTATTTAAAACAAGACAAAAATCTGTTTTCTGAATATTTTGTTTTTTGATTGGCATATATTAGCTATTTTTAAATTTCAGAATATTATGGGGTACAAATGTTTTGGTTACATAAATTTGATTTTCTACAGTTTGAGTCAAGGTTATAAGTGTACTCATCACCCAGATAGTATTCACTGTACCCATTAGGTTTGAATTTACCCATCCTTTCCTCCTCCCAACCACCTGCTTGATTTCCAATGATTTTTATTTGCATATGTGCACCTAAGTGTTGATTGATTAGTTCCAATTTCATGGTGAGTACATGTCCTGTTTGTTTTTCCATTTTTGTAATACTTTGCTTAGAAGAATAATCACCAGCCCATCCAGGTTGTTATAAAAGGAATTATTTCAGGACTTTTTATGGCTGAGTAGTATTCCATGATATCTCTCTCTC
>VBSM01003220.1:6217-32041 GCA_008086735.1 Cheirogaleus medius | reverse complement strand
ACAGGCCGTCACACTCTCATCCCAAGTTTTGAATTCCTTACCAATGTAATAACAATTGGTGGAATATGTGAACCACTGCTCTGGACAACAACTATAATTATATGCTGAGGGAAAATTATGAATTACTATCTGGATAAAATATGAATTTTCAAAATTGAAATTAATTTACATATTTTCAAAGATATAAAAATATATGAACATGTCTTTTCATCCTCATCGGCTGGTAAATATAAAAGAAAAAACACTCACAACACACATGCACAGAAAAAGGGTCAGCCTCTCCTCTCCTAGTTATATTGCCACATAAAGCAAAGCATCAAACACTAATCCACCCTGTCCATGTTTGAAAAAGTGATGAACAATACCACCTTTCTGGAATAGCAAAATTATTTAACTGTTATCATAAGATACTACTAGTTATTCAAGTCAAAACCAAAAATATGTATAATGATTTTAAGTGAATATTTCTACTTATTTTTGAAGAAAAGGAAATGCCATCCTATAATCTTGTTATGAATGTTTATTGCCCAATGTTTTAATTTATTTCCCCAGAAGATATGCATTATCAAATTTGCACAGCATAAGATTGAGGCAAAATAAAAAATTATCAATACCTTTCCGAGTTCCCATATTCTGGAGAGAATTGTTCTGCATCAGTCTTACTATAGCAAGAAAAATTAAAGTAATCTGTATTAAAAATTAATATCTAAATAAGTCACAATAATTTTACATTTTGTTTGAAATTTGGTGTATCACTTAGAATTATAATTATCTGGAGTAAAAATGATTTCAGCAAGAAAAAATAAAGTAGTGAAAGTTTTGGGGAAAAAAGCTTCCAAAGCCTATAAAACAAAACTTCACCATCTCAGTCTAACTTATATTAATATATTGCAAGCACCTGATTTAACCACTTTCAAAAATTAAATTCTATTTCTCCTTGAGCTTTTTCAATCTCCTAAAACTTGTCTTTAAATTATGAAATTTGAATATATACCTATAATTAAAACCAAAGACTCTCTACAATTATTCTTTCATTTATACTTTTGAAAAATTGAGAATAACCATTTCTCAGTTAGTCCAAAACATATGTGAAAATGAGAATTCTGTTCTTTGATATTACGAAATGTTTAGAAGCACTTCCAATCATTAAATGTTAAAATTTCCTTTAATTCTTCTGAAACATACTTACAGGGAATGACAAGTTTTATTACCACAGGCATTAAGATAAGACAGATGATTCCCAGGATCCCAGCAATGAGCTTCTCTGGAGGTAACAGTAAATCTGCAGGGAGAGAAACAGAAACACTGAGAAAGGAGAGACAGAGACAGTTGGTTAGAATATTTTGATACACGAAACCCCACATACACAGGGAATCAAAGATAAAGTTGGACCCCAAACCCACATCTACCATAGTAATCTTTCTCTCAGAATATACCATTGCATTTTCAGTAAATGTAGTGCTCTGTGAGTTGTTGCACAAAGACTACAAATTTCTACCATGTGTGAGTAAAATTTCTCTGCATATTTCTTATTAAAATACCATATCTCAACTTAGAACTCTTTATTTCCATGAATAAAACTATGTGAGCATGCCCTGCCTTTTCCCCACACCTCTGTACCCCAAATGCACATCCTAGAACAGTTGTATTGAGGAGCTGTTACGTGCTTTACCTTTGCAGTGGTAAGATTTGTCATTCCCTGGAAGAGCCTGAGCAGCATTTTGAAGGTTTAATTCCACATAGGTTATTTCCTGCTCAGTTTCTGAAATGGAGCTTTTAGTGCCTTTAGGTTTCCTTTGCTGCCTCTTTGGTTTTTTGGCCAGATTCATTTCAGCGTAGATTACTCTTTGGTTATCCATCTCTACAGCTGTGCGATGTCAGGGACTGTGCTCTATGATACCTGAAATTAAGAAATTAATCAGTGGTTTATATAATGACAAGATCCCTCATGTAGTCAAAATGGATGAAGTGGAGAATGGGTATTGGTTCTCATTTTGCATTGAAGGCTCTAAAGTTCTCTCTCTAATTTCCTTAGAGCTTAAACAAATGTCTTAGGAAAAAACCTTTTTAATAAGATTTTATACATTTGTCTAAACATTATTTCTGGAACAAAGAAAAGCAATAGATTCATGAGGAATAAAGAAGTTCATAGATAAAATATATTTTTTAAAGTCTGTTTGAAAAGATATTTTAACATCAATACAATACCTGTATTGAAAAATAAATGTATTAGAAAAACTTATCCACTGATTTATATGATAACTTTGAAAGCCAATAATGGTTAAAGACTGAGTGATCTTAAAATGGAGGATAGGAAAGTTGACATATATTTTATTCTTTTGCACTAAATTATCCTTATTTTGTTGTTTACACTTATTTCTTAACATTGATTTAGGGTTACTAAGTACTTTTTTGTTTGAATGGTTGAAGAGTTCTGAGAAAAAATATTTAGAATATTTTATATATTGAAAAATGTACATTACACAAACTTATGATAACCTAAACAGTATTAGAAACACTACAAAAAGTTTTAAATTCTTTTTTATGGAAGTATTAGCAATTGATTTGATTGCTAAAATGTAAAATCATAAAATTATACAGACCATTTATGGAAGAATATTTTTGTTTCACATGTCCAGAAAGACATGTTGGTCAACATCAATCAAGGTCACTTTAGTTATGTAGGTATTTGTAATAATTCATGTAATGTAATATAATATTTTGGCAATAGACTCTGGAGTCAGTGAGATCCAGAATTAATTTTGGCTTTGCAATTCACAATGTGTGACCTTTAAAAAGTTACTTAGTATCTAATAACCTAATCTGTTAATCTAAAGTAGGAGTAAAAACATATAAAATATAATGCCTATAAAACTTCTACCACTGAAACTGGCACCCAAAATCTCTATAAATATTACCTATTTTAATTTTTATTTTATTTAAAATTGCTGTGTTATTGTTTCTGATTTGTGTCAGTTAAACCATGGAAAATAAATCATAAGTAAGTCTTTTATATCAGTGTGGTACATTTTTTTGCAATATTTGATAAATTTTTAAAAAATTTTTTCATTGTTTATAACTAAATTCAGCATTTTATGAAATTTGTTAATACCTTACCCAGATTTTAATTAAAAATAAAAAATACTTTCTTTTAATAAAAGTTTCTGAGCAATTATGTTTGGCTCTCATTAAAGTAATTCTTTTTAATAATATTTTATAATGGCTGAGCTAATTATAAATTATTATGCTATTATTCAATAATACTCAATCTAATGATTGCTAATCCAAAATTACTTGTTCATTATCATCAAGTTTAGGGGATCACTTAAATTATACTTGCTAACTAACTCAGAAATATGTAAAGGCTCTTGACTAGGTCTCCACAGGCGACAATTTGCATACTTAGGGAATTCTTCAACATATTTCACCTTTCAGAATTTTACCCTGAAATTTTCAAATTAAGAAATCAACAGCTACTTTGATTTATGTGTAGATTAATTTTACCTCAGATGCACCGAGTACTTGAAATCTTCCACTAAATGAGTTAGGTTAGTAGAGAGAAAAAGAGTAGCAACACATACCTTCTGTCCCCAGAATGTTGGGCGTCCTTTAGTGCGGAGGTCAGGTTACTCTCATTCAAAGGCCTGCAGTGGCTGGGAAATAAAAGGTCAAATTTCAAGGCATAGACCCAGGACAAGAACAAACAATGTCTGTGACCCTCACAGAGTGCCCTGTGAAGGCTCAGAGTGAGTCAAGAGTGGAAAAAGTAGATTTCTCGTCACTGTGTCACTGAAGGTCTGAACAGGAAATTCTCACACATGGGCTACTTTGAAATCAGTTGATCTCATCACACACCTCCCAAATATAGGAGACTTTGGACTCCTATTGCAAGGACAAGGTAGAATTCTAAAGTGTGTCAGTTTGTCCATTTTAATTGTCTCTGAGAAGCTGCTTTCATATTCTACAAGATATAGGGGGAGAAAGAACTTGACCACCCATGCAGGTAACTTTTTTTCATCTCAATCATAAATGTGTCAACTTCAGTCTTAAGAGTGTCTTAGATGTTTAAGACTCACTTTCAGACTAGGTTGCTAAATCCTAACATTACATCTTTTTTTCATATTCTTATCATGTCACTTCCACTTTGATGGAAAAAATTCTAAAACTCGTAGGAGCATTGTCAACAGATATTTAGTGATATTTGTCATTAATTACTCTGAGAAATTACTACCGTTTCAAGTTATTGTAGATGAAACAATATCCATCATTGGCAAAGTTATCTTCTTGAATTCTTTTGTTTTGTTCTTGTATTTCTGCATTTAATTTTATTTGTTAAACAAATGATTTAATGTTCAGACTTCCCATAACAAAAATAAATATCTCTAGAGGATAAAACTTTAATCATTTTTTAATATATCAGCACACCAGAGACTGAAATATTAAATAACTATTCATCATAATGTTCATTGATCCATTCTTCATCATGACAAATTGTCTGTATTTTAATAGGAATATTTGATGTAAATGATTAAAGTCTAAGTCAAACTAATTGGGAGGAGTAAAGTAATTCAAAATATTTCCCCCAAGTAAAAAATGGTGAGGACAAAAAAAATATACACAATTAACAGAAAAGTTAAAGGACACATAAAAATCAAGAATAATTTAAATTATCTTGTTTGTATCAAATGGAAATCTTTATATCATTTCTCACCTTACAATATCCAAAACGGGGGAACATTTGTTTTCTATAACCCCAAGGATATTCACTTCCATGCAACCCCATAAAGAGTCGGTTCAGAAAAACCTAATCTAAAGCTTTCTAAAATCTAGAAAAATGGAATTTTAATCCATATGTATGTTCCTGGAATCTGATCTAGTATTTGAGCCTTCTAAGAGAATGGCTAATGTTGGCTGGCTATGTACTTATTGTGTTTATTTTATTTTAGCATGATTTCATAAACAAAATTAATAAATCTTATATTGATATATGATTGTGTACATGTGTATGTATTTCTAGCTTTAGAGATAAATTATGTTCACATATTAATTATATTTCTATAACTTAAATTAATAATCTTTTCTATTAGTACCACTATAAAATTAAAACAAAATCATTTATTAAAGATGCCAAATAATGTAACATTCACTAATGTTCTGTTTTTAAATTTGTGATGCTTATATCTGTTATTCCTAGCAACATCCACTTGGTGTTTTCAACTAAATAATGTTGTACAGTCATGCCTCACTTAACAACAGGGATACACTGTAAGACATGCATCGTTAGGCTATTTCATAATTGTGTGAACATAACAGAGTATACTTATATGACCTTAGATGGTATAGCCTGCTATACACCTAGGCTATACCATATAGCCTGTTTCTCCTAGACTTCAAACCTGTACAGCTTGTTACTATACTGAATATTGTAGGAAATTGTATCCCGCTGTGATGTATTTGTTTATCTAAACACATATAGACTGGCTTCACACTGATCTCAAAACAAGACAATGAGATAATGCTATAAGAAAGGAAACTACAGACCAATATCTACAATGAATATTGACATAAACACCCTCAACAAAATACTAGAAAGCAGAATTCAATAGCATATTTAAAGGATTAGACATCTTTACCTAGTAGGCTTTATTTGTTAAATACAAGGATATTATAATATATGACAATCAGTTAATGTAATATAACCATTAACAGATTAAAAGATAAAAATCATATGATTATCTCAATTGATTAGAAAAAAGCATTGGAAAAAATCAAAATCCTTCCATGATATACAGAGTAGAAAATGTGAAGTTGGAGAAGAGAGAGATTGGAAGTTGTTGGCCTTGAAACTTAAAGTGATACAGCCACCAGCCTAAGAATACTGACAAAGAAACAAGAAGAGGATTCTCCCCTAGAGCTTCAGGAAGGAGTATGACCTTAAGACACCTTTGTTTCAGTCCAGTGAAACTCATTTTGCACTTCTGGCCTTCAGAACTGGGAAAAAATAAATTTATGTTATGGAAAGCTGTCAAGTTTTTGGTAATTTGTTATAGCAGACACAGGAAAGCAATATAGTCACATTTTTTGGTTCTTCAACAAGTCTTTCTAATAATGTTTATTTGTATTTTAGACCTTGAATGATACATTATGGATACTCTGGATTCTATTCTATTCTATTATATTCCCAGTGTGTCATGTACCATGGGGTAACTCTCAGAGACAAAATTGGCTCACTTACCTAGGACAAGTTAAGAAGATAGCAAAAAATCTTGAACTGGTTTATAGATAGGTCTGTACATATTAGTGACACTGATTCTAAGTGTATCTCTGCTGTGTTAGAGAAGGACTTGCAAGAAAGTAGGGGAATAAAAAAGGGAGAAGTCAACCCGGCGGTCAGAACTCCAAGCAGTCCATCTGTTTTTTTACTGTGTTTGATGCCGGGGTCCAGTCTTTGTAAAATGACAGCAAGTTGAATAGGCCTCTCAGAATAAGAAAAGAATGTGAAAATATTTGTGTCCTTCCCAAATACCCAGCAGCGTGAACGCCCTGCAGAAGAAACTCAATAAACAACTTGACAGGATGACCATCCAGGGTTTTGGAATCCATGCCATAGAACAAGGACTCAAAGAAGGGTTGCTATGGAAGCTACAAGGTATGATTAATATGTGAAAAGGTGCTCAGTTTCATTGCAGTTAGGAAAAGTTTTTATTATATAATAACATATCATTTAAAATCTAACAGATTGGTATAGATTTTTAAAAATCTGAAAATTTTAAAATCTCAGCAAGGTGACTAGATTAAAGGGAGAATTACATACTGATGATTCCAAACCAAATATAATTTTGGTCTAATACAAAAGTAAAAGTGTCTGCTTTTGTACCAATTCTTTATCAATAGTATTTGTTTTCAGAAGGTGAGAATTCAGTTCACACAAGCAGTGTGGCTCTTTGGCCAGGTTTTGGCTTGTCTGGAAAGATGACAACTATGTCCAATTCCTATCCAACTGTTTTAAACAAAGATCACAGGAAAATTCTAGAAAATGTAAGCATACTTAGTAAAACTTACTATCTAATAGTATCTTTATTTCAAACAAGATTGATATAAAGTTTATTTTATCACTGAAATTATTATTTGTTGAATTCTGTCATAAATAGGAGGAAACTCATCTTGTTCAGGAACTAAAAAGTATTCTATGTTTGTAAAGTAACCATATATCTCTCAGACTCCTAGCTTACAATCTTTTTTCTACCTAAACAGAGCACATTTCCCTACACCCCCCCCATACACATGTACAGAGGCACCGACATAGACCTTCTAAATTAATGAGACAATACCAATAAACCACCAAAAATGAAGAAGGGAGATAGGCAAGTATTCACAAAATCCAATAAAAATATGAAATATTCACTTAGAAATACATAAATGAAAATCAAAATACTGGAACAATTTTCACCTATGAGAATGCTAAGTATTTTAAGCAAGGGATAATTTTTTGAATTGACAAATGACTGTGAATAGAGAATTATTTATCAATATTTATTAAAACAAAATATGCAGAGTTTTTGCTTTTCATTTTAAATAATTTATCATATGTAAGTACTAAAAACATGTTCAAAGTTGTTTAGCATATTTTTTCTTTTTCTTTTCTTAAATAGATATACTGAAAAAATAAAACAAAACAAAAAGACTGTAACAGAAATGGTCATGTTTAAGGGAGTTGTTAAATAAGTTATGGTACATCTATACAATGGAACAACATTAATTGCCTCATATAACAAATGTTCTTGATATGTACAGCAAAGCAATAGATTGGTAATATGCTATGTTTGCATTGGTTAAATATGGATAAAGTTTTAAAGGTTTGTATTAGTTACTGTTTTATTGAAAATTAAGAACATGTCAAAAATCTTAAAGTTAAAATTTTGAATGTTTAAAAATAGTGAATAACAAATAAGTTTATACATAAGACCTTGTCTATATCCAGGATTATTCCCAAAGAATTAATTTCCAGAAAATAAAACTGAAATAAAAAAGAAAAATTTAAGGAATTTTTACATTGGTCAAGTGGTTTTTTTGAAAGCATTTGGCCAATTCATATATCCACCAATAGATATGCTGGTTAATTTAATGGCATGGTGGGATAGTAAGAATATTGCTGTCTAAATATTTGGGTTAATTAACCTATTTTTGTAGCAGAGGAAAAATGAAAATAGTCATTGCTATTAAGCTCTGACTCAGGTGAGACAAGGGCAATATACATAACCTAAACATTTGTACACTCATAATATACTCAAATAAAAAAATAAATTAAAAAAAAGAATTCATAACAAGTAGCATGGTGATAGACTCATATGAAAACTAATTCAAAATTGGAGCATTACATTTCTGATAAACCAAAATATGAAATGTAAACAATAGGACAATGAAAGAGCTAAAAGAAAGTACATGTATATAATTATAACTTTCTAGCTACAAACAGATGAGGGAAAGTCAGATTAAACTATACATATATCATTTTTGTTGAAAATAAAAAAGATTTTTATTACCAATAAGAGTATTAAAAGACTTCATTTCATCATTACCCCAAGAAATACAAAAATATTGATATTCTACCTATAAAATCAGTAAATGTTTGTAAATAAAATGTGATTATAAACTAAAATATTACTGATGTTTTAACTATAAGTAAATATTTGTAAGCAAAACATAATTACAAAGATTTGGACAATGTGCAGGAAAGGACAACAGCCATCATTCACATAAACTTCTGGTAATCTATAGATCAAAACTACCTAACTGGAAAGAAACTTGTCAGTATGTATCGGATCCCAAAACATGTATGCACTTACTGATCCAACAGTTCAAGGTAATGAGAAAATAATTCTGTATTTAATAGTTTAGTTTGGAAAAAGAGGCTAGACATTTGGAAAAATAAAACAAGAAGATTCTAGACAAAAGAAACAAAATAAAAAGGATAGCTGGATTCATGCCTCACACTACTATTTATAAAATGAACATATGTCATGTTTTCTTAAAAAATTATTTTCTCTCTAAGATTTAATACATTCTGAATTGACACTTGAAATTAATATCCAAGAGTCATTTCAAATTTTTTGAAAGGAGGAGGTAAGTGAAAGCAATTATACTCACGTACTTGAAAAATAAAATTGAAAATTTTGTACGAGAATGGTGGTTGGGAAACAATGTAAAATTATTGCAGAATGGAGTTACTATTATTGTACAGCTGGCTGTCTGGTATAAGAACCTACAGGGAAAACTTTAGATTATAAAATATCTAATAATGATATATGATACTTTGTTAATTAGAGTCTCTTTAAACTGACAAAGGAAGTTTCTCTCCCCTACAAAATCCATAAAAGGGCTGCAAGTGCTGCTGTGACTTTTGTTACTTTGAAAGATATTTCACAAGTCATAGATATTTCAATTGAAAATGAATGAGATGAATATTAAATTTAAATATTGCATATTGAGAACCTCCCCATAGCAAGTTTGGAGCATTAAAGGAAAAAAAAAACTGAACCAAATTGCCTGTTGTATTAGAGATGACATGGAACAACAATACATGGATACAGAGAAAAGCATGTAGATTTGTCGGGATAGAAATTATATTTTTAGCTTTACCAGTTAAATTACAATTAATAATCCTTAGTGGTAGCCTATATCAGAACCCACTGTAGAATGTTTATGTTTTGTTTAGGAGAGCATAACATAGTATAATAAAGTCTGGTTTGGTATAATAATAAATTATGTAATTTGAAAGTCATTAGCTTGTGGGTACTAAAGAAACTGCCTTACTCTAAACTTCCAAATTTGGCTCTTGTCAGTATGTATCTGACACCTCAGAACTGTGCTATTGACTCCATTCTCCTCCCGCCTCTCCCATTTATTTTTCTTAAAATTAAATTCATTGTCCCATCACAGTTCATTTTCCCTGTTGGCATGGTTGTCTGTGTTCTCCCAGGCAGCCTCTTCATTCATCAGTGAGGATGAATCACAAACCTTCCCCTCTGTCAGAGTCGCCCATGGTCCCCTGCACCCTGGCTGCTCAGTCTCCACCTCCCCCTTCAGATCATTTCTCCTCCACTCTGCCTCGGCCGCTCACTGTCCCAGGGACACCTCGGGCTTTGTCTTAACCTTTAAGGTATTTTTTACTTTCGTTTGAGAAATGCTAAGAAAAACACAAAATGAAAAAAAAAGACCACTAAAAATAATAGATTTGGCTGGACAAAATAAAAATAAAATATTTGTAAATATGAAGTCGCATATGTTAAGAACACATAGAGATCAATAAGAAAAGACCAACAACCTTCACCAATGGGCAAAAAGTGTGAAGAGATGTGTAATATGCACAAAAAACCCACAGAACAATTAAAAATGTGAAAAGATACTAATTCTCACTAATAATGAGTAAATTAAATTTAATTAAAAATAACTAAAGATCATTCTATTTTACTGTAATATTGTTAAAGTTAATGAGCTCTTATATTAAAAAGACACATGGTAAGGTTGGCAAAAGTATTTTTTAGTGGTTACTGACAATGATCGGGGTATACACGTCTGCAGATTTGTTCTGTACCTCAGTATCTTATGTTAAATAATTAAGTCATGGATCTGGGGAGTCAAAATCTATAAAAAGCTTTTGAGATGTGGGTGACTAATCTTCAAAAGGGGAATGCTTAGATATATTATGTGTTACATGTTAGAACATATTATGGTCATTAAAAGAAGAAAGAATATGCAATGACATTGAACATATTTAAGTATTATGTTCTTAAGAAAAAGCCATTTGCTTAACAATATGCCTCATCCTGTGTTAGTGAGATAGACAGGATCACGTTTATGGGGAAAAAGCCTTCATTTATTAAAATACATATAGTGTGAAAAATATATATCATGTATGCTACATTATTTAATATAGTCAATATGTTTGTTATATATAACACGGGATGAAGTCTGATGTTAATAGCATCAATTTCTACCTATGAGGTTAATTAGGAGTCTTTCCTGTTGTACACGTCTCCAGTTCAGTTTTTATTTTATATTATTTATCATTATTGATTTTAATATGCCACTTTATTCATAACTATACCCTGCTGTGATGGTTAATTTTAGGTATCAACTTGACAAAATTAGGAATACCTAGAAACCTGGTAAAGCATTATTTGGGGTAGGTCTGTGAGGATGTTTCCAGGGATTAATATGTGAGACCTGAGTGGACCAGGTGGGGAAGACCTCTCCTCATCATGGGTGGACAGCACCCAATCCACCAGAGCCACGATACAACAAAAACAGAGAAAAGGTGAATGTGTCTCTCTATCTCCTGGAGCTGAGATACCCTCCTCCCTCTCCTTGAACGTCAGAATGCCAGGCTCTCCAGGCTTTGGTCTCTAGGACTCAATACCAGCTCCACTCCAGTTCTCAGGCCTTTGGCCTTGGACTGAGAGTTACACCATTGGCTTTCATGGTTCTAAGGCCTTCAGAGTTGGACTCAACCACACTACCACCCTCCCAGGGTCTCCAGCTTGCAGATGGCCTGTTGTGGGATTTTTCAGTCCTCATAATTGCATGAGCAAATTCCCCTAAGAAACCCTCTTTCATATCTCTCTCTCTATATATATTTCCTATTGTTCCTGTATCTCTGGGGAGCCCTAACTTGTATCTTAACTTATGTCTATATTGTCAAAGTATAACTAGAGGGGATTCAAATATGTTTTCAAAAACAAATTACTAATGGAGATTTAAAAATAAAATTTCTGGACCTCAGAGCATCTTATGAGAATTTAATAACCTGTATTATTTAAATATCTGAGACATCCCCCATCCTTATTTAAACCTCTGCCTATGTCAGATTATCACGATAATGTGTAAATTAATATCCTTTCCCACGAAGATGTTTTATTTTTAAATTGTTAAAATGTCTGTGATTTTCTAGGCATTTTATTTTTATTTTATTTTTGGTATACAAAACTGTACATATTTGATGCATACAACTTGATGAGTTTGGAGATAAGTATAAACCTGTGGAACTATCACCAAAATATGTCACAAACCTATCCATCACCTTCAAAAGTCTCTTCCTGCCCTATTTTTATTATTATTCCTTTTTGTGTTAAAAACACTTAACATAAGATTTACCCTTTTATTAAAGTATTAAGTGCAAATACAGTACTGTAAACTATAATATAAGCACTATGCTGTACAGTATAGTGCTTTAAGACCTATTAATTGTGGATAAAGGAAACTTTGCACACTTTGGCTAATACCTCCATATTCCCCCTCCTCCCAGCCCCTAGCAACCACCATTCCACTCGCTGCTTCTGTAAGTTTGACTATTTTAGATTCATCATGGAAGGGGTATCATGCAGTATTTGTCCTCCTGGGTCTGCCTTATTACACTTAGCATAATGTCCCCGAGATTCATCCACTTGGTCTCAAAGGGCAGAATTTGCATTTTGTTAAAGCTGAATAATATTTCATTGCAAGTATAGACCATATTTTCTTTATCCATTCTATATCGATTGCTTCCATGTCTTGGCTACTGTGAATTATGCTACAACAAACAAAGGAGTGCAGTTCTCCGAGATCTTGATTTTAGTTCCTTTAGAGATATACTCAGGAGTGACTTTGTTGGATTATACAGTAGTTTTATTTTTAGTTTTTGAAGACTCTCCGTACTGTTTCCTACAGTGGCTGCACAAATTTACATTCCCTCCAACAGTGTACAAGAGCTTCTTTTTCTCCACATCCTTGCTAACATTTGTTGCATTTTGGTTTGGGGTTTTTGTTTTGTTTGTTTTTTTTTTTTTAAAATAATAGACAATCTATAATAACAAATGTGAGATGATATCCCACCATGGTTCTGATTTTCATTTCCCTGATGATTAGTGATGTTAAGAGCCTTTTTATATGCTTATTTTATATATTTAACCATTTGCATATATTCTCTGGAAAAATTTCTAATCAAGTCATTAGTTCATTTTTAAATTGGGTTATCAGTGTTTTTGCTATTGACCTGTGTTACTTATATTAATATATTTTGGACAGTAAGCCTTTATCAGATATAGGGTTTACAGATATCTCTCCTATTCTGTAGGTTTCCTTTTCACCTTGTTGATTGTTCCCTTTGCTGAGCAGATTTTAATTGCACATAATTTCACTGTATATTTTTGCTCTTGTTGTCTGGGCTTTGGTGTCACATCCAAAAAATTGCCAAGATCAATTTCAAGGGATTTTTTCACTATGCTTTCTTCTTGGAGTCTTAGAGGTTCAGGTCTTACATTTAAGAGTTTTATCCATTTTGAGATCATTTTTCTGTACAGAGTCAGATAAGTACCCAATTTTATTCTTTTGCATGTGAGTATCCCATTTCCCCATCACCATTTATTATAGAGGCTTTACTTTTTCCCCCATTGCGTATTTTGGTACTCTTGTTGAAGATCAGTTGACCATATATTGTGGGTTTTTTCTGGGCTCTCTGTTCTAGTCCACTGGTCTATATGAGTGTATTTAATCCGGTATCAAACGATTTTGATTATTCTAACTTTGTAAAATACTTTGAAATCAGGAATGTGATGCCTCCAGCTTTGTAACTCTTGCTCAAAATGGCTTTGGCTCTTTGGTGTCTTTTGTGGCTCCATGTGAATTTTAGAAATGTATTTTCTATTTCTGTAAAAATGGCATTGGCATTTTGAGGGAGATTGTATTGAACTTGTAGAACCAACTTGACTTTATCGGTTCTTTTTTTCCCTGTTGCTTTTCTATTCTCTATTTCATTTATTTCTGCCTTAATCTTTATTATTTCTTTCCTTCACCTACCTTTAGGCTTAATTTGTTCTGCTTTTTCTAGTACCTTGAAGTATAATGTTAACTAGTTTATGTGAAATCTTTTTTCTTTTTTAATATAGGCATGTACGGCTACACAATTCCCTCTTAGTACTGATCTGCCTGTATCCCATTAGTTTTGATATATACTGCTTTATTTATCTTGAGATATTTTCTGATTTTGATTTTGATTTCCTCTTTGATCCAATGTTTATTCAAAAGTATGCTGTTTAATTTCCCTATATTTGTAAACTTTTCCATTTTCCTTCTACTATTGAATTCTAGTTTCATTCCATTGTGGAATTGAAATGATTTCAATCCTCTTAAATTTATTAAGACTTTTTTTGTGACCTAGCATATAATCTACCTTGGAGAATGTACCATGTACACCTGAGAAGCATGTGTTCTCTGCTACTTTTGGGAGGATGTTCTATATGTGTCTGTTCCAGCCATTTGGTCTGTAGTGTTAAGTCTACTGTTTCCTTACTGATTTTCTGTCTGATTTATCTATCTTTTATTGAAAAGGGGTCTTATGGTTTTCTTCTATTATTGTAATGCTATCTATTTCTTCCTTCATATCTGTCAATATTTGCTTTATATATTTGTGTTCTAATAATGGGTATATATTAATATATTTATAATTGTTATATCTTCCTATTGAATTGGCCATTTTATTACTAGGTAATGACCTTATTTATTTCTTGTGACAGTTATTGATTTAAAGTCTATTTTGTCTGATATAAATATAGCCACCCTTCCTCTCTTTTGGTTACATTGGCATGAGATCATTAAATCTAAAGTGCCTCTCTTGTATATATTATATAGTTGAATCTTGTTTGTTTTATTTTATCAATTCAGTCATCAAATGTCTTTTGATAAGTGAGTTTAATCCATTTACATTTAAAGTAACTCTTGATAGGTAAGGACTTACTATTGCCATCCTGTTAATTATTGGGGTTTTTTTTTTTTGGAATTTTTTGTATTTATTTGTTCCTCTCTTTCTATCTTGATGTCTTTCTTTGTGATTTAGTGATTTTTTTTTTGTAATTATATACTGTGATTCTTTTCCCCTTATCCTTTTTGTATGTATTTACTATAGATTTTTTTTGTTATCATGAGGCTTGCATAAAACTACTTACTGTAATAATAATACATTTTACCCAATAATAGCACAACATCAATCACATACAAATCTCTACATTTTAGTCCCATCTCCCACTTTATGGCATTGATTTCAGAATTTATTTTATTTTATATTGTGTCCAATAACCAATTTTTGACATTATAGTTATTCTTAATACTTTTCTCTTTTAATTTTAATACTTGTGTTAAAAGTGATTTACATACAACCTTTACAGTATCACATTATTGTGCATTTGTCTACATATTTACCTTCAATGGTGAGATTTATTGTTTCATGTTGCTTTTTACCATACTTTTAATTCAACTTGAACTTCCTTTAGCATTTCTTCTGACTAGGTCTAATGGTAACAAACTTCCTTAGTTATTGTATATCTACAAAAGTTTTTATCTGGCCTTTATTTTTTTTCTGGAGTAAAATATTTATTTTTTAAGAATCATATTGCTATATCAAATTTTACAAATACTCCCAGCTTTGTTATTTGTATGAATATATTTGCAATTTGCATACCTTTCTTTTTTAATTTTTTTAACTTTCAGAATATTAAGGGGTACAAATGTTTTTGATACATGGCTTGAGTCAGGGCTGTAGATGTTCCCATCACCCAAATAGTGGTCATTGTATATGTTAGGTGGGTTTTTGCCCCTCCCCTCTTTCCCACTCCCCCTGCTTGATTTCTTAAGATTTTTACTACCCTCTGTGCACTTGGGTGCCCATCAGTGAGTTCCAATGTTAGAAAGTACATGTGATATTTGTTTTTTCATTCTTGAGATACTTTTGAAAGATTCCAAGAGACTCGTGGAAGTGATAAATAAGATCAGCAAAGTCTCAGGATATAAAATCAATGTACACAAATCACTAGCATTTCTACATACCAATTACAGTTAAGTTGAGAGTTGAATCAAAGACTCAATACCATTCATGATAGGCACAAATAAAATGAAATACCTAGGAATATACTTAACCAAGAAGGGGAAAGATCTCTACAAGGAGAACTATGAAACACTGAGGAAAGTAATTACAGATGATACAGACAAATAGAGAAACATATCCTTCTCATGGATCTGTAGAATCAACATTGTTAAAATCTCCATATTACCCAAAGTGATTTATAGATTCCGTGCACCCACCCCCCATCAAAATACTAACAACATATTTTGCAGAGCTAGAAAAAATAATTGTATGCTTCATTTGTAACCAGATAAGAGCCCAAATCACCAAAGCCATCCTAAGGAAAAAGAACAAAGCTGTGGGCAACACATTACCTGACTTCAAATTATATTACAAGACTATAGTAATCAAAACAGCATGTGGTGGGTATAAAAATAGGGACCTAGACCAATGGAACAGAATAGAGAACCCAGATATAAAACCATCTACCTACAGATAACTGATCTTTGATACAGCAGACAATGATGCACACTAGGGAAATGAAGACCTATTCAATAACTGGTGCTGGGAAAATTGGATAGCCACATGCAGAAAAATGAAACAGGACCCCTATCTCTTGTCATATAAAAAATTAATTCAAAGTGGATAAAAGACTTAAATGTAAGGCATGAAACTATAAAAATTCTAGAAGAAAATGTTGGAAAAATTCTTCTAGATCTCAGCCTAGGCAAAAAGTTTATGACTAAGGCCCCATAGGCAATTACAGCAGCAGCAACAACAACAACACAACAAATGGGACTTGATCAAATTAAAAAGCTTCTGCACAGCTAAGGAAATAATCAACAGAGCAAATAGATAAGCTACAGAATGGGAGAAAATATTTGCAATCTACACATCTGGCTTTCATTTTTAAGGACTGTTTTTCCAGTAATGATATTTTTGGTTGGCTGCATTTTTTGTTTATTCATTTGTAAATGATCAATGAATTATCAAAATGCAAAAAGAATATTAGAATTTATTTTTAATTGACTGGAAATGAAGACAGTATTTTTACATATGTGGGTATTGCCAAATCATTTCACTGATTAATAGCATAAAAACTTTTTTATTAGAAAAGAAGAAGAGTTTCAAATCTGTATCTCAGCTTTCACCATAAGAAACTAGGGGGAAAAAAAACTTCGCACAGAGTAAGAAAACAGTAAATCATACAGATCAAAACATATCAATGAAATAGAAACATTTTAAATGAATGGAAAATAGGCACAAAAATTATACTCAACATTATTCATCATTAGAGAGATGAGCATTTACAACATAGTGATATACCAATACATAACTATTAGTATGTCTAAAATTTAAGAGGCTAATCAAAACAAGTGTTGGCCAGGATGTGGGGTATCTGCCCTCTCATATTTTCTTTTACATACTGCTAGAGGGAATGTAAAATTTGTAAAATTTCACAACCACTTTAGATAACAGTTTGGTCCTTCTAAAATAGTTAAACATATACCTATCATATGATTCAGCCATTCTGCTTCTAGATATTCATTTAAGAGAAAGGAATGTGTTTGTTCATATGAAGACTTGTACACAAATATTCACAGCAAACAGATTTATTATTTATTTATTTTTTATCAGCTTACACTTTTTTACAAGCAGCTTTATTTGTAACAATCAACAACTTGGAATTACCTAAATATATATCAACAAATGAAAAGAGAAATAATCTGTGCTACATCCATAATCATGTACCTCTCGGGAGTAAAAATAATTTAACTCTTTATTTTATTCAGTGAGATTGCTGAATCTCAAAATAATATTGCTGAGCAAAAAATCAAACATAAAAATGATACATACCTAAAGACTCCATTTATATTAAATTCCACGAATTGCAAACTAATCTAAAGTGACAGAAAACAGGCCGGGTGTGATAGCTTACGCCTATAATCCTAGCACTCTGGGAGGCCGAGGCGGGGGGATTGTTTGAGCTCAGGAGTTCCAGACCAGCCTGAGCAAGAGCGAGAACCCGTTTCTACTAAAAAAATAGAAAGAAATTATCTGGACCACTAAAAACATATAGAAAAAATTAGCCGGGCATGGTGGTGCATGCCTGTAGTCCTGGCTACTTGAGAAGCTGAGGCAGAAGGATTGCTTGAGCCCGGGAGTTTGAGGTTGCTGTGAGTTAGGCTGATGCCATGGCACTGTAGCCCCGCCGACAGCGTGAGATTCTGTCTCAAAAAAAAAAAAAAAAAAAGAAAGAAAAAGAAAATGGACTAGTTGCCTGGGAACCAAAAAGAGTTATGGAGGGAGAGGCATGGAGGAGAGATCACAAAAATACAAGGAGAAAGTTTTCCAGGTTATTAACATATCAGTTATTTTAATGTTGTTAGTGGTTTCATGAGTGTATATATTTGTCAAAATTTATAAAATTTATACTTTACATATGTACAGTTTATTGTATGTCAGTTATATCTCAACAAATCTGGTAAGAAATTCAAAAAAGAATACATGTGATACTTAACTTCTCTGCTTCAGTCTCCTTATCTGTAAAATTAGATCCACATTCCACAGTACTTATCATATAGTTTACAACTTGTGTTACTCATTATTATTTGCCCTGGCTGTTCTGCAACCAACACAATGTTCTCTAAATTTAGGGCCTAAGCACTTCTTGCTAAGTTTTTTAGAATGTGGGAATGCCCTGGGATGGTGTGAAAAGAGTGATCAGAGTGATGATAGGGGTAGGTGAGGAAAAAATACAAAACTAGAGATCTATTGAGCCACAGACTTACTGGTTATATGAGGGAATGGTGTTATCTTCCCACTGCCAGGATCCATTTGTTGAAATTTATACTAGTCCCATCCAATGATATGACTTCACCAATTTAAGGAAATCGTGTTTGAAATAAAAAACACAATGCAATTGAAATTATTGTTCATGATTTTAGTGAATACAAAGCCACAACCATTTAGTCATTTTTTCCCATACTTGAAAATAAATGTATTCTCTCTCCTAACTAGCATTTTATTCTCACCTAAGCAACACATACACAATATCTGCAATTTCTGTGCTTATTTATTTTTAATGAGGAAAGATTTGGGGTGGGTATTGGACTATCTAAGTCTTAGTACCTGTCTTATGTTCCAGGTCCATATTCCAGTGAGTTGCCTCATATATTAGATTTATATAGAATATAGAATTAAAACAAATACTCTACCTTGTCCACTCTGTTGTATACTTTCAGGAGGTTGGAATTTTGAGACATACAAGAAGTTTGACTCTCATACCAATTTTTGTACTCATCAAAACAGTGGTAGCAGTTATTTCTATTACATATCTAGTTTTTATGACATGGACCACAGAAACTTTCTGAACAGGAAGAATATATTATTAATTCTTCATGTCTAAATATTATAGCAGATTTTTTCTAGGAAAATTATTAATAAATGCCTTTTTCATTTCAACTCTAAAATTTCAGATTATTAAGCCATGTGATCATACCAGAAAACATATCTTTATACATTCATAGACAAAGTAATGCCACATCTAAATATCTTTTACTTTTTACAATTATTCCTTCATTGTTAAAAGAAATACAAAAGCTACAGTTAATTATGGGCTAGAATTAATAATTTCTTTTGTACTATTTTTTAACACCATTGGATAGTTACCTATACCTTAGTGTGTATGTGTGTATATACATGACTTGTGCTTTAAAATACTAAAAATTATTCATTTACCTTTCAAGGATATTGAAACTCCTTGGTTGAATAATGCTATTAAAATAATCACAAGTATTAAAAAGATTTGTGTTGATAGTAACATAATCTAAGAAAATATTGTTTACAAATTTTTAGACTAGCAGCAAAATATGATAAGGACACATTCAATATTACTATTAATAGTTTATATTTCTGTGTCTCTGAATATTAATGAAAGTAATACACTGCAACTGTTATATCAACAATGTGGCAATTTACTTGTGTTAAAACTCACAATTTATGAATATGGCACTCCATATTGTTACCATAATAATGAAATGGATTCCCGTAGCTATAGCAATGGAGCATCAGAGAAAACATGGAGATGCTGTCAAAGAAAAAAAGAGAAAGGGGAATATCAGAAAAAGAATCTTAAAGAGTTTAAGTATCTTTGCATTTAATATAAACATTAGAGTATTTTTTTAAATGAGGGGATTAAATTGTTTTTCCCAGAACAGGTAACATAAGTACTTTGTAAATAATTAAAGAATAAAAATATAAAAATGAAATATTTCCTCCTATTCTTCTCTACAATTTCATCAATAACCCCTAGAATAAATTGGGCTTCCAATTTGTTATTTTCAAAGCAGATACTATAATAAAGGTAGGCAGAGAAAAAGAGAGCATCTTCAAGGTGGTTGACTAGAAGTGCCCAGTACTAACCTCTACAAAGAAGGACCAAAACAATGAATATATAACTACATATATGTTTGTATTAGAGTGTCTAAGGGAGAACACTGGAATTCAGCAAGAAGATGGCAGAGACTCTCTGAAGTACAGAAACTCAAGGTGGCAGTATACAAAGGGAAGTGAAGAAGCTGGTATGAATCAGCTTGGAGCCAATAGAGACCACACATTGTGGGAAAATAGTAAGCAGAGGATCCCTTGCAACTGTCATCCCTATCATAAATGCCTGCAATCATAGCTACAGGAGAACCCCACAGCCCTGAGTCCAGTAGAGGAAGATTCCCAGAGTCCATGCAACTGCATTATTCTAGAGGGAAAATTTACACTTAGTTCGCCTCCTTCCCAGAGACCCAGGCTGTGACAGCACTGTACCACTTTGAGACTGTAGGTACCCCCAAAGTACAATTTTCCCTAGGGCTCAATACCTCCTACATATTCACATCCTTGAGGTGCAATAACTCCTGCATCTTCACATTCTTGTGACCCAGGTGTCATCTCACCATGTCCACCATGAGGTCTGCAGCATAGTGACATAGTGGAACACAATGGTATAGCCATGACTCTGGTACCAAGCCCACTCAGAGCCTTAAACCCAGGGAACAGGTGGTCCAGTCCAGCAGGAGACTGCCCTCAAAATAGAGGGAGCCAATCCATGTGCTCCTCTGAGCCTGAAAGCTACATGCTGGGGCTCCACTACCACCACCACCAGCAACACCACTTTGTCCTGCAGCAGGCCAGGAAAAAATGGAATAATATATTCAAAGTGTTGAAAGACCTTCTGTCAACCAAGGATACTATACCTAGCAAAGCTATACTTTAGAATTGAAGGAAAAATAAATTCTTTCCCAGACAAGCAAAAATTGAGAAAATTTATCTCCATTAGATTGGCTTTACAAGAAATGCTTAAAGGACTCCTATATCTGAAAGCAAAAGGCCAATATTTATCACGAAAACACACAAAATTGTAAATCTCACTGGTAGAACAGATACACAAATGAGAAATATTAATAAATAAGAATCAAACATTATCTCTACAGAAAATATTCAAATCATAAAGTTAAAAAACAAAAGAGGAGAAAGTAATAAAGGAAAAAAATATATAAAACAACCAGTAAACAACTAAGAAAATGTCAGAAAAGCAAGATGACCAAACAGAACTCTTCAACAATTTTCCTCTCACAGAAACATCACATTGAATAGCTATCCATGCAAGAAAGCATGTTCAAAAGAGCTAAAGAACTTAGATGAGCTCTCACAGTACCTAGCTTTAGCATAATGACAAGAAAAAACACATTAAAGAGGTTAGAAGGGAAACTCACATTGCCTAAACCACTTCTGCCCCAACCTCAAGCAATACAGTGCATAGAGAAAAGCTGCTTGCTGGGGGAAGGAAATGAAAGTTAATTTTGAACTATGCATAGTAACTTAGTGCTGTTCTTGCCACATTGGAGCATAGCACACGACAGAGTTCCTGTGATCCTTGATTCCAGACCTGTGCCCATGGAGGAAATATTTAGACCAACCCTAGGCCAGAGATGATTCCACTGCTCAGTCAAAGCTACCTGAGTCCTAGTCCATTTCACCACTGGCTGACCAAAATTGCATCAGACCCCAAAATTTCAGTGGCTGCAGGCCATAATAACCATGGTCTGTTTGCAAGTCCCATTATGGTGGTGTTCTGGGAGGCTGCAGACTGTCTCCAAACCTATAGAAAGATATGAACAGCCAAATACATTAAGGTTAAAGATTACCAAGCAGATTCGACCCAAATAAGACTACCCCAAATCATATAATATTCAAATTATCAAATGTCAAGGACAAAGTGAGGATTGCAAAAGAAGTAAGAAGTAAGAGAAAAGAAATAAATACCATATAAAGGCACTTTGATAACATTTGTTAGCAGACATCTTAGCAGAAACCTTACAGGCTGAAAAGGAGTGGGATGACACACTCAGAGTCATGAAGGAAACGAACAAACAAACTTCCAACTGAGATATTATACCCTGAAAAACTATTCTTCAACATGATGGAAAGAAAAAGACTTTCCAGATAAAAGCTGAGAGAATTCATCACCAAAAGATCTGTCTTACAAGATATGGTAAAGGCAGTTTTTCATTTAGAAAGACTAGGGCACTAACATGCAATAATAAAACATTTGAAGTTATAAAACCCACTAGTAAAAGTAAGTACACAGACAAATTCAGAACACTCTAATAGTGTAATTGTGGTGTGTAAACCACTCATATCTTTAGTATGAAGACTAAAAACCAAATCAATCAAAATAATAACTGCAAAAAATTTTTAAGAGAAAAGAAATATAAAAAATTGTAAATCCAGACAACAAAAAATCAAAATGTGGGGGGAGATGGTGTTAAAGTATAGAATTTTAGAAAACAAATAACAAAATAACAATGTAAGTCCTTACCTATCAATAATAACATTGAATGCAAATTGACTAAATTCTCTAATTTAAAGACACAGAGTGACTGAATGGATAAAAAAACCAAAAACAAATTATGTGCTGCTGACATGAAACTCACTTCACCTTTAAAAAGACATGGAGACTGAGAGTGAAGGGATGAAAAAGATAGTCCATGAAAATGGAAACCAAAAAGAGAAGGAGTAACTATATATATATTAGCCAAAACAGACTTTAAGTAAAAAACTATAAAAAGAGACAAAGGAGATTGTTATATAATGATAAGAGGTCAATTCAGCAATGGGATATATTGCTATATTTACAAAAATACATATAATATACAAAAAATTGTATATTTACTGAACAACAGAGCACCCAAATATATTAGGCAATTATTAATAGATCTCAAGGGAGAGACAGACTGTAATACAAAGCAGTAGGGGACGTCAATACCTTACTTTCAGCAATTAATAGATCATTTAGGTAGAAAATCAACAAAGAAACATAGGAGTTACACTACACTCAAGATAAATAAACCTAACTGACAAGTACAAAACATTTCATCCAGCTGCTGAAGATCATACATTCTTCTCATCAGCATATGGAATATTCTCCAGGATATACCATACATTTGATGACAAGTCTTAATAATGTCAAAAAGTTATTATATCAAGTATCTTTTCTGACTAGAAATCAATAACAAGAAGAAATTTGAAAACTGTATGAATACATGGAAATCAAACAATATGCCTTGAACAATGGTTCAATGAAAAAAATTAAGAAGGAAAGAAAAAAATTTCTTGAAACAAATGAAAATAGAAACACAGCATATAAAAACCTGCGAGATACAGCAAAAGTAGTATTCAGAGGAAAGTTTGTAGCAATAAATTCCTACATCAAAGAAAAAAAAATAGAAAGACTTGAAAAATTGAATGATGCACTCAAGAAACTAGAAAAACATGAAAAACCAAAGCCAAAATTAGTAGAAAAAAACAATAAAGAGCAGAAATTAATAAAATTGAAACTAAAAAAATCAATGAAAAGTTGTTTTAAAAATAAACTAAAATTGGGAATACTTTAGCTAAACTAAATAATAATAAAACAGCAGACACAAATAAAATTAGAGAAGAAAAGCAGACAAAAAAAACTTATATCACAAAAACAAAGAGACTCATTAGAGACTATTATGAACAAATATTTCCAACAAATTGGAAAACCTAGAAAAAAGAGATAAATCCCTGACACATACAACCTACCAAGATTGAACGATGAAGAAATAGAAAACCTGAAAAGACTTAACAAACAAGATTGAGGCAGTAATAAAAAGACTATTATTAAAGCCCAGAAACTGATGGATTCACTGCTGAATTTTAATAAGCATTTAAAGAAGAACTAATACTAGTTCTATGGAAATTGTTCAAAAAAAATTAAAGTGGAGGAATTACTTGCCCACTTGTTCTATGAGGCAAGCATTACCCTAATACCAAACCAGACTTGGAAGCAAAAAACAAGAAAACTACAGGCTAATATCCCTGATGAACATAAACACAAACATCCTTAATAAAATATTAGCAAATGAATCCACCAGCATATAAAAATAATACATTGTAATCAAATCAGGTTTATACCAAGCATGAGAGGATAGTTCAACATACGCAAATTGATAAATGTCATATATCACATCAACAGAATCAAGAACAAAGACCTTATGAACTTCTTGATAGACATAGATAAAATAGTTGATAAATTAAACATCCTATTATAATAAAACCCCAACAAATTAGGTATAGAAAAAAAGATACCTAAACACAACTAAGGCCATATATGACATCCACAGCTAGCATTATACTGAGCAGGGATAACCTGAAAGCTTTTCCTCTAAGAACTGGAACAAGACAAGGATGACCATTTTTACCATTCTTATTCAACATAGTACTGGAAGTCCTAGCCAAAGCAATCAGGCAAGAGAAAGAAAGGGCATCCAACTGGAAAAGAAGAAGTCAAATTGTAACTTTTTGTTGATGACATGGTCTTACACCTAAAAAAACCTAAAGACTCCACCAATAGACTCTTAGGACTGATAAATAAATTCAGTAAAGTTGCAGGATACAAATTCAACATACAAAATCAGTAGAATTTCTATATACCTACAAACAAATTGAAAAAGAAATCAAAAAACAATTTAGTACCTGCAAAAAAATAAAACATCCAAAATAAATTTAACCACAGTAGTTAAAGATCTCTAAAATGAAAACTATAAAACACTGATGAATGAAATTAAAGAAGACACAAAAAATGGAAAGATATTTCATGTTCATGGATGAGGAGAATTAATTAATTGTTGAAATAACCAGAATACCCAAAGCAATCACAGATTCAATGCAATCCCTATCAAAGTTCCGATAACATTCTTCACAGAAATAGAAAAAACAATCCTCAAATTTGTATGGAACCACAAAACTCTAAAAAAACCTAAAGCAACCCTGAGCAACAATAAAACTGGCAGCATCACGTTCCCTGACTTCAATACATACCACATAGTTACCATATAGTAACTAAAATAGCATGGCACTGGCATAAAAAAAACTCAATGGAACGTAAATAAATAGAAATAAATTTCTATTTATTTCCAGAATATTTCCAGAATTTCTATTTTATTTCCAGAAATAAATCCATGTATTTATAGCCAATTGACTTTCAACAAAGGCACTAAGAATGTACATTGGGGAAAGGACAGCCTCTTCAGTAAATGGTTCTGGGAAAACCAGATAACTATATGCACAAGAATGAATCTAGACCCCTATCTCTCACCATATACAAAAGTCAACTCAAAATGATTTAAAGACTTAAATGTAGGACCTGAAACTATAAAACTACTAGAAGAAATCATAGGGGAAATACTGCAGGACATATGTCTAGGCAAAGATTTTATGGGTAAGACGGTAAAAGCATACGCAAAAAAAGCAAGAATACCACACCTGTAATCCTAACACTCTGGGAGGCTGAGGTGGGCGGATCGTTCAAGGTCAGAAGTTCGAAACCAGCCTGAGCAGGAGTGAGACCCCATCTCTACTAAAAATAGAAA
>VBSM01003219.1:418751-436394 GCA_008086735.1 Cheirogaleus medius | reverse complement strand
CTTCCTTTGAATCTGGGCTGACCTTGGTGAGTTGCTTGTGAGGTGTAGAATGCATGGAAGGTAACACTGCTTGACTTAGGAGACTAGGTCAGAAAATTCATGCAGCCTCCCCTGATTTGCTTAGCACATTTGCTTTAAGAGAGGTCTACTCTGTTGAGACATTGTGCTGAGAGGCCACATGCAGGGGGTCTGGTCAGCTGCCCCAGCCGAACTTCCAGCTGCCTGCCGTGTGAATGAGCTGTCCTGGATTCTCAGCTCCGCGAAGCCTTTGAATGGCCTCAGCTCTGCATGACATCTAAATGCAACCTCATGAAAGGCACCAAGGGAGAACCACCAAGCTGAGCCCTTCCCAAATTCCTGAGCCAGGAAATCACGAGCAAAATGAAATGTATTGTTTTGTTTTCTGCTGCTAAGTTTTTTTGGGAAAATTTGTTATGCCACAATAGTAAGCAGGACTCTTATGCTTGCCATGATACCCAGCAATGCTACTGCTAACTAGAAAGGGAAAGAGAAATGTTTGTCTTCAACTAAACTTCTACTAAAGAGAATTAAAAATGTTTGTCTGCACAAAGACTCATATATGAGTTTTCATAGCATCTTTATTCATAATATACCAAAATATATGCTATTACTTTTGGGACAAGGCAACAGGAAGAAGTTGGAAGGGCCTCAAGGTGACTATTAGTAGAAGCCTGAAGGGCGTTGGTGATGCTGTTTGTGAGGACTAGAGGACGTGAGGAAAACGTGATTGGGAAGCTGGCGGAAAGACAAAATGGTGGCTTTAGGTGGCTAGATTTCGAAATAACTCGTTATTCAGAAAAAAGAAAAAAAATAGAACTGCGTCAGTAACTGATAGAGCAAGCTGACAAAACTATCAGTATTTAGAATATCAGAATGGTATGAATTAACAAATATGGAAATCAAAACTGCAGAATACACATATTCTCAAGAGCATGCCGACCATTTCCTATGACTGTACATTATGCCAAAAATGACGTCCAAATTTTTTCAGCAAATACATCTCTACCTCACAACCCCAGCTCCAGGCAAACACTGATCTGTCTCAATAGTTTAGTTTTATAGCTTCTAGAATTTAATGGTGCTATACAAATTATTCCTTTTGTTATACAAATATATTGGCTTCTTTTTCCTCAGCATGATTTTGAGATTTATCTGCATCAATGTGTTTGTTAGTAGTTTGTTCTTCTTATGGTTGAAAAATCTTCCATTGTTTGAATATACCAAAATTTATCTATTCTTCTATTAATAGAAATTTAGGTTGTTTGCAACTTTTTTACTACTGTGAATAAGGACACTATGAACATCAATCTTTTTGTGGACACAATTTTTTTTTTAAACTTTACTTAGGTAAATATCTAGTAGTAGAATTGTTGGGTAAGATGGTAAGTGTATGTTTAACTAAAAAAAGTTCTTGCTTTTCCAGAGTTTGTATCCTTTTACATTACCACCAGCAATGTATGAGAGCTTTACTTGCTCCATATCCTTCCTCCTTCCTAAAAGCTGGAATTATCAGTGTTTATTTTAGCCATTCTTATTTGTATAGAGGCATCTCCTTATACTTTAATTTGAATTTTCTTTATGACTATTGATGTTAAGTATCTTTTAACTTGCCTATTAGCCATTTGTAAATCATGATGTTGTGAAATGTCTCTTTAAATATTTTGCCCATTTGTAAACTGGGCATTTGTCTTATTTTTGAGTTGTAAGAGTTCTTTACATATCATGAATATAAGTCTTTCATCAGATATACCTATTGCAAATAATTTTTCTCTATCAGGAAATACCTTTTCATTTTCTTAATATTGTCTTTCAAGAAGCAAAAGTTTTAAATTTTGATGAAGTCCAATTCTCACTTTAAAAAAGTAGTTAATGCTTTCTGTGCCTTATGAAATGTTTGCTTACTCCAAGATTATGAAAAAATTCTTCTATGTTTTCTTTTAAATGTTTAATGATTAAAATTGTTACATTTTGGTTGATAATTTATTTTTGAGTTTATTTTGTTGTTATTGTGTAAAGTAAGGGTTGCATCTCATTTTTTACCCATATAGATTTCTATTCATTCCAACATCCTTTTTTGAAAAGACTACACTTACCCCACTGAAAAATTCTGGTATCTGTATTAGCTTGTTAGAGTGGCCATAAGTATTAATACCACAGTTTGGGTGACTTAAACAGAAATTTATTTTCTCGCAGTTCTGCAGGCCCAAAGTCCAAGAGTAAGGTGTTGGCAGGGTTGGTTTCTTCTGAGGGCCGTGAGGTAAGCATCTGTTCCAGGCCTCTCTCCTTGGCTTGTAGATGGCCTGTGTCTCTACATGGTCTGCCCTGCATATATGTCTGTGTCCTAACCTCCTCTTATGAGGACAGCTGGCATATTGGATTAGGGTCCACCCACATGGCTTCCTTTTACCTTAATTACCTCTTCCAAATACAGCCACAGTCTAAGGGCCTGGGGTTCAGGACTTCAGCATACAAATTCCAGGGGGACCTAATTAAGCCTATAACAACATCTTTGTAGAAAATTAATTTAATATACATAAGTTCAGGTTTATTTTGGTATTCTCTATTCTGTTTCATTGATCGATATATCCATCCTTACTCCAAGCCCAAAGTGTTTTGGTTACGGTAGCTTTATAAAAAGATTTGAAATCATATAACTTCCAAATTGATTCTTCTTTTTCAACATTGTTTTGCCCATTCCAGCTTCTTTTCATTTCACGTAGATTTTAGAATTGGCTTGTGAAATTCTACAAAATATTTGGATACTTACCTAAAGCAAATGAATCAACATGGTATTTTGCCTGTTTTTGTCTGTTTTAATAAAAAGAAAAATATTATAACTGAGTAGCAGTCTGAGGCTGCCAGGGCATCAGAGTTACAGCTGGTAGTTTATTCTGTGAAGGGAAGACCACAACACCAAAAAGGAGTTGTGCGGATTTCTTCTGAGATCAGAATCTGGTGCCTGTCCAACTGTTGATCACTAAAAATATCTTATAGGTTATAGGGAAAAGGGATCAAGAACTCCTGAAACATAGGGGATATTAAGCCAAAAGTCCAGCCCCTTTGTGGGCCAGGATAAACATTCTTTCCAAAACCCCTATTAATGTATTTTGTGCATGGAATATCAAAGAGCTATTTCCCTTGTACCAGGTTCTACTGAATGGAAGGGCATGTGCAGCCTTACTCAGGACCATCAGTTTGTTGCAGCTTTTGCAGAAATGTGGACAGAGAGAAAAACTTCGAATCTCATGAGTTGGATAAAGGCAGGGGTGCATAACCATAGCCTGTTTAAGACAATCATCGAACTCCACCTTTAAATGGAATAATCCTTCTGAGAGTGCTGAAATATTGAGAATGGAAACATCTTTGGATTGGTTATATGATGATACTGAAAATTTCCTAATTTTATGCCTTTGACCCAGGTGATGATTGATGCTGTGGTCAAAGGGGCTTTTGTTGTTTGGGCTCCCGTGTGACTGTTACTGGGGAGACCAGGTGAGGCCAGCGTGGTGGTGGATCTTCTGCCAACTACCATGAGTGGTGTTGAATGATGGGAAAGTGATTATAATTTTTCAGAAGAAAGGAAACAATAAGAAAAAAATATAAAAACACCATGGGACAATTAAACTGGGTGGAAGTGTACAGATTATTGATTAAAAATGATATGAAATAGGAGATGATGAAGGAGTTGCTGCTAAATTCTAGTGAATCACCAAAAAGGATTAAGTGGTCTGGGTGTCCCAACAACTTAGACTGTGAAAGGTTCATGTTAAGTTCACTCAATTCATCCTAACCTTGATGAATTTAAAATATTCTCTGACTACACAAAGGAGGAATCTGTAGATCTGTCAGAGCCAGTCAGATTAAAACGGTGCGAGGTAAAGGAGAGGAGGATGAGTCTGAGTGACAGGTGGGCCAGCGACTCTTGGCCCGGTCCCAGCAGGGGACAGGAAGCTATTTGAATTGGTCTGGGTAATATGGCTTGGGGGTGGGGAGGAAAGAGTACTGAGGTTGCTGGTGCTCAATGTACTGTCATACCTAGACCTGGCTATGAAACAAAAGGGCAGTATAAAGTTAGGAAGATACGGCGATGCAATTGTAGAGGACTTTCAGGTGAACATATGGCTAAAAGTAGGAATTTATGAATCAAAGAGATGTATGTTCTTGCCTCACCCCTACCATAATGTGTTATAGAAATAAATGTGATGTTTGAATGGAGAAATCTTCCCTTGTCCAAACCATTGGAAAAGGGATGTGCAAAGCTCCTCTTCATCCTGTTTTAATCAGGCCTGTTAGATGGGAACCTTGGAATTACCTAAACCCACTCAAGTGACTAATCTAAAATAGTATAGGATACCTGGGAGGCACTAAGAATTTATGCCTTATTTAAGGATCCGTTAGATGCAGGTGTATTTGTACTCACCATTTTCTTGTTTAATAGCCCAGTGTGACCTGCGAGAAAAGCTAATGGGTCCTGGAAACCAACTGTGGATTACAGAAATCTGAAGGTAAGTACTGTTAGTTGTATCCAGTATGATATTAAAAACTCAAGCTGTACAAGTTAAGGAAGACTGGTGTTTTGTGATTAATTTCGCTAATGCTTTCTTTTCAATTTCTATTTTGAAAAAAAAGTCAAAGCCAATTTCTATTTATGTAGGACACACTCCAATATTAATTCACTGTGCTCACACAGTATTTAAGTCTCCTGTTATTGCTGTAGCTGAAATTGAGGGGTATTCTACATAATAATTGGCCTGTATTCTTAAAAAATGTCTAAGTCATAAAATTCAAAGAAAGATTATGAAAGTGTTTTCTATTAAAGGAGACTAAATGGACATGACAACTGAATGCACCACCTTACCTTAAATCTTTTACTTGAGACTACTGGTAAAATATGAATAAGTCTTATGGACTAGATAATAGTATTATAACAAGGTTAATTTCTAGAATTTGGTAACTGTACTGTAGTTATGTAAGGAAATTATTTGAAGTATTTTAGGGGTAAAGAGACATCATGTCTGCAACCTACTTTTAACTACTAATTCAGAAAGATTTTATATATTCATGGAGAAATGGAGCAGAGAGGGAATGGGGGAGAGAGACAGAAAAAGAAAGAAAGGGAGAAAATAGCATAATACTAAATCAGGGAATCTGAGTAGAGGTTATCTGGAAATTCTTATACTACTCTTACAATTTTTCTGTAATTCTCAGATTATGTAAAAAGAAAAACAAACAAACACCAAAAACCCAGAAAAACAAAGGTGAAAAGTTAGAGAGAACTCATTCTTAGGAGACCTTCACTGAAAGAAATACTAATACCATCAAATCATAAAACACCTAGGAGAAAACGTAAGAAAAGATGTGTAAAACTTCTGAGAGAAATTAAAGAATTAATGAATGGAGGTACATATCATGTAAATGAATTGAAAGGTGATATTGTCAAAATCAGTTATTTCCAAATTTATATGTAGATTAAATCTAATCTCAATCAAATACCATTATGCTTTATTTGGATAGAAAATGACAAACTGATTTTAAAATTTAAATAGAAACACATAAGACCAAGTATGACCAACATACATGGCAAGAAAAGCAAGAAAGTTAGAGGAGTTACTTTAATGTAACTCCTTATAGTTATATAGATTTACCATGAAGTCACAATAATTAAGAAAGTATAGTATTGGTGCAAGGATAGACAAATGATAGAATGGAACATAATAGAGTCTAGAAAAAGACTCAGACATACTAGCACTGTGTTTATGACAAAGGTGGCACTCTAGTGTGGAAAAGAGTCTTTTCAGGAAAGAATTCTGAGTCAATTGGATAGCCATATAAAAATATGAAACTTGACCCAATCTTATATCATACATAGATATCAATCTGTACAATGTATGCAAAAGAAAAATAATTAAACTTCTATAAGATACTCTTGGAGAATATTTTTACAATATTGAGGTAGGCAAAGTTCTCTTGAAAGGGATTTTTTATATCCTATTTTTTCATATCTTACCCTTACTTCTTATGTTTTGTGCACTAAGTGCACAGGAAATAGTTGATAACTTGTGCTTCTTTAAGATTAAGAACATGACTCATCGAAGAATACCATGCCATTAAGAGAGTGAAAATAAGAGGCCAAGGGTCAAACACACAAAATAAATACACCTATATTTGCACCAAAAGTCATTGTTATAGTAATTTGTAGCATTATTATTTGTAATGGTCAAGAACTGCGAAACTCAAATCTCCACCACCACTTGAATGGTTCAATTCATGGTCATGAGGTCAATTCGATGGACTACTCTATAGCAATAAAAATGAATGAAGTGCTACTGTAAACAACAACATGGACGAATCCCAAACGTAATGTTGAGTCAAATAAGTTAGACACAAAAGAGAACGTTCTGCATGATTTTATATCCATCATGACAAAAATATCCTTTGGTAGTAGAAGTTAGGAGAGTGATTTTCTTTGGAGAAAAAGGAGGGTATAGTGACTGGTGGGGTAGGTAAGTGACTTCTGGGGCTGGCTAATGCTCTGTTTGTAGATCTAGGCTGGGGTATTTGATTGGACTATGTACTTACTGTTTATATGTTGTTCTCCATGTATTATACTTAAATTATAATGTTCATTTAAAAAATATTATTCCTCTTAGCCCTTCTTGGCCTAAAGTGAAAGATGAATGAACAATGAGAAGAAGCATTTCTCACCACAGCATGTCTCACTAATGTCTTACTTTTGAGGTCAGTTTTTCACATTGTCTGCTCTTGGGGACATTTTGGTTAAAAAGCATCCTGAGTACCAGTCAGCCCTTACCTCTCTCTTACCTGAGCAGACCACAGAGGCCGTGTTTCCATGGTTACACACAGGAACACCCAGGGCAGTCACGGGGCAATGCCACAGGAAGGGCTCAGCCCCTGAACAGTGAAATCGGTCTTTCCAGATCCCATTGCCTCCTTCCACAAAGTATGCTCCTTTTGGGGTAGAGATGGCGACTCCACAACCCAGTTGATGGCAAACGACATTGGCGTTGGCCATACTCCAGTGGGAGGCACAGAGTGGTCTCCAGCCTCCAGAAATATTCATCTCCACTTGTCCCTCACACTGAGAGGTGCCATTTTTCATGAGCCGGACTTCTGTGTAATCTGGTAGTAGAAGACAGGAATTCAGCAAAATCTCACGTTCTTCTTACCCCCAACAGAATGTGCAAGGAGGTTAAAGTCCTGCCCTGAGTCTCACCTGAACAGACGACTTGAACAGCCCCGCTGTAGTGGCAAGTCCCTCCAGGACAGGGCGCTCTCGGGCAGAACCAGAGCTTAGACTCCTGCCCCTTACACTGGAACTCTTCAGCCCAGACCTGTGCACTAGCCTCTCTGAAGGGCACGTGTCCCAGGACAGACGCAGCCTTGCCACACTCCAGCTCTGCACAGATGACCTGGGCAGTGGAGAACGTGAAGTTCCCATCAGAAACTGGAGTCCAGCCTCCACCAGAATTCACTTCTACTCGTCCTGAGCAGGGTCCAACCCCTCCAAACAGCTGCACAAATCCTAAGAGAAAAAATGAGTACACTGAGTGTCCATGATCCTGGCTTGTCAGTATGAAATGACACATTACAGGTAATGAGGTGAAGGCTGTTTTTTTCCCCCAGGGGTTGGTCATGGGGAGAGGATTTGACTGTTGGTGTCAGAATGGAACTTACATGAGCAAGTTTCTGAAGACAAATTCAGGGAGAATTTGAAGGGTCAGTTCAGAATGGCTGAATCGCAACACACACACTCTCACATACATACACACATATATGTATGTATGTGTGCATATATATCCCTTCATAAGGATACATTATCCTATGTATTAAAAGGATATCTATCTATCATCTCTATATATATCCCTTTATAAGATCTATATCGTTCCACTGAAGGTGAACTCAATGAAAGCAAGGACTAGGCTTATCTTTTTCACTATTTTATTCCCAGAAGCTTTCACTTCCTGCATAATAATGCCAACTAAGTTAACATTTGTTAATGAATTAAAAAACTTTCAGTATTTACTCAAATCTCCTGATTTATATTTACTTTTCATTTAGAAATGAGAAAAGGGCCCACTAAATAGTGTGAGACTGAGATGGAAATGGGTTTATTATGACTAAAACAATCAAGGTTCTTGAATCATATTTCCCATCACAGAAGACAGAATTTACAGAATGAAAATCTAGGAACTAGATTAGTAGGGATTAAGAGATTTGAACTTGATATTTACTTTGTACTGTGATTGCTGTTTTGAGGGATTGTTTTGTTGCTATTGAGTAGAATTTGAAGAAACTATGAGATATATAGTGAAGATGATCAGGAAGTGATTCCAAATATGGGTTTGGAGCTTTGGGGAGTCTCTGAACTACAGATATAAATTTATTATGTAACAGTAAATCAATGCAATAAGGAAATTCGGCAGGGATTCCCTTTCTTAAGAGAAAAATATGGTAAGTATTCAGTTTTGTTTTGTTTTCAAAGTAGCCATCAAAATGTGCTGAACACCAAAAGCATTAATCTACTTTCTTAAAATGGTTACTTCAAAAACAATGAGTAAATGTACAATATGAGTATATAGTGAATATGTAATTTGTGTATAGGAAGATGAGCAGTTCCTTTCTTTTTTTTTAAATGGTTACTTCAGACATTCTAATTAGACGTTCTCCTATTTCTTGATGACACTGATGTATTTAAGTGAAGTTTGGATTCCTGAAGCGTTTCTACAAAGTCATTTTCAATATATATCACGGTTAGGATGAAATGATGATAATGTACTTACCTGGAAAGCCAGAATGCAGAGTATCCTGATACAAAAGTTCCAAACTGAAATGACTAAACCTTAAAGCCTTATGGCTTTAAAGAGTGTGAGACCTGAAGTGGTATAAAAATCAGCCATTGATATTGGTGGCCAGGGTCGGCCACAATGATGATCGTCCTCCCCACTCCCAGCCAGAACAGAAAACCTGAATGGCTACAGGCTCTGCCTGTGGATATAGCCGTGCCTCATTCCCCGTATGCCCTGGTTTCCACTCAATTCTACCTCCACATTAGGGGTTAGAGCCAGCACCTTCACTGAGGGCCACCAGGTGTGCATGACTGAATCAGAGCTACTGGCTTAATTAGATGGATACTTCACCTCTTTGGCTTCACTATTTTCCTTTCTTTTTCATTTTTTTAGTAGTAAATGGTACCTTTCTAGCTCCCAAGAGGACTGGTGGAACAACTCGATTCAGATGCAATAGCATTACCTCTTTGCTAAGTTCTAAGAGAATTCACGGGGATATCTTATTACAGTCCCCTCTAGTTGGACTGTGATGATGGTATTGGTGTCTTAGACACTGATTTCCAGTGTAATACAGAACCCTTACGAGGAAACTTTGCATAATTTTTTTGATGAAAATTGGAAGCATTTCTGAGAAAGAAATAGATCATCCAGTGCAATTCCCAACTTGATCATTCTACTCTTCACAGATCCATGGACCCCTAATCCTTTTATAGCCTGAGAGGACGGTGATACGAGTAAAATTCACCCGATGAATGTTCCTAGGGCAGCAGCCCAGTGTCGGGCGCTGCATTGGACAGACTTCCTGAAGTGACCCAGGAGGACTCTCGCTGCCAGCTCAGCAATCCATCTACTCATCTTAAAAAAAGCATTTCTTGAGCATTTCCATGTTGGAGGCACTGTATTATGAAATAACAGACCCCCAAAGCCTTGGAATAGTGTTTGAAAAATACATGATTTAGAACTCTCGGCCAACCATCAACACTACACAGAGGTCATCGCCATCTGTCATTCTCAGGGATTGAAGAACTTTGCTGCAAACGATGACACAGTCTGGGTGTGATTCAGGTTCAGGTGTCCATTGTTCTCCCAAATCAAGAGCACCTAATTTCAAAAGATGGATATTACTGTGGTCTATACAGGTCTTCAATTAAATAGGTGTTTTTTATATAATGGTTTAAAAACTTCATTAGTTTTAATTACAAAACTACATTTTTTTGGTAATATGTGAATAGTATACAGGAATCTAGACAGAAAATTATTCCCCTTCCTCTTCTCCATTCCCAGATGGCTGAGGTAAATAATGCTCCCAAGAACTCCACAGATGTTGTCATCTGAGGTAAAATAGAATCTGGGCTCACCAGAGACAACACCTGCTTGTTTGGTGCCATCTGTATTTTTATTTGAAGGTAAGTGATGTTTCTGTACACATGAGGCCAAAGAAGGGCCCACTGAGGCAGAGCTGTTCATTGAACTTGGGACAGAATCATCTGAGGGGAGTGAGTGAAAATTTCAGGGTGAAGCCTGGATTTACACTGGTGGCTACTGTCCAGCTCCTTGTCCTTTTAATGGACATCAGTCTTCCTGACCTGACTTGGGAAACGCTGGGACACATTTCTAGGCAGAGGAAATGATGGAGGAAAAGCAATTTTACCAAAGACCACTGAATTTAGAATTAATATCTTTAACCCAATACCACAGAAACCCCAAAGGACCAACATAACAAAAACTAAAAGTAACAAAAACCCTAAAATTCAGAATCTGTGTCTTGCATTCTAGAGAATCAGGCTCATATTTTTGTGTTATAAATTACAAGAGATACAGACACACCATTACTTCAGTCAAAAAAGGAGGAAGGCACCCAGGCCCAGACTAAGCAAGATGTGATTCTTCTCCAGTGATACAAAGGAAGACTGAAAAGGACTTAAGGTTCCTGGGTGTGTGCTTGGCACATGATCATGAAAGGCCTCTTTGTCAGCTACCCTTGGAGTGGTTGAAAGATGGGTGGTTTCCAGGAAAGGCCTGGGGGTTCTGATTTCTTTCTAAGCAAAGAGGGTACTACATCCCTTTAGCTATATAGCCTAAATCTACTCTCTCTTTTCCTAGTGTCTTACTTCTCCAATATCCTAAACTTTCTGATGTTGGCCTCCTTCTGGGGTAAGATTAAAGACCAACTGTAAATAAATTGGGGATCCTTGAGCACTGTGTCCTTATTTTACACCAGAGAAGACAGAACCCAGGGAGGGTAAGTGACTTGTTCAAGGTCACAGAGTTAGGGCATAGGGTTGGCGTCCAGACCTATCCTTTTGTGTCTTTGTTTTATGCCTCTCAATGACAACTCTCCATCCCAGGTGTCTGCACAGTGTTTCCTCTTCCTTCAGGCCCGGTGTTAAGTGTATATCATGTCCCACCCTCCTTGGCAAGTCACCTCTTGTCCCACAGGTGACCTCCAGTTTCCAAACTTAGTCTATCTGCAAGAGAGATATCAACCTGTGGCACAGGAGGATCTCAGAGGGACGGGCTTTCAGGAAACTGTTCTTTCTACACCTAAGCACCTGGGAGAGCCTCAATTTTCTATATCTCAGCTTCTCCTTAGGGCTCTTTGGCAAAAAGAAATGTCCCCTCTCACCTCTTCTCAGTGTTAGAGCTTTAGTGCTTAATTTTATCCAGAGGCAAGAGAGAGCAAGAATGGCCAGATTGGTTTTCATCATCTTTCATCTAGAGCATGCCTTTACTTCTTTCCATATAACCAGATTGCATCCTCTATTCTGCCTGTGGCTGTGACTCATCTAACTCTCAGGTCCTCTGACCATAAGCCTCACCTGCCTGTGTGTCCATCTGGCTCTTCATCTATTGCTCCAGGCTCCTATGATACTGTTAGGACAGGAGCACTGTGTTGACTGAGCTGCTGGGAATGTCCATTGGATGTGGTATGTAGCCATGCAGAGACCCACAAAGATCAAAGCATCTTCCTTGAAGATCAAACTTGCCCTCTGCCCTTGGGCTGCCCATTCACCTTTGAAAGCCAGAAATGGTCAGCATGGTCTTCCCGTCAAGGTGCAATAAGGGGAAGAAGAGTGGTCACTAGAAGCCCTGAAATAGGTGAAAATCAATCCTCTGATCAGGAAATGATGAAAATGGGGAAAGAAGGGAGGCTTCAGAAGAGGCATACCTAAACTTTCTGTACAGGGCTGATGTTTAGGTAGGAGAAAAGGATTTGAAAGCAATATTGAGAGTCCACTTTCACATTGTCTTATTCAAAATAAACACATCTTTTCAGAACTTTACATGTTCTAGGAACTTTGGTAGGTGCTGGGGATGTAAATTGCAATAAAACAATGTTCTTATCTTTGCTGGGCTTTTCTTCTAGTGGTGAGAAAACAAGCAGACAGTTTTAAGCCCTCCGAAAAGTTTTATGAGAGACCTGGATACCACAGAGGAAGGGAAACTGCCCTTTAGGAGGGCTACTAATACATATGAATCAACACCTCTCAGGCAAAATGAAATTGCAGTCAGATAAATCCTTGTGTGTCCTTAAGGAAATCATTAAATAAAATGTCATCACCAGGACTCTTCCTTCCTGACCTTCTCCATACCTCAAACTTGAGTCAGTCTTATAACTCATTCTTCTTTCTTACAATTGGCCATACAGAATTCACATAAATATACCCCTGGCGTTCTTCACACCACACATGGAACCTCAGCACTGCTCAGACAATCTTTGTGTCTTTTGCCATTGCCATCCCCCACCTCCCCAGCTACTATAGGCCTCTGCACCATCTTCAAGAATTCCATTTGTCATCTAACTCCCATTCTTATCAAATAAACCCACTAATGCACTTCCCATATCACTGAAGCCATCACGTAAAATTCTATAACACCTTACTATAAAATACGCAAGTTAATAATATTTTATTGCATCCACCATTGATTTGCCATTGCATGGCTAAGTGTCCCTCCAAAGTTTGAGTTTATACAGGTGTTGTTTTGAACGAAAAATGGAGAGAGAATCTTTTCTAGTAATCATGCAAGGAAAACCTACGACTCAGCATTTCATCCACAGTTCTCTGGTCCTTCCACCCAAGAGCTATGCATACTTACCTCTGAATCTGCAAAGGAGACTCTCAATTTGACACAAATCCATAAGTTCCTTTCTGGTTGATTTAATGATATCTCATGTGCCTATACACCTATTAGTCTAGTGCAAAACAATGTCTCACCCTATACATACAGAAAAACTGAATTCAACCAAGGAAAATACTCTGACATGCTCACTGTCACAAAAGGAGTATGTATAGTGATTTGCATATGTTTCACTGTATAAAAAATAAATTATAAAAACAAAATTATGAAGCTTGATTTTGAGATGATACTAGAATAAATTTTCTTGTCATGTAAGAGCACTGGAGAAGAAAAGAACAGTGGTTGAGAATTAGAAGAAGAAAGTAAATGAAGGCCAGCATCCACAGCTACTCAGAGCAGTCAGGAACCCTGGGTGGACCTCTCAGACCTCTCCAGCCCATCCTGTATTCCCGCAGGGACCAGATACCTGCTTCTTGTAACTTTCCATTTTCTCAACCAGTGGACACTGGGCTGACCATACCTGAGCAGGTGACCCCTGCATCCTCATCATGACGGCAGTTGTGCTTCCCCCAGCCCCGGGAAGGGCACTTCCACACGTGGGACTCCTTCCCTGTGCAGTACACGTCGTCCAGCCAGATGGGCCCCGACCCCTCCCCAAAGTGAGCAGAGCCCAGGGCATCCAGGGCCTGTCCACAGCCCAGCTGTCCGCACACCACGTGGGCATCGCTCAGGTCCCAGCTGTCGTCACAGATGGTGCCCCAGGAGCCCTCGTGGTAGATCTCCACTCTCCCGGCACAGCGGCCGCCCCCGTCCACCAGGCGGAGCTGTCGGCTCCCTGAGGAGAGACAGAGCCGTGTCAGTGGGGCGTTTATGCAGGAAATAAGAGTTTTTGTTCCTGTGGGACCTGTCACCTGAGCAGTTGGCAGCACTGTCCTCTTAGGCTGCAGGGGCTGCTGGGTCAGACAGGGAGTCACTGCACTGGGGCAGCAGCAGCTGGGTCTGGTGTCCTACAGAGAGGGTTAGAGAGCAGGAAAGTGGACTCAACTGAAAATAATCTAGTGAGTAGTCTGAGATCGAAGCTGTTACATAGACCCTGTCAGAGTTAACCTTCTGGTTTGTGGAATTCTGCACAGGGTCTGAAAAGAAAGGACTGTAAGCATCAGAATCTCTACCCTGAATAGTTGACAGTGTCTTTCTCTGAGTGAGTTCAGTTAAAAAGTAACTGGAATGGCCCAGCAGCTGTATTTATTAATATTTCTCGTAAACCACACACACACTTCAGTGCCAATGACCTGGAAGTTGGGGGGACTAGAGCCAAGGGAATGGCGTCAAGAACTGGGGTGAGCTCATCAGAAGCCTCAGGCAGCAGCACGAGCCCAGGAACAATCAGAATTGTTCCTCTTGAGGGAGTGGTGGCTTATGCCTATAATCCCAGAAACTCAAGAGGTGAAATCCGGGGGATTGCTTGAGCCCGGGAGTTCAAGACCAGCCTGGGCAACATAGTGAGACCCCTCTCTCTCTGAAAAGAAAAAAAAAGAAATAAAGAAAAAGAAAAAGCCATTCACAAAAGACCCCATATTATATGGTTCCATTTACATGAAATGTCCAGAGGAGGTAAACTTACAGAGACAGAGTGGTTAGTGGCTGCCAGGGGCTGGGGGATGGTGATGGGGAAATGAGAGGTGACAGCTAAGGACATGGGGTTTCTAGGTGGGGTTATAAAAATCTTATAAAATTGATTGTGGTGATGGATACACAACTCTGTGAATATACTAAAAGCCACTGAAGGGTGCACTTTAAATGGCTGAATTATATTTCTATATATCTGTTGTTAAGAAAAAGTAAGACATAAACATACTGAGAGGGTGCAGAGCCATGGAAGAGAGCTAATCTTAATTTTCCATTGGAGAATGTCTGCAGATCAAACAACCAAAACTAAAAAATTAAGATCTAACAGTAAAAGCAAATCTGGGGGCAAGTATACAAATAAGCAGCTAAAATTGTTGCAAGTGGAAGCTTTAGGATAATGAGAATTGGGGCTGGGGAGAAGTGAGACAAGGAACCACTGTTTCATTATAAACTCTATGGAAATATTTGATTTTTTAATTGTACATGTATGACTTTGATAAAAGTAAAAAATAAAATTAAGTAATAGAAAAAAAGAAAAAGAATTGTTCTTCTTGGTATCGTTATTCAGAACTGAAAAATGAATGAACACTGAGACAGGTCATGGTTTACTTCAGAATATTTCAGTTAATATTCCAGGATTCAGACTATAGATCTAGATACTTAATTTAAAAAAATGTGCTCCTCTTTTGAGTAGATTGGGCAACCTCATGTGAGAGATGATGTCAGATGATATTGACATTGACTCGATAACACTGGGAATCATAGACTGCTGTTTCTTCCCCCTGTATAATTCTAATCTCTGCTTGGACTTCACAACAGGAGTTGCTGTTATTCAATATTTGAACTTTTTTGTTCTCTAAGGGAAATATATGTATTTCTAACCCCACCACAGAGCAGAGATAGGTTATATTCCTGCTCTGTAATCACTTGAACAGACAATTTGTATTATTGTTCTCTTCTTTCTAAACAGAAGAATACCATTTGATCCAGCAATCCTACTACTAGGCATCTACCAAAAGGAAAAAAAGACATTCTTTAATAAAGACATCTGCATTCGAATGTTTATGGCAGCACAATTCACAATTGTGAAGATGTGGAAACAACCCAAGTGCCCATCAATATATGAGTGGATTAATAAAATGCAGTATGTGTATACTGTGGAATACTACTCAAATACAAAAAACAATGGTGAACTAACACCTCTTATATTATCCTGGATGGAACTTGAACCCATCCTTCAAAGTGAAGTATCACAAGAATGGAAAAACAAGCACCACACGTACTTGTCATCAAATTGGTACTAACTGACCAACACTAAGGTGCTCGCATGGAAGTAATATTCATCGGGTGCTGGTCAGGTGGGAGGGGGGTATTGGGGGTGGGGAAACCCACAACTAATGGATGCAGACTGCACTGTATGGGGGAAGGGCACGCTTGTAGCTCTGGCTTGGGCGAGGCAAAGGCCTTATATGTAACCAAAATGTTTGTACCCCCATAATATTCTCAAATTAAAAAAAATCAGAAATTAGTAAAGAAAAAAAGTGATAAGTAGTTAAGTAATGCCCATCAATGTTTCACTTTAAGTAAACGGTGAAGCAGAGAATCAAACCTAGAACTTTTGCTTCCATGAAGAATAGAGGAGAAATTCACAGCAGGTCAATGTTTCCATTAGGTACAACTAGAAAACCTGGAAAATGTAAACAAAGGAAAAAAAATATAAAGAATTAGATATTTGTGGAAGCAACATGGACTAAATATGCTAAAATCTCAAAGAGTAAGATTATTTCAGAGTTTATCCAATGATCTACACCTTCTTTTTCTCTAAGGGAATTTCCCAATTCAGTGAATGGGCTAATGGCTTAAACTCTGGGCTTAGGCAAGGCAGAGGACTGCTGTCTCTGAGAAGCCAGCACAACTTTGGGAGTTGCATGAGGCTAGGATGACAAAATTGGAGACTTGAGGGCTACTATCATATGGCAGGTTTTCTACTTAAATATTTTGCTGGAATTAAAGCTGGGCAAAGGGCAGGAGGCCAAAGAACTACATCAAACACTTTGGAATTCAGAGTGGATACTCCCTCATTCCCTTGGTGCCAAGCAACCAAAAATGCACAGACTCAGCCCTGAAAGCTGAGTTGACAGCTAGTTGACCACCCTGAAAGCTCACGCCATAGGAACAGAGGCAAATAAGAGGGGACTGAGTCAGCCTAGACTTGGTCCAGTTCAGTTCTGGGTGGGATGTAGATGTTTGGGTGACTCACACTCCCACTCCCACCTGCCTGGAAGAACAAAAGATGAATTCTTTCAGGTGTTAGGAAAAATAAGAAATGTCTTATTTGCTCATATATAATTTCTGGCTTTCAATAAAAAATTACATGGCATGTAAAAAGATGGAATCACATGGCAAATTAACAAGGTGGGAAAAAAAAACCACCAAGAGACTGCAGAAGCTCACATAACAAAGATGCTGGAATTAGTAGATAAGAACCTTAATTATGATCAATGTATTTAAGAAAATACAGGAAAGGAGAGAACAAACAGGTGAAAAGATGAAAAAATTGTAACATAGAATTTTAAACATACAAAAAAATCGTACAATCACCAACTGAAAATAAAATGTTTAAACTTAAGAATTGGATGAACACGTTTAAAAACAGTTTAGACAGAACTGTAGACAGAATCAGTGATTTAGAACTCAGGTCAATGAAAAATTTCAAAACCAAAAATCATGGAGAAAAAGATTGGTAGACAAAAATATAGTAGAAAAGACATTTGGAATTTACTCAAAAGGTCTAACATACAGAATTGAAGTCATAGAGAGGAGGAGGTGGAACAGAAGGAGAGAGAGAAGCAGAAGCAATATTTGAAGAGAAAATAAATGACTTTCCTAAAATAGATGAAAGATATCAATTCACATGTTTAAGAAGCTCAAGAACCCCAAGGATGATATGAAAATTCCCACACCTAGTAAAGCTGCTGAAAATAAAAGGAAAAGAGGAAGGCCAGGCGCAGTGGCTCATGCCTGTAATCTTTGCACTCTGGGAGGCCGAGGCGGGAGGATCGCTCAAGTTCAGGAGTTCAAGACCAGCCTGAGCAAGAGCGAGACC
>VBSM01003219.1:391533-413649 GCA_008086735.1 Cheirogaleus medius | reverse complement strand
ATGTAATCCTAACAATATTTGTACCCCCATTATATGATGAAATAAAAAAATATTTCAATTCACTAAGAAGATTTAATAATTTAAAACCTATATGTACTTAACAAAAAGGCTCCAAATATACCTTTCAATGATTGCTAGAACTACAGAGATCATGTAAGTCTCAATAAATGACAGGCAAAGCAGAAAAAAAAAATGCAGCAGTTCTCCCCTATCCACAGTTTCCCTTTTGGCAGTTTCAGTTATCCGAGGTCTGAAAATAAGTGAGTACGGCGCACGAGCGAGCACACATTTACTTTTATTACAGTATATTGTTATAATTGTTCTATTTTATTATTAGTTGTTGATCTCTTACTGTACCTAATTTATAAATTAAACTTTATCATAGGTATGTATGTATAGGAAAATATGTAGTATCTATAGGATTCAGTTCTATCTGTGGTTTCAGGCTAGCACTGGAGGTCTTTGAACGTCCCCCAAGTGGATAAGGGGGACTACTGTAACAAATATTAGAAGATTTAAACTATGCTAGTAACATGTTAGTAAGTCCTATACACACAATAAGCATGTACACATTTCTATCAAGTGTAGATGAAGCATTTACAAAAATTGATCATGTAGCCATCTATAAACAAATCTAAGGAAATGCCAAAGAATCATTTTAATACTGATCACATTTTCTGAGCATGATGAAATTATTTTTTATTGTGAACATTTGAATTAGAAATTTGAAAGACAGAAAATTCCTCATGTATCTGGAAATTTTAAAAAGTGTGTCCATTCTACTAAGTGGAGTATCACAAGAATGGAAAAACAAGCCCCACATGTACTCACCATCAAATTGGTATTAATCGATCAACACTTCTGTGCATATATAGTGGTAACATTTATTGGGTGTCGGGTAGGTGGGAGAGGGGAGGAGAGGATGGGTATATTCACACCCAGTGGGTGCGGTGCTCACCGTCTGGGGATAGACACACTTGAAGCTCTGACCCAGGTGAAGCAAAGGCAATATATGTAACCTAAACATTTGTACCCCTGTAATATGCTGAAATAAAAAAAAAATAAAAAAAAATAATATAGTCAAGGGAAATGAGATCCCATTACAATAGTCCCCCTTAACCACGGGGGACATGTCCCAAGAACTCCAGTGGATGCCTCCAACTCCAGATAGTACCGACCCCTATATAGACTATCTTTTCTTCAGTCTGATAACCGAGATGGCTACAAAGTGACTAATGGGTGGGTAGTGTACACATTGTGGATGAATTAGACAAAAGATGATTCAAGCCCTGGCTGAGACAGAGTGGGGCTGCAATATATTTCATCATACTCAGAACAGTGTACAGTTTAAAACTTATGAATTGTTTATTTCTGAAATTTTCTATGTAATATTTTCAGACCATGGTTGATTATGAGTAACTGAAACCAAGGAAAGTGAAACTGGGGATAAAGAGCTAACTACCGTACTTGAAAAATGATTGATCAGGGCCACTTCTGTGGACTCATCAAGAATCAAATAGGGAGAATTACTCTTTGACCTTTATTTTTAAAATATAAATGGAAATAATAGAAAAAAATGTGCAAATGGAGGTTAAGAAATCACAAAGTAAAAATGATTCAAAATGAAAATAAAATTTCTATATTTTAAACACATGAAATGCAGTTAAAGCAGTATATAGGAAGAAGTTTATGACTGTAAGTGCTTATACACAAAGAGGTAAGAAAAAATCTGAAAATTAATTCAGTAACGAATCCTTTAAATTTAGAAGAAAGGAATAATTCCTAAGAAAGTAAAGAATAATAATGAAGGAAAGAAAATGTATGATAAAGGAAAAATATAACAATAAAATAAAGCAGATCACAAGGTCCGAAGGCAGCTCTTTGAAAAGATGAACAAAGTAGAAAAACATGCCAGAGCCTGGATATATTTTGCAGGTAAAAAGGACAGGATTTTCCTGATAAATTTGATATGAGACGGGAGAGAAAAAGAAGAGTCAGGGATGACTCCAAGGTTTTGGCCTGAACTGTGGGTGGAGCAAGTATGTTTTCTGACGGAGGGAGCGGGGAGCTGAGTTCAGTTCTGGACGTGCTACTCTGAGATGTGTGCGGGTATCCAAGTGGGGCAGCCAGGTAGACAACAGGATAGACAAGTCTGGGTATGGTGGGAGAGATCTGGGCTACAGATATAAATACGTGAGTTGATGGAATATAAACGATAGTCAAAACCATGAGTTTTTAGAGACAGGGTCTTGCTCTGTCACCCAGGCTAAAGAGCAGCGGTGGAATCACAGCTCACTGCAACCTAGAACTCCCGGCACAAGTGATCGTCCTGCTTCTGCCTCCTGAGTAGCTGGAACTACAGGCATATGCCACCATGCTCTGGTAATTTTTGTTATTTTTTTTTGTAGAGATGGGGTCTTACTATGCTGCCCAGGCTGGTCTTGAATCCTGGCCTCATGTGATCCTCCCATCTTGGCTTCCCAAAGTACTGAGGTCTGTACCTTACCAAAACCATGAGATTTAAATGTGATCCCCAAAAGTGTAGTGGAGATATTAAAGAGAAGAGAATCTGGGATTGAGTCCTTGGGACACGCTATAATTAAGAGTTCTGGGGAAAAAGGCTGACCTAGCAAACACACTGGGAAGGAACCATCAGTGGGACAAAATAAAAACCAAGAGAGTGTTGATGTCCATCTTAGAAGTCAGGGTGAAGAACGTTCTGAGAGGAGGGAGGAATCAACTGTGCCAGATATTACTCAGCATACTACAGCAAGCAAAAAGTTATACAAACAGTAACTGAGAACTGATCATTGAGGTTAGTAATGTGGGAATCATTGATGGGCTTTACAAGGGGAAGTTTTGGTGGAGTGAGGGGTCAGCAAGCCTGCTCTGATTTCATTTGAGAGAGAGGAGATAGAGGGAAGTTGCAGTCAATGACCATAGACCGTGCTTGTGAGGAGCTTTGCTACAAAGGGGAGCAAATAAAAGGAGCAGTAACTGTTGAGGAAGTGGGGTCAAGAGAAGTTTATTTGTTCATTTGGTTTAAGATGGGAGACATGTTTGTAAGTTTGTAAATAATCAGCAGAAGGTGGAAACTGACGGGACATGAGAGCTGGGGAGACTTGCTTGAGGCATGCCCTTTACTGGTCGTGGTGGGATGGGGGGATCTAGCGCAGGAGGGGAGGAACTGGTTTCAGACTGGAGATAATTAACCTATTGGGAAAGTGGAGAATAGCTGGCAGGTGAGTAGATATGGTGGCGGGTTTCTGGGAAGTCTCCCTCTGATTGCCTTAATTGGAATTGGAATGCAGGCTGGCATCTTCTAACCAGGTTGTTAAAGTGATTGAATGTATCTCTCCCTATAGTATCAAAGACCAGTAAAGCCCATATTACACACCTGTATTTTTACTTTGTGATGGAACAAAACTATCAAATATCTAAAATGTAATTCTTATCTGTTGCAAATGGTATAACATTATCACATACATTCAAATAAATTCAGATATAATAAAGCATTATATAAATTAAATGCTCTGTAATGAAACTGTAAAATTATTTATGGAAAATAAAACTTGACTGAAAGTGATTTTGGAATGAAGAATGGCATTCAATGCATGGCACTAAAGGCAGAAATCATAAAGGTGAAACATTATAGATTTGATGATATACAATACTCCTCCTCCCACACAGCCTAAGAATATTAATATGCAAAAAACAAATAGGAAAATTATTTACAAATATGCAAGACAAACAGTAAATGATGTTAGCTTATAAAGAGTTTCTATACATAAATAAGAAAATGATAGATATTATAGAGAAAAAAATAAAAATGTTACCAGAGATATCTGAGGACCACAGTATGAGAAAGAAAATAGTATTTTTGTAGATAGTGTTCATATAGATTAAAAAACATGATATAACACACTTGTGGCAAGGTTATGAAAAAATAATGCTCTCAGTTAATGTTACTGAGAATTAAAGTTATTGAAAACTAGTCTGATGGGCAATTAGGTAATATATATCAGAGGCCTTTAAAATGGTTATCTTGAGAAAATAATAGTGGCTTTTCCATTAGGTCAATATAGATGTTAATAAGAATTTTATCACAGCATTATATTTGAAAACATAAATATACAACAAATGGGATTAGATAAATAAATTATGATTCCATAATACAGTGAAATACTGGCAACAATACAAATGATGTAGAAGATACTATAATAAGAAATAAATTTAAAATAAATTGTTAATTTTTAAAATGGAAAATGACATGCAAGAACTTTATGATCTAATTGTGTGCGTGTGTGTGTGTGTGTGTGTTTAGGGATTGAAACATGCCTACTATTAAAGTAGAGATTTAGTATTCAGAAAGAATCTAAAGGGAGATGGTAAATCCTGACTTTCACTGTGGAGTCTGGTCACATGTATTAGGTCAGGAAATTTTTAATGGTCTTCGGCAGTATGATACCAAGGTTGAAATTTCACAGGTAGATGGGGCAAACTCATGTGAACTGAATGCTTTAATATGTGAACATGTGCTTTAATAATATCCTATAAAAATTTCTCTCTGAGAAAAAATTATGCTTGTTTGAGTAAGCTGTGATTTCTTTTTAGCCTAAGGAAAAATTTATTCATGGCTCTCATGCTGGAGAGGAAGGATAAAATAGAATAGAGCACCAATTTTAAATTTTGTTTTGAGAATTTCTACCTCCACCCCCGAGAACTGGCAAAGCCTGGACAAAGACAACTGTCACTGGCATACAGCCAAAGCTCAAGGACCTTGATTTCCAAGACATATAATAAGAGAGTGAGGGGCAGAACTTCTTGCTGCTGTTGGAAGGGGTAGAATTTCCCAAAGGAGAGGGACAGAGAATTCTGACAGAGGGGCTTGAAATATGGAGGAAACATGGGCTAGAGAAGAGACAGAGAAGTGAGGAACATTGTTGAAGCATCCAGGACCAAAGCCTACACCTGGAAGAGCTGGCTCTCTGGGTATGTGGCTGGATTATTCTCATTTCAAGAGGTCAAACACTATGTCTTGGACTCCCTTGAGCCAGGGGATCAGTGGAAACCAGATTTCATGTAGGGTCTGAGGGAACTACAGGGAGAAAATTCACCATAAGGACATTCACAAGCAGGGGGTTCTTCCTAAATAGCAGATCCTTTAGGACGTCATAGGATAAGCTTGAGTACCACATGGGGCAGGGAAAAATTGACCAGGAGAAGCACATCCTGAAGTCTCTAAGGCCAGATCCCTGTTCTGCCTTTAATGCGAATATCAATCCATCCATGAGCACCAATATTTGGCATCAGTTTTCTCCACTGCACAATGGCATTTGAGGACCACCAACCTGAGAAGCAGGAAGGGAAATGTCACAGGCAGGAAGAAAAAGTTCTGCCAAGAAGCCAGGGCTTGGGAAAGACTACAGTAAAGCAGAAACGCCTGAGCTGTGGGTTTGTGGGGAAGAAAAAGAGACTCACAATCAGGCTCAGACTACAACAGGTGCACAGTTATCTATGGTGTAATTCTAGTTAATATTGGGAGGGCTTTCTTCATAGGCAGCAAGGCTTCCATATCTGCTCTCATCACGTACACGCACGCATATATCATTACCATCACTACCACAGTCACCATCAAATCCAGCACCTGGCGTAGACAGTGTGAGTTCTATAGACGCCTAGCTAAAAATTGACTTCCACTGGACAGACGTGTTCCTGTTCACATATTTACCCTTCTTCATATGCCCTTCAAACTCCCCTTTATCCATTTCTTTCCCTCTCCTCTCTTACACACACACACACACACACACACACCCAGTTCGCCAGCAGAAAAACCGAAATACCAGAATCCCTGTGAGGAAAGACATAATATAGAGTACAGAAAGGATCAGAGTACACATCAGAGACCCTGCTGAACTTGAAAAACAGACTCCCACAGGAGAAAAATCAGCATTAACTGTCACTAAAGATCTCATTTAGTCAAAACCCAGTAGTCAATGCAGAGGTGTCGTCTTTACCGTCCCAGGGACCATTCCCCAGAGCCTGAGAGCTAATCAGGCGCCTCTGCTCGTCTGAAGCGAGGTTCTACTTACCCTGAGCAGCAGCTAAGACACTGAGGAGGAGAAAAGCAAGTCCCCGGAGGAAGCAGTGTCCATTCATGGTTCTTCTGGTCCTCATGTCTTTAGGTCACAGCCTCAGTTTCCTCAAACCATACAAGGAGCCCTCTGGCCTTTAATGGGGGCTTCTAAAACAGGAAGGGGGTTATATAGTCCCATTGCCTGACATTGCCAAATTCCGGGAGCCAATAGAAACTCTGTTTAACATCTTCTCTGCCATCAAAGATTATATAAAAGGAAACTTTCTGAAGTTCAAACACCAATTAGATGCTGAATCTTAAATATCTCCTTATATGAGATGCAGGGCTTTCTGACATGAGATGTCGTTCTGTCCTGGCGGATGTTTCTAGCTGACGCAGTGAAGCAATATAAAAAACTATTACATACGTGGCTTTCTTTTCTCCACGCCAGGGGTCCACCTCAATGGCTAGTTCAATTGAGTTGGTGGAATCAGTTAGATGCACTGTTTTTGCATCAGTTCTGCTATCCCATGAGCCCAAGAAAGATGATTTTTTGTTTAAACCTTGGTCTCCAATTTCCAAATGAACAGAATGTTATGGCTGCAAAAAATCAAGAAGTACCTAACAGTAAGAATGAAAAGTCATGTGAGTAGAAAATTGGAATTAGAAAGATGAAAAATTCTCATGTGAATGAAAAAAAGGTGAGACAGACGTCAAGGGTCTCTCATAGGGTGGGCTTTCCTCTCCTTTGATTTCTGATTGTTAAATTAAGCCTCAAAAGATGTAGGGTTCTCTTGATGACAAGCCTGAATTTATAAAATCTGTCTTTCCTTCCTTCACATTGCAGAGAACTTTTTGTCCCCAAGGCTACCATGATTAGTACAGATACCTCATCTATAAATTTTAAAATAAGCTTATCTATATCTACAAAACTTTTGCCAGATTTTTGATAGAAATTGCATTAAATCTGTAGATCTTCCAATCCATGAATACAGTATGTATCTCTCTTTAACTTCTTTGATTTCATTTATAGCATTTTATATATTTCTGCATACAAATCTTGTATGTATATTTTTATGTTTATACCTAAATATTTATTTTTTGTTATTGTAAATGGTATTGTGATTATGTTTTTAATTTTGGTTTCATTTGTTCAATGTTATTATATAAAAATACAATTGGTTATTTTATTGTGGTCAAAAAACACATAAAACTTATCATCTTAACTCCACTTTTAAGTATACAGTTTAAATTAATTGTGTAGAATGTACAATTCAGTAGTGTTAAGTATATTTACACTGTTGTGAAGCAGCTCTCCAGAACTTTTTCATCTTGCAGAACTGGAACTCTGTGCCTATTAAACAACAGCTCCCCTTTTGAGCCTCCCCAAAGTCCCTGGTAACCACCATTCTACTTTCTATTTCTATGAATATAATGAGTTTAGAGACCTCATGTAAGTGGAATCATACAGCATCTGTCTTATTGTGATGGGCTTATTTTACTTAGCATAATGTCCTCAAGGTTCATCCATGTTGTAGCATGTACATGATTTCCTTCCTCTTAAGGCTGCATAGTATTCTATTGTATGTATATATAATTTTTTTTTTACCCTTTCATTTATTGAGAGACACTTGAGTTGCTTCCACCCCTTGGCTGTTATAAATAGTGCTGCTATGAACACAGGTGTGCAAATATCTCTTTGAGACCTCATTTTTAATTCTTTTGGATACATACCCAGAAGTGGGATTGCTGGATCATTTGGCAGTTTTATTTTTAATTTTTTGAGGAACCACCGTATTGTTTTCCATAGCAGTTGCATCAGTTACAACTGATCTTTATATATTGATCTGGTATTCTGAGATTTTGCTACACTTATTTATTAATTCAAAGATTTTTTCTGTGTGTGTGTCTGTGTGTGTGTGTATGGATGCTTTGGGAATTTTATGTAAACAATCATGTCATATTCAAATAGAGATAGTTTTATTTCTTTCTTTCTAATGTATATGCCTCCTATTTTCCTTTCCTTGCTTTGCTGTGCTATGTAGGTCTTCCAGTACTATGTTGAATAAAAGGGGTGAGAGTGAAGATCTTTGCCTTATTACAGACTTGGGGGAAAACATTTGGCTGTTCATCATTAAGAACAACGTTGGCTGTAGGTTTTCTAGATGTTCTTTATCAAGCTGAGGAAGTTCCTCTCTATTCCTAGTTTGTTGAGAAATTTTTATCATGAATAGGTGTTAAGTTCTGTCAAATATTCTCTGCTTCTATCTATTGACATTGTGTATTTTTTCCCCTTACTGTCTTTGTCTCTTTTTGGTAGCAGGGGAATCCTAGCTTTGTAGAATGAGTTAGGAAGTCTTCCTTCTTATTCTATTTTCTGGAAGAGAATGTGTAGAATTTGTATTAATTCTTCTTTAAAATTTTCATTGAATTCTTCAGTATAATGAGCTGGGCATGAAGAATTCTTTCTTGGGAGGTTTCTGACTATAAATTCAATTTCTTTAATAGATATATGACTGTTGAGATCATCTATTTAATCTGGATGAGTTTTGGCAGTTTATGTCTTTGTTTTTTTAGGAATAGGTTCATTTCACTTAAATTGTTAAATTTATATGAGTAGAGTTGATCTTTATATATATATATGTATACATATATATGTCTTTTAATGTTTGCAGGGTCTATAATGATAATTTCTCTTTCATTCCTGAAATTGATAATGTATGTCTTTTCTCTTTTTTCTTTGTCAGTTTTGGCTGAATTTTATCAATTCAATTGATTTTTTTTTTCAAAAACTAGCATTTTGTTTCATTGATATTCTCTACTTTTTTTTTCTTTTCATTTTTTTTTTAATTTCTGTTCTTTGTTATTTTTCCTTCTGTTTGTTTTGGGTTTATTTTACTCATTTTTCTAGTTTTTTAAGGAGAGAGCTTAGAATATTTATTTGAAACTTTTATTCTTCTCTAATGTAAGTACTTAGTGCTATAGATTTCCTTCTTTGTATAGCTTTAGCTGCATATCAAACATTTTTATATATTGTATTTTATTTTTATTCAGTTCAATGTATTTTTAAAATTACCTTTGAGAATTCTTTGACCTATTGATTATTTCAAAGTGTGTTGTTTAATTCTCAAGTGTTTGGAGATTTCCTGTTATTTTTCTGTAGATAGTTAATAGTTTGATTCCATCATGGTCAGAGAGCATATTTTGTATGATTTCAATCTTTGAAATTTGTGAGGCTTTTTTTTTGACTCAGTAAATGGTCTATCTTGGTGAATGTTCCATGTACTCTTGAAAAGAATGCTCATTCTGTTGTTTACTAGAGCATTCTATAGATGTCAATTAAGTCTTGTTGGTTGGTGGTGTTTTTCAGTTCTTCTATCCTTGCTAATTTTTTCTCTACAGTGTTTTTGAATGTATCTCTTTTTATATTTATATGTATTTTAGTGATTGCCCTAAGTATTACATTATATGCATATGGTAATATGCAAACTGAAACTAAACTGTATAACTTACAACAATGTAATGGTGTTGACATTTTACTGCTTTGAATGAAATGTAGAAATATTATCTCATTAACCTCCCACCTTTATAATATAGTTGCCTTAAACATTCCTTCTACATATACTGAGAACCACATCAGATAATGTTCTAGGTTTTGCTTCAACTGTCAAACATAATTTAAAAAACTCAAGAGGAAAACAGTAGTCTATTATATTTACCAATGTATTTATCCATTTCATTTCTCTTTTTTCATTGCTGATGTTCCAAATTTCTTTTTCCTTTCATTTATTTTTGTTTGAATAACTTCATTTAGCCACTCTTTTTGGGCATGGGTGCCAACCACAAATTCTCTTATTTTCTTTCATCTAAGAATGTCTTTATTTCATTTTAATTCCAGAAGGATATTTTCCCTGGATATAGAATTCTGAGTTGACAGTTCTATTCTTTTAGCACTTGGAAAATGTTGTGCCACTTTTTCCTGGCCTCCATGGTTTGTAGTGAGATATCAACTGTTGATTCAGATTGCTATTTCTTTATAGGAAATATGTCATTTTTCTCTTATTTAAGGAATTTGTCTTTCATTTGCATACATTTGATTATGATGTGTCTCTGTATAAGTTTATTTGGGTTGATCTTATTTGTGATTCTCTCAGTTTCTTGCATCTGTGGATTTATGCTTCTTCTCAAACTTGGGAAAATTTCAGCCATTATTTCTTGAAACATTTTTTCAGTTCCACACTCTGTTTCCTTTCCTTCTGTAACTACAATAGCATGAAACTTAGATCTTTTCTTATTTTCCCACAGGTCTCAGAGGCTTTGTTGATTTGTTTGTTTATTCACAGTCTTTTTCTTTCTTTTTTCATATTGTATAATTTCTATTGATATATCTCTAAGTTCAATCTTTCTTTCCTCTGCCATCTTTGTTTTGGTAGTGAACCCATCCAGTTGGGTTTTTATTTTGGTTATTGTATTTTTGAAGCTTGGGTGCACTGCCAAGTCACCTCTTTCAGGACTGAAGCACTTCTACTTCCTCTTATTGAGAATGATGACAAGTGACATTTTTTGTCTGAATTCTTCTTTGGGAACTTCTCCCTGCTGCAGAGCATTTCCTCATCTAAGGTCAAACTCCTTCCTTGGAGGTAGCCCATAACCAAAGCCTGGTCAAAGTAGGAATGTAAAGGCCCAGTTCCTTTGCTTCATCTTGGGACAACTCTGAAGGGCCTTCCCAGCTCCTGAGCTACCTATGGACACCAACCAGCCAGATGGTGGCAAGGTGACTGCATTGGGCACCTAGCACCCTGGGAAGGGCAGTGATTCATCTTCAATAGGATCAGCGGCACATATTTTGGATATAGGTTTACCTTTCCTGCCTGCAGGATCTCAGCCACCATCACTGTTTGTGGGGTGGAGTTCTTACAAAGTGTTTAAACCATTGATATGAGATCCCGTACCACATTTCTCCAGACCAAGGGGTCCACTTTCTGTCAAAGGAGGTTTGGCAGGGGTTGCATGACCATAGATACCAAGGTCCTATCACCTACTCAGAATCTGCCATACTACCAGAGTGATGGAACAGCCTGCTGAAGGTATAGCTGAAGCATCAGCTTGGAGATGATACCTTGCAAGGATGGGGTCCATCCTCCAGGGCACAATACAAATAATATAAATCAATGTGTATGGTACTGTGTAACCAACCAGTAAAAATATATGGGTTTGAGGCCAGGCGCAGTGGCTCATGCCTGTAATCCTAGCACTCTGGGAGGCCGAGGCGGGAGGATCGTTTGAGCTCAGGAGTTCGAGACCAGCCTGAGCAAGAGTGAGACCCCATGTCTACTAAAAATAGAAAGAAATTAGCTAGACAACTAAAAATATATAGAAAAAAATTAGCCAGACATGGTGGCGCATGCCTGTAGTCCCAGCTACTCGGGAGGCTGAGGCAGAAGGATTGCTTGAGCCCAGGAGTTTCAGGTTGCTGTGAGCTAGGCTGATGCCATGGCACTCTAGCCTGGGCAACAGAGTGAGACTATGTCTCAACATAAAAAAAAAAAAAAAGAATATATGGGTTTGAGAACCTGTGGAAATAGGAGTGGCAATACTACCTTCATTTCCAGTGGTCCATTTGAGGAACTTGGGCTTACCATCTTTCAAGTCTAGGTTTTGTGGATTTAGAGGCTCTAGTTATCAGAAGGAAAAGTTATTCCACCAGGGGACATGGTAAGAGTAACACTGCTGCTCAGTCCCTTCAGGATCCTCCAGGTCTATTCCCCTATTAGAAGGTTACTGGCTTTTCTGAGTGCTGATAATTTCCCATGAGGATCCTGAGGTGACTTTGCAGCAGCTAAAGAGATGCCCATGGAGGTGGAGAACTGCTGCACCGTGGGCGCAGGTAAGAATATATTTGACACCTAGGTAATCTATTTGGGTATTTCTTGACACTCTCTTGCCCCATTTTGATAATAAATGTACAAGTGCAGCAGCCACAGCCCAAGAAGTATATGGTGGCCAGGGTTTCAGACCCCACTGGGTGAGGGGCTGGGTCCTCCCACCAGGTAAGCCACCTAGACCAGCAGAGGTGCTCAAAGAGGGAGAGGCAAATCGAGAATGAGGTGGAGGAGGGAGGAGGGAGATGATGACTAGTTGCTGTGGACTTGAGACCCAGTGGCAATGCTAGGGTCTGTTGTTTATCCTACTAACTCTCCTCTTGTGGGTTTCCTAAGAAAAAGAGGCATACAAGAATCCAACTAGAATAAGCTCACAGATGAATGGAAAAACAAGCACCACATGTACTCACCATCACATTGCTACTAATTGATCAACACTTGCGTGCACATATGAAAGTAACATTCATCGGGTGTCGGGCTGGTGGGAGGGGGACGAGGGGATGGGTAAATTCACACCTAAAGGATGTGGTGCGCACTGTCTAGGGGATGGGCATGCTTGTAGCTCTGACTCGGGCGGGGCAAAGGCAATATATGTAAACTAAACATTTGTAGCCTGTAATATTCTGATATAAAAAATAAATTAAAAAAAGAAAAAGGTACGCTCACAGAACTGAATGTGTAATGTATGTTTACTGTATAAAGCAAGTGAATCAGAGAGGCACAAAAGGTGGCTGTGGCTTTCATCTGTCTTGATGAAAGCACTCACTCCTTCCCCAGCTGCTGTGGGTGTTGGTGGCTGTCCACTCCCTGGGGACAGTCCTTATCCGATGGCTCTCAGTGCATGGGTATGAAGACCCAACCCTTTGTCTCTGTTTGGGACAACTATGAAGGGCCATGCCAGCTCTAGAGCTCCCGGTGCGATTGACCAGCCTTCCTTGTGACTGCATTATAGTTGAACCTATTCTCTTCCAGTCTGCCTCCTTCGGCCCACTAAAAGAGTATTTATTTCTCAATAAACTTCCTTCCCTCAAATCTCTGTCTCAGAACTGATTTTCTGGGGAACTTGACTTGTTTCTGTTGTTTCTAATATGGTGAAAAATATCCGACCACTCTAACAGTGACTATTTTAAATGCTGGTGCTCGGCCCTTATTTTGGACCACATACACAGCACCGGGGGTTTGGCTTGGGGTTTACTACTCTGCTTTTCTATAAGCCCTAAAGGGTGGTGCTGGTACCCTGAGGTGTGGGTCACTGCAGATCACGGGCTCCTGGTACCAGTTCTATTGGGAATCCAAGCAAAGGAGTGAACACAGTTTGCTTTGATTATACAACTCGTGATGCGTTCCACGACACAGTCATATAAATTAGCAGACACCTGAAAGTGTGGACTGTCTTTTTTGTACTTCCTATCACTGCGCGCGTGTCTTCACTCTGCCACCTGAGGAGGCAGGGGATGGAGCACCTGGCCGTCGAGGTGCAGTACAGGGGCAAGGAACCCTCCCCACCGGCCTGTCATTGCAGTTACTGTGGGACAGAAAACAGGGTGAAGAGGATGCTGGAGGGAGGTGCTCTGGGAGTGGAGAGGCCTGGGTTATGGGTTCAAACTGTAAAGGAAAATTAGTTTTGACACCTTTGGGGATGAGGTTTGTATTGGGTTGAATAGCATCTCCCCCAAATTCACACCCATCTTATTTGGAAATAGCAATTTAGTAGATGTAATCAAGCTAATATGAGGTCATAGTGGATTAAGGTGGGCCCTAATCCAATGACTAGTGTTCTTATAAGAAGAGAGAAATTTATTTATTTATTTTTTTGAGACAGAGTCTCCCTTTGCTGCCCCGGGCTAGAGTGCCGTGGCGTCAGCCTAGCTCACAGCAACCTCAAACTCCTGAGCTCAAGCAATCCTCCTGCCTCAGCCTCCTGAGTAGCTGGGACTGCAGGCATGTGCCACCATGTCTGGCTAATTTTTTCTATTTTTGGTAGAGACGGGGTCTCGCTCTTGCTCAGGCCGGTCTCGAACTCCTGAACTCAAATGATCCTCCCGCCTCGGCCTCCCAGAGTGCTAAGATTACAGGCATGAGCCACCGCACCTGGCCAGAAGAGAGAAATTTAGACACAGCTACAGAGAGATGAACACCTTGTGGAGACAAGAGACATGCCAGGAGAACACCATTTGATGACGGAGGCAGAGGTTGGAGTGATGTGTCTGTAATCCATGGTAGGCCAAGCGTTGACGGCAATCACCAGAAGCCAGAAAGAGGCAAGAAGGGGTCCTTCCCTGGAACTTCTGGGGAGCATGGCCCTGCTGACACATTGACTTTAGATCTAGAGCCTCCAGAACTGTGAGAGAATAAATTTCTGTTATTTAAAACCACTCAGTTTGTGATAACTTATTATGACAGCCCTAGGAGATGGTAGAAATGTAAACATATTCTTTCAAAAATCTCTTCCGTGGATTAGTAATATTCTTGCACTCGGTGAGGCTGTGGTCTGAATTGCTGGTTTCTCCAGGCACTTTTGGAGGAAGGGACCTGGCACCTCCCAGGAATGCAGGGCCAAGGATTCAGGGTGGATGTCAGGGTCATAGTTAGACAATCCCAGGTTCTTTCCTGACAGTCCAGACTAGAGAGAAAATCTGCCTCACATTCAAGCAGGGACTGTGTTCCCTTCCTTCTACCCCATGTAACAAGAGAGGCAGTCAAGATTCTCTCTGGGGCACACAATGCAGACAGGGCTAAATGTGCCCCAGGGGGGTTTGGCTTTTCAGAAAAGGATCAGGAGTTCCTCCTCAGAAAATTTTTCTCTTCCTTGGGTTGATTTAGGACAGAAAAGTTGGGGAAACAGATCACTGGCCTAGCACTGTCCTCTGACTTTCTTTCTCCCCACTTAGATGTGAGTGAGCGCCGTCCCGGGGAAGGGGGTTGGATTGGTGCCTCTGAACCTATGAGTCTGTGGCAGTTGTGAAGCTTCTATATGTTCATTAGCATCCTCTCTTTTAACCAGGGCTGTACAGGATGGGGCTGAGATTCCCTAAGGGCAGAGGCTGGCCAGTCCCTGCCAGGTTCTCACAATCTCCCATTGTGCCTGAAGCAGTGACTTCACCATCCTGAGCACTCAACAGGTGACGGTAAAGAGGCAGGATTCTCCCCATGTTTTTTCCCATCTGCAGGATATGTTTTTTTCAAATACCACTTCAAACTCAGATCCTGGCCCCGGAATCTTCTTTGTGACAGGTATCCTCAGTTTCATCGGGGGACCTTGCATCTTCCTTTTTCTCATTTACCTGGTGATTCATCATTTCAAAAAGAAAAAGTGCCAAGGTAGGCTCTAGAAAGTACTAGACACCTTGAGAGAGCTTGTGGGCAGTAGGTGAGAAGGGACCCATTGTGATGTGGATGCTGAATCTGCATTCTGTCCTTATTACATTTACTGGTAAATGACACCTGTGCTTCTCTGGACTCTAAGCCTTAATGACTCCGGATTAGCGCTTTAAGGCTGTATGGTGTCATGTATGACAGCAGTAAATTCAGTGCCAGTGGTAGGGACACAGGTTATTAGGATTGGGCCGGGAATTCTGGGTGTATCCACAAAGCATGAAGTAGTAGGTCAGGACTCTGATGGTCTGAGGGCATCCCCAGGGTCCAGATTCTGTTCTTCATAAAATTTATCTATTTATAGTGATGTCAGTCAGGCAGGGGAAGTTACAACTAAATCATGAGTGTAGCAGCCGTCAATTTAGCCCTTATGGCTTACTAATGTTCTCACTGTGCTGGTCAATCTGATAGGATTATTTCATTGAAACTTTTTTCATTCTTTGGTATTTTAAACACGTTAATTTTGAAAATAAAATAAAAACATAAATGATGAATAAAAATGTATTAATAAAAATAAAAGGATTGTTCCATAAAATTTGGATGCAGTCAAAAGGCCACACTCAAGGACCTAGACGGCCACATGTTCCCCACCCCTGGTATAGTCAGATACTACTACATAAATTAACTGAAAGAAGACAACATGTGACTTTCTCAAGGCCACGCAAGAAGTCACTGTTAGATTCAGGATGTCCCTCTCCTGATTCCTAGGGACAGGTTCGCTCCTTGCTTTCCACCAGAGACCCTTGCCTGTTCCTAGAGAGCAGAAGACTGATATCCTAGAATATAATTACAAAAATGGAGGGTTTTCTGGGCCTGAAATTCTTCCTGAGCTCTCTCTATGTGAAATGAATGAGATAAACATGCCCAGGGCCACCTTCATGGGAATGTGACCTATGCCCTTGTGCTTGGATGGTTACTCTCCTATCACCATCTTGCAATTCTTAATAGTTTTTGAACAAGAGGCTCTGCATGTTAATTTTGCCCTGGGCCTCACAAATTATGTAGCCCAGAGGACAGTTCCACATAGACAAATAAAAGGGAGGGACGTTCAGTCTCCAGCAGTCCTGTTCTTATTTCCTGAGAGGTTGAGTTTGAGCCTTTAATTGCCAATCCTTCCTGCAAAGACAAATTTGAACGTGCCCATAATTCTTAATTTCAATCAGGATTACCTTCCTAAGTAATTTCTGTTATTTCTAGGTACGTACTTTTAGAGATGATAGGAAGAGGGTGGAGTTTGTGATAGGCATTCTCCTGTAGTTCGAGCCATGCACGCATTTTTGGATGTTGTGACTATATTTTCCTAATTACAACAATCACATAGATTATATAAAGATGTTTTTGGTTAATTCGGGATGTAAAAAACAGTGAGAAATGCAGTTATACTGGCAAGACATTGATATCAGGTTACATTTTCGTACTTTAGAGTTACTAATATATTAAAATTACTCTGGTAAGTATATTTTTTCTTGAGGACAGGTTTTGGGTGAGGGGATGGAATTACTCCTTGGTTCTTTAAGACCCTTGGCAGGACTGATTACACAATTTTCAGAGACCAATGCAAAATGAAAATGTGAGCTCCCTTGTTCGAAAATTATTAAGACTTTCAGGATGATCAAAACACAACATTTAGCCCAGCATGGGGCCCTTCTGAGCATGGGGCCCGGTGCAGTTGCATGGATTGCCCATGAAACTGGCCCTGATCCACAGGATTTCGGAGCTGGGAGGCCCAATCTGCTACCATGGCCTGTGTGAAGGCAGTGTGGTCCCTTGGGAAAAGAAAAACCATAGGAGGTGAAGCAGCTATATCCATTTGAGGTCTTTCAGAAAAAGCTGGGTTTATCCCTGTGGGCGTTTGGGAAGTCAGGATCTGGTCCCTAAGTGTTCTCATGGAATAGATGCTAGCGGGCAGGTACCTTACTGCCACCAGTTTCCTGCAATTTAGCCATGGAAAAAGTGGGACGCTCACAATTCTTTCCTCCCATGCCATGACCCAGATGTTTGTATAGACTGAGAATAAGCTTTTCAGAGTTCCTTAATTTGCTAGTAATACCTATGACAGCTGTTCCATAGACAGTGATCTGAGATCAGTAGTTTACATCTAACAGGATTTTCCTGACGTGTTTTATATTGTGCAGACGGAGCCCAATCCGGGCCCCTAGGTATGCTGTGTTTTCACCTTGCCCGTGATTCTGGTGCCTCTAGAGGGCTCTGTTTTATCTCTGGGTCATAACTATCAAATAACTGGGCCTTAAATTTGCTATTTGTCGTTGTTTCTCACATTCCTCAGGGAGAGAACTGGTGAGGAGATATTCAGAAAAGGAGACATTCCTGAATGCCGAAGAGATGGAGCGCATATGTGAGGATGCTGAGTTTAGAGACCTTGGGATGCCACTGGAAGAATCAATATGTATATATTGAAACTTTTGTTATGTTTTGGTCCAGACAGTCACTGTCTGTGTTCAGATAAGATAACGCTGACTTGTATTCCATTTTTATGTAAGTTGCCCAATAATAAATACTTTGATTCTTCCAGACCAGTTCTGTGTTGTTGAGAAATCTTTGTGAACATCTAGAGACTTCAGCACAAACTGCTTTTATAGTATTCTTACCCTAGCTGCTTAACTTAAATATATTTTCTTCTCCTGGATGAAATCCTAGGGGAATAATTTGTTGTCAGACTGAGGGAGATGATGAATCCAGCTCTGGAGTTGAGGCTTCTCTACTCCCAAGATGACCTCACAGTAAAAACACCTGAATATTCCAGAAATGTTCTATGTTAATTATGTCATCTTTTCTTACATAATTTTGGCCCCTCCCCCTAAAGATTCTGAAATTTGGTAGGTGTGGCAGAACTTTCTTAGTAAAAATAAATCTAAAATATTAGAAATCCAAAAACTTCTCAGAGACACATTGGAATAGGAAAGTATAGTTAGTTGGAAGCAGAAAGTTTTCAAGATCTTAACTTTGCAAGTTTGGATGTGAAGATTCTCAGATTTCAACTTATTTCTAAGTTTAATTCTGTCTTTTCCTGGTTGAGTTCCTGGGTATAGCACTTAACATGTGCTAATGGGCAGCGAAGACCTAACCCCTTATATTAATGAAGACTATTTCATATTCTCAAGTATAGTGATATTTTAAATGTTTAGGTTTTAGTTGGGAAAACAATTTTTGCTTCTCTGTTCTCACTTCCTCTGGCTGTGGAAAAAGATCAGAAGCTACATATCTCTTGTTAGAGTAGTGCTGGAATTGGATTAGGGTCAAGGTTAGTGAGACTCTGTTAGGGAATGGACTATTCTCATTCCCTCAGCGTGTTATAACCATGATGAAGGTGGATATTTCTCTCAACTCATATCCTAGAAGATACCGGTGCATGACATCTTGGAAAATAGTTCTACTATAAATAGTTATATTCTCTCTATAAAATTACTCTCTAGGCTACTGTCTTTGAATTATTTTGAAGAAATGAAGTAACCCTCTAGGTTTAAGCTGGGAGTACAAGAAAGTCAAAATGATAAAACCTATAAGCACAAAAGTGCCTACTTTTGTCTCCAAATTTCATCCTAATGTGTGTCTGCCTGTCAGTGGAAGGAGAAGTGAGTGAGGTTCTTATTTCTGACCTGCTGTAGAAGGGGCAATGGGCTGACATATTGTGCAAAGTAGAATCAGACTTGCCAATCTTCTGGGCTTCCTGGAAAAACCATCAGAGTTCATACGTCTGCTGAGCACAAACACACCATCTACATATAACATGTCCATGGTTTGCGTCATTAACTCAATACACTCTCCCTTGTATTTCTAATGGTAGTTGAGCTATTATGCATCTGACTGCTTCTTCCTGAAAGTGTGTTTTTGTTGAGTTCTCAATCTCTGTTTTGTGCCTCTTTTACCCCTTGCTTCTATCTTCTCTCCACCCCACTTTACCTGTTGTGTACACATTTTGCTGTTTCTTCCTCCTCCAAAATATTACTACCAAAAGCTTATTTTATATAGTCAACATTCACTGAGGTTTTGTTGTTAAAGGGGATGAGGAGAAATGTAGTGTGGTACAAATCGTAAAAACAATCACCTAACAGTAACATCCCACTGCTGTTCTCCCCCTTTCCCTCCACCCACAGGAATTTCTTTTTGTGTCTCTTTCCATTTTCACCCTGTCACCATTACTTAGTGCACAGTGTCCCCTCTCTCGATGGGCCTTTCCTAATTTCTTTCTCTTACAAGTTTTGAAATGCCTCCTGGAAGTCCTCTTGACTCTCCTGCCTCAGGATAAAGAGGCCACAGGAGAGTAAGCCAGTAAAGCGTCCTTCATCCCACACAGAGGCAAGGTAGAAGAATGTCGCCCCCTTCAGACTGTGTGCTTCATTTATGGGCAGGAAGTCAGAGAAAAGGCTTACCCATTTGGTAGTCACTGCCTGGCCAGCGTTTGGTTCCCTGATTCTCACATATAAAGTGTCTTGCGCACAGGTGGACCCCACTCAACAGGATTTGTGTGTTCTGCCTATCTGGAGTCCAGGCCAGCCTTGTGCTTTGGTCCAACAGGGACTGCCTAAATTTCTGTGTAGGAGCATGACAGTTTTAGCATATAAAAAGATCAGTCTGGTTTGTAGGTACTAATAGGAATCTTGCCCACAAAGCAGATTCCCTGTAAGGAATATAAATCCAGTTGTAATAATTGGGCACCAACTGACCTCCTGTAATAAAGTACACAGAGAGCGTTAACTTGTACTACTATTACCCACAACCCACCTCCTTTTCCTGAATGCAAAAGCAACTGCTGTTATTTCTTTTGATATGGCAAAATGTTCCTTCCTGTTACATACCACTATGATTATAAATGCAAATGGGCTTAATGATGAACAGAAAAACATCCTGCACCTTTAGCAATATCTGATTAACAGTAATGCAAGGGGCCTTGCTGGCCTCTGCTTGGCAGAAAGTTGTGATATGCTTAAATCTTAGATTGCTCTGAAAGATCTGCAGTATCTACAGAACTTCCTAAACTAGCAGGCTTACCACTGATTAATCATCGAGATAAAGGGGAATTTAATTTTAAAAATTTGAATTCAATGTATTAATTGAATTTTATGTAGTTTGGCTCAAAAAATGACAGCTACTTGTCTTATGTTCTCAAAGTGTTACTTAATATCATAATATCCTTTATATGCCATGGTTTCTTATTCCTGCCAAAATGGTGAACTAGCAGAGGCATCCAGCTCCCAAAATCAGCTCTGGAGAAACAGTAGTGATAAATGGGAATAAGTATCCAAAGAATTAACCACATCAGAATGAGTCTGTTCCTCGGGGAGAATGAAGCCAGATCGAACCGGTGAGTGGAGACAAGTGAGTGAGGAAAGGCTGGTGAGTGACGTCAACTGGGAAGTGGGCTGCAAGGGGAGAGAAGGAAAGTGTAGGCTGGAGGAAAGTTCTGGCTTTGCTTTTACTTCAGTTCATCTTATCAATTGTTCTATAGCCACAGAAATCTGTGGCAGCGATCTAAGCCACTCACTGTGTCCATGACAAATACTAGGAAAGTACAAAAGCACTACTAAGCTGAGAAGTTAAAAAAAATTAAAAAATAAATAGTAGGATGGATATAGTTGAAGAACAAACTGGTGAGATGAAATAGCAATTCGAGTAATTTTCCAAGAAGGCAGAAAATGTAACTGAAATGCTAAGGGACCTAGAGACACGAGAAAAACACCAGCATCTACTGAACAGGGCCCCAGAAGGAAGTAAACAAGACTGGAGAGGAGGAAAGAGTTGAACTCTTAGATAGAAATTTCACAGAAGTAAACAAATAAGGTCTCAATTGGAAAGGACTTGTAGATTTCCACTCAGGTAAAATAAACAAACAATCACACCAAGATAAGTTATGGAGAAATCTAAAAAGTACCAAAGTAAAATTTCCAGAAAAAAGAGTATATTATCTACCAAGAAACAGAAATCAGATGGACTCTAAACTTCTCAGTAACAGTATTATTTACAAGAAGACAATAAAATAATATTTTAAAAGAGTTTAGGAAATGAGAACTTTGAACTTAGAGTTGTATGTACAGCAAAAATATCATTTCTAAGTGAGGAAGAAATATATTAAGTTAAATAAGTTCACAACTGTAGAATATATATATATATATAGATCATATATATACTGCTGCTTTTAACATAAGAAGAAACAGTGACCTTGAATTCAACAATAAATATAATGGAATTGAAGTGCGATTTATTTATTTATTTATTTATTTTTATTTTTTATTTCAGCATATTACGGGGGTACAAATCTTTAGGTTACACATATTGCCTTTGCCCCACCTGAATCAAAGCTTTAAGCATGTCCATCCTCAGACCGTGCACATTGCACCTATTAGGTGTGAATAAACCTATCCTCTCCTCCTCTCCCTCCTGCCTGACACCTGATGAATGTTACTACTATATGTGCACATAAGTGTTGATCAGTTAATACCAATTTGATGGTGAGTACATGTGGTGCTTGTCTTTCCATTCATGTGATACTTCACTTAGTAGAATGGGCTCCAGCTCTATCCAGGTTCACAAATTTTATATATTGCATTTTCATTATTGTTCAGTTAAAAATATTTTCTATTTTCACTGTGATTTCCCCACTTTGGTCAGATAATATAAATGAGTGATTCCAAATATTTGAAGTTGTTGAGATTTTCTCATGATCTTAAAAAATTAAACATATATTTACTGTAAGATCTAGCTACTCTTAGGCATTTATACCAGAGAAAGAAAAATTTATGTCTACACAAAAACTTGTACACATTT
>VBSM01003219.1:338230-370456 GCA_008086735.1 Cheirogaleus medius | reverse complement strand
AGGACAGAGAAAAGATTGAAAGAAACATTCTAAAATAGTAACAGTGATCATTTCAGAATGATAGAATTTTTAGTATTTATTATTGTTCCTTCAATATTTTTCATTTTTTAAAACACATTTATTTTGTAATAAAAACCTAAAGTTTCCATATGTAGACATAAGGATACCTCTGCATTTTTGCACAGAAACTTATAATAATTTTACTGCAGGACAACAATGTTAATTAAACATATATTGATTGGTTAGGGTTAAATTTTGATATTTAAACTCTGTTATATTTCCTCACAGTATATATTGCAAACATGTTGCATGGATAGGTCTCGGTATTTGGAGTACAGTCTAAGATCTAGCTCTCTCTTGAGAAGCAGCTTTCAAAACAAGCTTCTCTTGGCAAGTGGGCTATTTATTCTTTCTGCTCAGATTTGTAGACCAAAGTCTACTGATTTTCAGGATCTCCAACTCACTGAGGGCAGAGACACTAAATGAACAAAAGCTATTTGGCGGCTTAAAGATTTAAAAATTTCTCTTCTAGTAACCTAGTCTTCTTTTTCTGTTTTACATCCCTTGTAAGAGCTTCATGAAGCCAAGTGCTTTTTCCAAAATTATTTTACTATTTAGATAGGTATTGGTTACTATAATATATTTGTTATAATTCCTATGGGAACAGCAATATGTTCAAACTCTGAGGAAGCCAAGCTGGAAGCAAAGGCAATTGAGCAAAGCCATCATGAATAAATCTAGCAGAGATAAAAATAAAGATTATTCTGACATTAAGTTTTGAAAATGATGCTCTCTACATTCAAATCTCTATGGAATTAAAGTAATTTGAACTATAACCACAGGCATAAGTCAGCCTCAAATAATTTTTTTCATTGTTTAGCAGGAGTAGGAGTAGGTGGAGAGTGTTTTTAGTGAGTGATTATCTTATTTTAAGCTGCTGTAATAGAATACCATAAACTGGATGGCCTATGAACAACAGAAATTTATTTCTCCTAGTTCTGGAGGTTGGAAGCCTGAGGTCAGAGTGCCAGTGTGGTCAGGGCTGGCAAGGCCCTCTTCCAGGTTGTAGACTGTTGTCATCTCAGTGTACGTACACTCAAGTAGTGGAAAACAGTGGGGGAGCTCTCTGAGGTCCTATTAATAAAGGCTCTAATCCCATTCATGGGGGCTCCACCCTCATGACATCATCACCTCCTGAAGGCTTCACCTCCTAATACCATTACACTGGAGGTTAGGCTTTCAACATATGAATTTTTTTGGTAGGGGTACAAACATTCAGCCTATAACAGCGATACACATAATCTAACTTTTACTATTTAATACCACCAGTCTTTATCAATTGAGCTGCTCTCCTATTCTTTAGGAAATATTGTTTGAACCAACTTTCCATGATGCAATTTGACTTCCTCTTCACTCATTTAAAAGTTGCTGTCTCCTTCAAAGACATTTAGAGGCTGATCTGAAATTATAAAACAAGAGACAATAAGTTACTATTCTTCTAAGTAAGGTTACTAGCATATATGAAGATAAAGTAAAAGACTACACACACACACACACACACACACACTCACAAACACCCCAGAAAAAATTGATCAATTACAACAGATTTAGCAGATATTATATACTAATTCTTTTTTTTTGCTTATGTCCATATATTAGGAAATTGTCTTCTTCATCCCATAGTTAATCTAGAATTCTGAATCTCAGAATATAATCACATAATTTATTTGTCAAAGAAAAAGAGAGCTAAATAATATCAAAATAAAAATGGAAGGCAAAAACTGCATATGGTTTTGCTTTTTGGAATGTGTCTGGGAATTTAATCTTTCAAAAGTCCTTAGATTGGACTCTGCTAAGTCAGAATTTGTGATTAATGAGTTCAGATATGGCAAAGCATTCCTTTGTATCATACAATGATAGACTTGCTGAGTGTTATGAGCTGAATGGACACAGGGCCTTGAAAGAGGTAAGTGAGGTGAAATGAGGTCACATGGGTGCGCCCTAATCCAATGTGACTAGGGTTATTTTAAGAAGAGATTAGGACACCAACAACACAGACAACACAGGCCAAGGGATGACCACGTGAGGACACAAGGAGAAGGCAGCCATCTGCAAACCAAGGAGAGAGACCTAAGAATCAGCAAACCTGCTGACATCTTGGTCTTTGACTTCTACCCTCCAGAACTGTGAGAAACAAATTTCTGTTATTTAAGCTGCCTTGTATGAGGTATTTGTTATGGCAGCCAGCCCTAGCAAACTAATACACTAAGCACAATAATAAACTAAACAGAATTGGTGAGAGAAAATGGTTTCTAATATAGAACCTTAATTTCAAGTATTTTGGATATTTGTATCCATTTGCAAAGAATAACTGTGACAATATAAATTACTGTTTATTAAAATTTGTTTAGAATAATCTAGTCTTGATCCTTTTTTCTTCATATCCTGTAAATGAAAACATTGTATGACACAATTTAAAAAAATTTTTAAATTATTTATGAATACATAATAGTTGTGATATTTATAGGGTACATGTGATGTTTTGATATAGATATACAATGTGAGTTAATCAAATCAGGGTAATTGAGGTATCCATCACCTCAGGTATTCTTTGTGTTAGGGACTTTCCAGTTCCACACTTTTAGTTATTTTAAAGTATACTCTAATTTATTGTTGATTATAATCACTTTGTTATGCTATCAAATATTGTTCATTCTATCTCTTTAACTAGAATATGTCTTAGTTGAAGCTTTTTACTGAACTTTTTCGGATAGAGAAACTATTAGCATTATCAAGAACTAAGAAATGGCATATGAAGAGGGAGGAGGCTTCAACCATAAATACAAAGAAGTCCTGGCGTTATTTAGAAGAGTTACCATTAAATTGTGCTGGTGCTAGTTATTATTTAAATGTTTTTTGTGTAGCTTGCCCCAGATTTTTCTAACTTTTTCTTGTTATTATGGTAATTTAATATATTTCTGAGAAAAAATGGAGAAACTCAAGCCCATTTACTTGGCTCATTGGGTCAAATTTGAAACTGGTTTGTGCTGGTGATTTTAAAATATTTTGTAATAAAAATCAGGAGATATGACTTTATTTTTGCACCCTGGCATTTGTTCTCATAAAAAATGCAGAATTGGCTTTGTATTATATAGTAATGCTCCTTTTAGAATTGCTAGCTCCCTCATGCTGGGAATTAGAAAGTGTTCTCAATACTCTTTAAACTGTGTTTTCTAGTCCTTTGACTTCATTGAGTTCGATTTCTCTCTCCATCATGCCTGGACCGCCCACTCTACTTTGGGTGTAGGCAATGGTTAATGGGGTCTTATTAAGCCTTGGAATTCTTTGACACTTTAACAAAAAGCAACAGCAAGCTGTAATTCTAACAAATGACTATCATAGAACTTGAGAGAAAGCAATGCTCTTTTCATGCCAGACTTTCTAGCTGACCTTGATTTTTCTTCTCTTTGTTCTGGCACCAGTAGGTGGTTTAGGATTGCCTCAATGTGACATTGTCATATAGGGAGTGCTTGTTTTTCTAAATCTTTAGAGCATGTTTCCACTGTTTATCATGTTAATGTTTTCTCATCAGACAAAGCCACTTACATTTAACAAATACTGAGCATGTATTATCTGCCAGGCACTGAGATTAAAACAATAAAGAGTGATTTTAATGCACTGAATCTGGGTTGTACTTAAAAGAATAAAATGTGAACATTCTACCCTGTGTAATAAAAATGGACAGAGATCCTAGGAATGGAGGTTATCATGGGCAGTATTTGAAGCTGAGATCCAATCAACCTCTTCCTTAGTGACAGACTATCCACAGCTTCAGCCAATGCTCAAAAACAATTCTGCTGAGAAACTCTGTAAATTTTCTATAGGAACAACTTTCTCATCACCCTCTCTCTTTTCCAGAAGTTAACTTGGAATATTTAAAGACTTGGGATATGAGCAAGCGCTATAATATATGGTAATATAAAAATTTGGAAAAAAAAGTATGTTTAATGTTGTGAGAGTTAGAGATTAAATTATTAGTTTTAGCAGTAGGAGTAAAATTTCTTAACTTACCTGGTGGTCCTTGGAAGTCCAAAGTCATTTCGTGGCTTCAGAGGCAGGAAGAACTTCCAGCAGTGCTATGTGGCCAGCATCTTCACAACCATGGGTGACAGTGTTGTCTAAAAGAAAGGCAAAATCTGTATTACTGGGAAGTAGAAAACCTCTCTGCAGAGGAAAGAGCTGTTAGGTGCAGTCTTTGTGTAGCTGGGAAAATACAACAGAGCAAGGAATGCTTATTACATAACTAAAGAGCATGCTTAGTTACTGTTTTGATCTAAAACACTTATCACATTTAAAAGGATAAACTATTAAGCATTATCACAACAAGCAGTGTAGCTTTTTATCAGACTATCTCCCAGTAACTTGAAGGCCTAAAACTGTGATATTTATATTTTGATTTTAAGAAAAGGACAAGCAAACTCAGGGGTTAGAGTGATTGTTCAGAGACAGGAGGGTACTAAAAGTTGTAATGAGGGAAGTGTAGCATTCTTGGCAGAATTGACAGCAATGGTGAATTGTTGTCCATGGATAAGTAAATATTAAGAAGGTTGAACATGACTGGATGTGTTGTGATTATCTGAACTTGTGGTTTCTCATCCAGCATGTAACATACTTAGAAGTCATCACACCCATCCACACAGCAAGAAAAAAACAGAATAAACCAAAAATCAAGGACTCTTATGAGATTTACCAAAGAACTGAAGTCACAGGATGAATCACTGTCCCCCAAATTTGAGAGGCAGACAGGCAGAGACAGTACAACCTACTGGAGCAGAAGCTCATGAGCAGAACCCTCTGTGGGAGTCAGTAAAGGGGTAGGAAAATCTAAACTCTAGTTGGCAAATTGCTGGAGGCTCAGTGTAGACAAGTTTGAGTATTAAAAGTTCCAGTGGGACCCACATTTTTGTTTTACTTTTAGGAGCCCTATCATGTTCTCACTGTGAAGATTGGAGCAAAATTCCTTTGTGATTCTGGTTAGGGGAGGGGGAAGTAGTCATTTTGAAGTATATATAAAGTTCTGTTCTTCTTAACAAGGCCTGTCCTTCCGAGAAACCATTTTTCAGAGCCCAATAGGCTGGGGTTTTACCAGAGCCTAACTGACTTGGGGGAAGGGAAATACCCAACTTCAGCCTCTTTTAGGCTTCCTGTGTCAACTAAGGAGGGGAGAAGAAAACCTCAGAGCACTTGTGAAGGTTATGGTGTAGGGGCACTATAGTGCACTTCCCCTCCCACAACACCTTGCCATCTCTTCAGTAGGGTTACTATAAAATAACATGGGAATACAACTAAAAGAACTGCACATCTGAGACCTTACTGAAGAGAAGTCACTAGGGAGCCCCAAAGACAGCAGGGGAGACAAAAATAAGGACTCTAGAGGAATATTACCCTCTGACACCTCACAGCTACAGCAAACAATACATACAGCCTAGCACCTAGCCAGATAAATATAAAACCCTATGCTAATGACTTTTTACCTCAATTCCTGTACCCAGTAAATCATGTCTGTATTTCAACAACAAAAAAAAATTACAAGGCACACTGAAAGACAAAAACCACACTTTGAAGAGACAGAGTAAACATCAGAATCAGACTCAGACGTGACAGAGATGTTAGAATTATCAGACCTGGAATTTAAAAGAGCTATGATTAATATGCTAAAGACACTAATGGAAAAAATGAACAACTCATGAGAATATATGGGTAAAGTAGGCATAGAGATGGAAATTCAAAGAAAGAATAAAAAAGAAATGCTAAAAGTCAGCAACACTGTAATAGAAATAAAGAATGCTTTTTGATGGGCTCGTCAATGGACTGGACATGACTGAGAAATAAAATTCAGTGAGTCTGAAAAAATGTCAATAGAAACTTCAAAAACTGAAATGCAAAGAGAAAAGAATGAAAAAGAACAGAATATCCCAAAATTGTGGGACAATTACAAAAGGTGTAACACACAAATAATGGAATATCAGAAGGGGAAAAAATGAGAAAAGAGCAGAAGAATATTTGAAGCAATAATGACTGAGAAATTCTCACAATTGATGATAGACACAAAACCACAGATCCAGGCAGCTTAGAGAACGTCAAGTAGAATAAATACCAAAAATCTATGCTGGGCATGTCATATTCAAACTACAGAAAATCAAAGACAAAGAAAATATCTTGAGAGAAGCAAGAGGAAAAACAATCTTGTTTATAGAGGAGCAAGATTAAAAATTACATTTAATTTCTTTTCAAAAACTATGCTAACAAAAAGAGAGTGAGCGAAATATTTAAAGTGTTGAAAGACAAGCATCACCAACCTCAAATTCTGTACCCTTACAAAGTGAATTAGAAATACTTTCTTAGGCAAACAAAAATTGAGGTCATTTGCCTTGCCTTGCAAGAAATGTTAAAAGAAATTCTTCAGAAAAAAAGGAAAGTAATAGAGGTAAGAAACTTGGAGCTACAAAAAGAAAAGACTAGAAAAGAGGAGCATTAGAAAAGAAATAAATACAGGTAAAAGAAAATCTTTAATTTTTCTTATTCTTAATTCATCTAACAGATAAATTTGCTCATCTTCATTCCTGAAAGTTATTTTCCCTGGATATAGGTTGACAGTTGACAGTTTGACAGTTTTCATCAGCACTTTAAAAATGTTTGTTTTTTGACCTCTTGAGAAATCTGTTTCATTTGAATACTTGCTCCTCTATATTTCTTCTCCCTACTTTTGATATTTTTTTCTTTGTGTTTGATTTTCAGCAGTTTCAGTATGATGTGTCTGCAAATGTAGATATTTAGTGTATTTTTTGGTGTTTTCTAAGATTCTTAAATCTATGAATTTAAGTCTTTCACCAAACTTTTGAATTTTTGGGCCAATATTTCTTTAAAAAATTTGTCTGTGTCATGTCTGTCTTCTCTTTTTTCTAATAGTCCAATGGCATATGTCTTTTGACATATTCTCAGAGGTTCCTGAGGCTCTGCTCATTTTTTGTCTTCCCGCCTCCCTGTTTTATTGAGTAATTTCTATTGATCTGTCTTCAAGTTCACTGATTTTTTTTTCTGTGCCTCCATTCTGTTGTTGGGGCAATCCAGTGATCCAAGATAACACAGAAAAACAATTCAGAAAATTATCAGAGAAATTTAACAGAGATCAAAATATAAAAACAATCAAACAAATCTTGGAACTGAGAAATACATTTGCTGAACTGAAAAATTTACAGAATGGATTAGGCAGAGGAAAGAATCAGATAGCTTGAAGACAGCCTATTTGAAAATACACAGTGAGGAGAAAAAAGAAAATAAGGATGAAAAGGAATAATGATCATCTATGAGATATAGAAAATTACCTCAAAAGACCAAACCTAAGAATTATTGGTGTTCAAGACAGAATTGAGCAAGTGCAAGGGATAGAAAGCTACTGAAATAATGACAGAAAACTTTCCAAAACTTGAGAAAAACATATATATCCAGGTACAGGAAGGTCAGAGAATATCAAATAGATTCAACCTAAACGAGATTACTCCAAGGCATATAATAATTAAATTCTCAAAGTTCAAGGACAAAGGGAGGATCCTAAAAGCAGCTACAGAAAAGAAGTATATAACATATAAAGGAGCTCTAATCCATCTGACAACAGACTTTTCGACGGAAAACATACAGGCCAGGAGGGAGTGGAATGACATTTTCAAACTGTTGAGAGAAAAAAACTACCACCCAAGAATACTCTATCCATCAAAGCCATACTTCAAATATGAAGGAGAGATAAAGTCTTTCCCAGAAATACAAAGACAGAGAATTCACCACCACCAGACCAATCTTACAAGAAATACTAAAGGGAGCCCTTTAATTTAAAAGAAAAATACACTAATATGCAAAACGAAAACATTTGAACATATAAAACCGACTATAAAATTAAGTACATGGATAAACCCACAGTACTCTAATACTGTAACTGTAGTGTGCAATCTATTCCTAAATATAGTATGAAGCTCCAAGGAAAATCTATTGAAAACAATAATAGTTACAGTAACCTTTTAAGAGGCAGGAAATATAAAAATATGTAAATTGGGACAACATAAAGTAAAAATGTGGGGGAGATTGGATTAGAGCTTTTTCTTTTTTTCTTGTTTGTTTCTATTTTCTTTGTGACCTAAGATAAGTTGTCATCTTTTTAAAATAATTTGTTATATCTATGAGATATTTTTTGTAAGCCTCATGATAACCACAATGGAAAAACCTATAATAGAGTCACTGAATATAAAAAGCAATGAATTCAAAAGAAAATCATCACTTAACCACAAAGGAAGACTGTAAGAAAAGAAGAAAAGAAGGAAGGAGTTACAGAAAACCAAGAATATAAGCAACAAAATGGCAGTAGTAAGTCCTTACTTATCAGTGATAAGAGAATTTAAATTGACTCAATGCTCCACTTAAAAAGCATAGAGTGGCTGAATGGATAAAGAAACAAGCCTTAAATTTATGCTGTCTGCAAGAAACCTAATTCATCTATAAGGACACATATAGACTGAAAGCAAAGTGGTGGAAAAAATTACATGCAACTAGAAACCCAAAAAGGGCAGGGGTAGCTATACTTATATGAGATAAAATAGAATACAAGTCAAAAACTATAAAAAAGGACAAAGAAGGTAACTATATAATGATGAAGGGGTCAATTCAGCAAGAGGAAAGAAGAAATAGCAATTATAAATATCTATGCACCCAACACTGGAGCTTCCAAGTATATAAAACAAACTTTAATAGATATAAAATGAAAGATAGACTGCAATATGATAATAGTAGGGAAATTTAACACCCTAGTTTCAGTAATGGACAGATCACTCAGACAGAAAATCAACAAAGAAACATCAGAGTTAAACTCTACACTAGACCAAACAGGCCTAACTGACATTTACAGAACATGTCACCCAACTGCTGCAGAACATATATTCTTTTGATCAGCATATGGGGCACTCTCCAGGATAGACCATATTTTAGTCCACAAAGCAACTTTCAACAAATTCAAAGAATTTGATTCATGTATGATTCATACATATCAAGTATCTTTTCTGACCACAATGAAATAAAACTAGAAGTCACTAATAAGGAGAACCTTGGAAAAAGCACAAACACCTGGAAATTAAACAGCATGCTCCTGAATGACCAAAGGATCAATGAAGAAATTAGGAAGAAAATTTAAAAATTTCTCGAAACATATGAAAATGGAAACACAACATACCAAAACCTATGGGACACAGAAAGAGCCGCACTAAGAGGGAAGTTACAGCAATAAACACTTACATCAAAAAAGTTGAAATGCTTCAAATAAACAATATAATGATGCATCTCAAGGATGTAGAAAAGTAAGATTAAACCAAATCAAAATAAGTAGAAGAGAAAAATACTAAGGCTCAGAGCAGAAATAAAATTGAGATTAAAGAAACAAAAATGATTAACAAAACAAAAAGTTGGTTTTTGGAAAAGATAAACATAATTGGCAAACCTTTAGCTAGACTAAGAAAAAAGAAAGAATACCCAAATAAATAAACTGACAATAAAAAAGGAAACATAACAAACCAAGACCACAGAAATACAAAGTATCATTCGAGACTATTGTGACAAATATACAACAACAAATTGGAAAGCCTAGAAGAAATGTATAAATTCCTGGACACATACAACCTATCAAGATGGAACCATGAAGAAATAGACAACCTCAAGAAACCAATGAGTAATGATATCAAAGCCATACTATAAAGTGTCCCATTACAGAAAAATCCAAGACCAGATGGCTTCACTGCTGAATTCTACCAAATATTTAAAGAAAATCTAATACTAATATTCCTGATGAACATAGATACAAAAATCCTCAACAAAATACTACCAAACCAAATTCAACAGCATATTAGAAAGATAATTAACCATGATCAATTAGGATTTATCCCAGGGATGCAAGGATGGTTCAACATTCACAAATCAATAAATGTGATACATCACATTAACGGAACCAAGAACAAAAACCATATGATCATTCCAACAGATGTTGAAAAAGCATCTGATAAAATTTGACATCGCTTAATGATAAAAACTCTCAACAAACTTGATCTAGAAGGAACATATCTCAGAACAATAAAGTCTATATAGAACAAACCCATAGCAAACATTGTACTGAATGCAGAAAATTTGAAAGCTTTTCCTCTAAGATCTAGAACAAGAGGAGAATGCCCACTTTCACTACTTTTATTTAACATGATACTGGAAGTGGTGGACAGAGCAATTACGCAAGTTAAAGAAATAAAGGGCATCCAAATTGGAAAGGAAAGAGTCAAATTAGCCTTGTTCACAGATGACATGATTTAATACTTAAAAAAACCTAAACACTTCCCCAAAAAACTGTTAGAACTGATAAAAAAATTTAGTAAAGTTGCAAAAAACCAAAATCAACATTAAACAACCAGTAGCATTTATATACACCAACTACAAACAATCTGAAAAAGAAATCAAAAAAGCAATCCAGTTTACAACAGCTGCAAAGACTATACAATACTTAGGAATAAATTTAACCAAACAAGTGAAAGATCTATACAAGGAAAACTGTAAAACGTTGGTGAAAGAAATTGAAGAGGGCATTAAAAAATGAATGATATACATGTCCATGGATTGAAACAGTTAATATTGTTGAAATGACACTACTACCTAAAGCAATTTACAAATTCAAATCAATCCCTATCAAAATACCAATGATATTCTTCACCAAAATAGAAAAAACAATTCTAAAACTTATATGGAACCATAAAAGAGCCTGAATAGACAAAGCAATCCTGAGCAAAAGGAACAAAGCTAGAGGCATCACACTAACTGACTTCAAAATATACTAAAAAACTACAATAACCAAAACAGCAAAATACTGGCATAAAACAAACACATAGACCAATGGAACAGAATCGAGAACCCAGATAGAAATCCATGTATTTACAGGCAATTGATTTTGGACAAAACCATCAAGAACACACAATGGGAAAAGGACAGTCTCTTTCATAAATTGTGCTGGGAAACTTGATAACCATATGCAGAAGAATAAAACTAGATCTCTATCTCTCACCATATGCAAAAATCAAATCAAAATGCATTAAAGACTTAAATCTAAGATCTGAAACTATAAAACTACTAAAAGAAAATGTTGGTGAATGCACCAAGACATTGATCTGGGCAAAGATTTTTTGTGTAAGACCAGAAAAGCACAGACAACCAAAGAAAAAATAGACAAGTAGAATTTTATCATGCTATAGGGCTTCTGCATAGCAAAGGAAACAATCAACAAAGTGAAGAGAAAATCCACAGAATGGGAGAAAATATTTGCAAACTAGTCATCTGACAAGAGATTAATAACCAGAATATACAAGGAGCTCAAACAACTCAGCAAAAAACCAAATAATCTAATTAATAAAATTGGCAAAAGATCTAAATAGACATTTCTCAAAAGAAGACATACGAATGGCCAACAGGTATATGAAAAAATGTTCAACATCACTAATCATCAGAGAAATGCAAATCAAAACCACAATGAGATACCATTCCACCCTAGTTAAAATGGCTTTTATGAAAAGGAAAGGGAATGATGGAGGCTGGTGAGGATGTGAAAAAAGGGGAACTCTTGTACACTGTTGGTAAGAATGTAAATTAGTACAGCCACTATTGAAAACAATATGCAGGTTCTTAAAAAAATAAAAATGTAATTACCATATGATCCAGCAATTTCTCTAGTGGGTATATATACAAAAGAAAGGAAATCAATATATTGAAAAGACATCTGCACTCCCATGTTTATTGCAGCACTAGTCACAGTAACCAAAATATGAAAAAAATCCTAAGTGCCCACCAATGGACGTATGGATAAAGAAAATGTGGTACACACACACACACACACACACACACACACACTGGAATATTATTCATCCACAAAAAGAATGAAATCTTGTCATTTGCAGCAACATGGATGGAACTGCAAGTCATTATGTTAAGTGAAATAAGCCAAGCACAGAAAGACTAATATTGCATGCTCTCACTCATATGTCAGAGCTAAAAAAATGGATCTCATGAACATAGAGAGTAGACTGCTAATTATCAGAGGCCAGAAAAGGTAGAGGGGAGGAATGGATGAAGAGAAGTTAATTAAATGGGTATAAATATATGGTTAGAAAGAAGAAATAAGACCTAGTGTTTGATAGATCATAAGGGTGAATATAGTTTACAATAATCTATTGCATATTTCAAAATAGCTAGAAAAGAATAATTTGAATGTTTCTACTATAAAGGAAAGACAAATTATTAAGGTGATTGGATATCTCAAGTACACTGATATGAACTTTACAAATTAATCTTGTGAATGTATAAAAATTATCACATGCACCCTGCAAATATATACATCTATTATATATCAATAAAAATGAAATTTAAAAAACAATTAAAATAACAGTGAGATGCTATTTATCAAATACTGAATTAGCAACATTGTAAAAGAGATGAAAACGTTCAGTTTTAGTGAATATTCAGTAAAATACGTTCTCATTCATAAATTAGAGGAGTAAAATTTGTGACAAGTATGAGGAAGTCACTTGCCAGACAGTGTTCATTGTATTTTCACAGTAATTCCACTTATAAGTGATTTCCAAAGAAATGATTTAAAGTTGAATGCACTGTTTTGTACACATTATATGTCATTATAAGATTATTTTAAAAAATAATCATAAATGTAGAAATAAAGATAATATACAAGGAAGTCAGCCATCACATTAAAAAAGAATGTAATAAAATTGGACAACAATATTGTTTATTGGGTTTGTAGTGAAATTGAGGACAAGCCATTCTATTGCTCATCAGAAGCTAAATACTTTTTGTTTTAGTCCTCTCTGCTTGGAGCTTCTGCCGTGGATGAGTGTGCTACTGAGGATGAAATGAGTGAGGATTCCAACTTTCTTAACTTTGAGTCACATTTTATTTCATCTACTCCCTCTTTTGCTTCCCTTTCATGTGAAGTATTTTATATAAGAGGCTGAGGTACACCTCCATCAAGTGGGAATTTCTAAAAATTAGTGGCATTTCCTTATACTCCCACCCTCTCCTTGGAGTGAAGCCCCCGGAGTCACAGACCTGAGGTTCTCATCTGACGTGGCTCCTCTCTCTTGAGGCAGGTATCCATCTCATGGAACAGGTTCTCCTCTAGAGAATCCCTTCTTCTTGACGAAGCTGAGAATGGGTGCTCCATGGTTAGGATTTAAATTCAAATGGCCTATCCTTTACACTAGGATGCATAATTCTAATACTTGATACACATTCATACCTTTGAGCTAAAATCTGATGGTCATTTTAGGACCTATCTCTGCTAGTGAATTCTTAATAGTTCTAATATTCATTCTCCTTTTTGTTGAACCCTTAACATTCCTCCACTTTTATTACTAAGTCCTTTCCATAGCATTTACTATGTGTTGGCCACTATTCATATGTATGATTCATTAATTTAACTCTCATACAACCTAATTAGGCAGTACTATTATTTTCTTTATAGATTAGGAAATGGGAGATAGAAGAGGTAGTTTCTAGCCAAAGGCTAGGGTTCAAACCAAGGACACTCTTGCTCTTAATCCACATTTGGTTCCACATTTTCTATTGGTTATTTCTGCAATCCAGATCCTGAACCAAAATGCAAGTGCATTTGTTCCTCTCTGCAAGAATCCCCATCCCTTTTCCCAGGATCCCAGATAACTCTCATTTTATACAGCCCTGGGGAACTCTCACCTCTCTGGGGCAGATGTTTTTGTTTCTGTACTTGAAACCGCACGAGAAATAGAACAAACAGAGCCAGGAGAATGAGCCCTAAGATACCAGATAAAATAAGTGCTGAATGACCTGTATAAAAATTAAACATTGGTAGGTATTACACTAGTAGATATCAATTGTGAGTTTATACATTGGAAAAGGAGCCGGTTCCCTAGTTGCTGAGACGAATGATGGCTGCACATTTCAGCATACTCTTGAACAGAACAGTATGTAATCTCTGAGAGCTATTTTCAATGAAAACTATCTCTGAACAATAGACTCCATTTCATTGAATCCAAATCTTTCCATGATTCTATTGGCCTAAATTACCTCCAATTGTATACAAAAGGTTTCATGATTAAACCTTTCCTCTTGTTTTGCATTCATCCCTAAAACACCAGGTCCAGAAAATACCTAGGCTTGAGATGTTTCTGCCAGTCTGATAAGAATATTTGTGAACTTGTAGAGATCATCGTATCTCTGAGGGTAACAGGAGTGTCTTATCCTTCTCCACACAAAAAGAGAGTTTTTCTAGAGAGAAGGTTTGTGTAGCAGAACAGCCATAGAGCAGTTGCGCTATGCTGCCAGTTTGCTGCCCTGCATGGTTCCATGATTTTCGTGGGCTCCAGCCTTCTTTGATTATCATTGAAGTTTTTTTCTCCCTTGACTTCTCATATAGTCTTAGGTATTGACTGATGGGCAGAAAACTGTACCTGAAGTGTTCAGTGACTTTGGCGACTGTCCTGGAAGAGAGAGGGAGAGAGGGGAGAGAGAGAAAAATGCAAATGAAACAGAAATAAAAAAAAAAAAAGAAACTGGGTAATTTTTTTGTATCCCCTGGGCATATTGGGTGTCATTTAAAATATCACTTAGAATCCTCTTGTTTGGAAGTCTGAGGCTAAATCCAGCTTTCTTCCCTCACAATTATGGGAGCAATTTTAGATAACTGTGGAATGTTATCTTTTAGATAACATTATCTTTATCTTTTATCATTATCGTTATCTTTTAGAGCATTTAGTTAGAGAAAATGTTAGTTTAACACATCCTTTCATTCTTCCCTAAGAAACCCTGCTATCTTCCGGCTCTGCTACCTGAGGCTGTTTCTCAATGTCCTTTACCTTTAGTAAGAGGCCCAGTTCAAGTTCAGCCGTTTCACACTTAGCAGAGCACCTCACACCAGCATCTTCCTTGTGTCCACAGTCACTTTGTCCCCAGGGTTTGGCATGACAGTGCCATAGAAATGACTCGTTTCCCTTGCACTGCATCTCATCCAACCAGACGGGTCCAGTCCCCTGGCCAAACGCGGCCTCTCCCAGGGCAGCCAGGGCGGAGCCACAGCCCAGCTGCCGACACACCACTTCTGCCTCTGCCAGGTCCCAGGAATCATCGCACACTGTGCCCCAGGAGCCTTCGTGCCAGATCTCCACTCTCCCAGAGCACTTGGTGTCTCCTCCACTAATTCTTATTTTATCTAGAAAGGCACAAAATGGGAGAATGTTGGGGTCGAAAGACTTGAAAGTGGTAGGCATGTGCGATGAATACGGGGGCGGTAAGGAAGGCAGAGAGGCAGAGTTTCAGTGTTATGTGCATTACAGAATAAGCTGTGAAGTGAAAAAGCCCCTACACATGCCTGTGCGTTGTCCTAGTCATGGCAAGGGGTGAGGCATCTCCAAGCTGGCAAAACTAGATATTCATTTTCTACTGCTTGCTGCTTGAAAACAAAACAGTGATTTCATTCTCCAAATCGTGAAGTCCTGTCTTCTGACCCAAACCTCCTATCTTGCCTCTCTAATTTTCACAATTTCTTCAAATATAACTTTCATCTGACTTAAGTCTGGTCTGTAAGACCATTGCTTCTTCTGTGCCATCCAAGGATCAGTCCTTTCCTGCCTTTACTTCCCCACCTGTAAATCATGCTATGATCATAACTACAAACATTCTCTTGCCCAAACGAACAGTGTCTTGAGACTAGTGACCTCCCAACATACCCTACACGGCTGTGTATAGATGCAGGATAAGCTTATCTATCTCCTTTGAGCCAATTCCTGCAATATGGAGTTGCACTGAAATGATTATAATTCATGTCATTTTAAATTTATTTTTTTTTATTTTTATTTTTTTGAGACAGAGTCTCACTCTGTTGCCCAGGCTAGAGTGAGTGCGGTAGTATCAGCCTTCCTCACAGCAACCTCAAACTCTTGGGCTCAAGCAATCCTTCTGCTTCAGCCTCCCAAGTAGCTGGGACTACAGGCATGTGCCACCATGCCCGGCTAATTTTTTCTATATATTTTTAGTTGGCCAATTTATTTCTATTTTTAGTAGAGACGGGGGTCTCACTCTTGATCAGGCTGGTTTTGAACTCCTGACCTTGAGCGATCCTCCTGCCTCAGCCTCCCAGAGTGCTAGGATTACAGGCGTGAGCCACCGTACCCGGCCTTAAATTTATTTTTTAAAAATTCTGCTGAACCCTCAATATTTTTGATAACTTAACATTTTTCTTTATTTCTTATTCTTCATTTTTTTGTCAAATGCTCTTTAATTCTAAGCCTCTACCTTACTTCTGCCCACCAGCCACATGAAGACCAAAAGGGAATCTCAGGATTTCTTTACTGGATTTCAGACCCCTTAATAGTATAGGAAAATCTACAGCTTCAGCAGACAATTGACTTTTAAGTATTTTGGCTTCTATTTGAAAAAGCTTTTTGACCTCAGTTTCTCATCCTCTAGTCTACTAACCTGCTAGCTTTCCCATGTACCCTTTAAAAGATCTCCTTTCCTCTTGCCATAAGAGCCTCTCTCCAGTTACCATGCTAACTCGCTCCTCTCTCTTACAGCCAGACATCTTGAAAGAGTTTGATTTATTTCCTCTCTTCATTTTTTAATCTCCTGTTCATTAATAAATACTTTTAGACTAGTTTCTACCTCCCACCAACACGAAGAGCATCACTGAATGGCCTGATACACGGTAGATTTAAACTATGGTTTTTAATTCAATCGCCTTTGATCCTTTCACAAAATTGACTCAAGAAAACTAGAATAACCCAATAGTCTTGGATATTCTTTTAAATATTAACAAACTACCATGCAAAATAGCTATAGGTATTCTTTTGCAAACATTAAACATAATTATGTTGTTCTCTATACTATTAAAGACCATAAAAGCTGGTAGAATTTATTCTAATCAATTTTATGTTGCAAAAAAGCCCCAGCAGTAAAATCAGCAAATATAAAAAGATAGAGCACTAAAGGGAAACTATGGCACAGTATCATTTCCATATGTACGGATGCAAAATTTCAAAGTAAAATATTAGTAAATTAAAACTTAATATGAAATCCAAAATTTCAAGTAATATAACCAGTGATTCAATAGGAAAATAGATTGGGGGGAAGATAGTGATAAATATGCTTCAAATGATTTTTCTGCCTGTCTGAGGATTTTTAATGTGATACTACTTAAAATAGAAAAATAACTTAAATTTCCTAAATGTCCAACAGGCATTTAGTGCATCAAATCATAGTATCATAATACAAAGAAGTATGTTTTATCATGAGACAATATTGCTGAATCAGAAGAGCAGTACAAAAAATGCAATACAAAGATGCATAGTATAATTTTTTTGCAATAAAGTATATGAATATATATAAGATATATATACATTTAACACTCAATAATGTATCATCAGCTACTATATCATCAACTAATAATTGGAATATAGCTAATATTTATGTTTTTTAATGTTTTCTGTACTTCATTTTTGGGGGAATTATTTTATTTTGTGATAAAATTACAATAGCAAAAAGAAGCAAGAAATTTAAAAATATAAACTTCAAATGGACAATTTTGTAAAAAATGTTCATACTCATTACTAGCCAAACCTGGCAATTTATGTTGAGATAGTGGAAATTTTAATTGGGAAGGTGTGTGTATGTCTGAGTATGTTCTCTCTGTGTGACAGGGTGAGATAAAATTGATGCTGTCATACATTGATCATAAGAATGAAAATGAACACACAGGCTTTCTGTGGGAGAAATTAGCTAGTATGTATACAGAATTTAAAAATGTTCATTCACTTTACCCACTCACTACAGGACTAGAAATATAATTTTCAAATATAGTCAGAGATTCACCAAAAGGTATGAAGAAGCTTATAAAGGCATTATTTATACTGGCTTGACTTTGAGAAATAACCTTAATACCAATAAAGACATGGTTATTTATGGCCATAGGATAAAATACTATGTGCCATTTGAAGACCATTTACTGAAATTAGAATATATACACAGTATAATTTTATATAAAAAGTAGGATATAGAAATCCCACTTTATGTATACATGGTATTATACATCTCTAAATACAGTGTGATACTATACATTACATGCATGTATATCATACTACACATATATACACATATATAGTATCATCTATATTGTATACCACAATCATAACTTTAAATTTTTGTACAAAAGGATTACTGACATATAATGCTTCTGAATATTAGCAATGGTTATTTTTGATGGTAGGATTAATTGTGGAATACATTTTATTATTTGTAATTTTAAAATTTCCAAAGTTTCTACAAAATACATGTTAAATTTTAATTGAATAAAGCTATTTATAAATGTTTTATAAAGAATCAACTTCCTATACTGGAAAGTTCTACAGAAAATAATGGAGCATTTTAGTCTCCCCAATTAATGCACATTTCCCTGAAAGTTTTGAACTTTCAAGAATTTTTAAGACAAATTATACATGTCAAATTTTTCATTTTTTAAAATACCACAATTTTTATGAGAGCTGTTATCCTTTTACGTGCTTTTTATCTAGCTGCTCACAGGGGGCTTGAAGGAAGCAAAAGAGATAATACACATTTTTAAAAAAAACCTCTAAAATTTTAAACCGAGTAATAAATTTCACTGTGGGACAGAAGCAATGTCAATATTCATTGTCACACACTTTTCAGCGAGTCTGCCATGTGCTCCCAAACTGAAAGGTTAGCTATTTGGGGCAAATTATAATTCACAGGGCTTCAGTGACAGCCAGTGTTCAGATCCTCACCTTCACATGTGATCCACGTCTCTTCTGCTGGGCTGGAGACTCTCTGCTCCCATGGGGCAGATGGACACTGCCATATGGAGATATGCATTTTAGGACACTGAACGTCATCCACCCACATGAAACCAGAGCCTGCCTTGTTTGAAGGGGCGAGGCTGACAACTCCATTCTCTGCGCAGCCCAGGTGCCTGCACACAACCCCTGCGGTGTCTGCAGTGATGTTCCTCCTGCCGACACTGCCCCAAGTCCCGTTGTAGAAGACTTCCAACCTCCCAGCACAGCTCTCCATTTCAGTTTCACTGTGGAGCCTCAAGGCTGTGAATTCTGGAGAGAAACAGAGAAGCTAGTGTTAAATATTTCCTTTGGAGTTTCAGAAAATTCTTCCCTGGGGAATCCATTTTTTTTTTACCCTGGAAATAATACATTAGTACTCAAAATATAATTCATAAACCACTCTAACATATTAACAGACTGTAGGCGATGGAAAGTAAGGATCTTGTGTGATTTCAGGGTTAATGGAGGTTTTCCAAGGATGGTATTTGAGCCTTAAGTTCATATCAACTTGAGCTAAAATGCAACTCTCTTCATTCTACTCTCTAACATAAATTCGATTCAGAGATAATCAGAGGTTAATCCCATTTCTGCTACTCATGAGATTGTGTTCTTAGGTAAGTTATAGTTGTTTGACCTGTTAAAGACAGAGTGGATGGAATGTAAGGTCTCTTCTCTGATTCTAAGACCAATTCTCTATTTTCCTAAATTATGAAATGGCACCCAGACAAATGAAATATCCTGCAAAGGTATTAAAAAATCAGTGTGGGAACAGAATTAAAATCAAGTTTCCTTAAATTCCTACGTTGTATAGTTTTCCCTACACTTTACCATTGTGTTGTGTGTGTGCACGTGTGTTCGTGAGTGTAGAAGAGGGTGCAAGGGTTGCAGCTCGGACCTGAGCAGGTGACCCCCGCGTCCTCCTTGTGCCTGCAGTCGTGCTGCCCCCAGCCCCGGGAAGGGCACTTCCACACGTGGGACTCCTTCCCTGTGCAGTTCACGTCGTCCAGCCAGATGGGCCCCGACCCCTCCCCAAAGTGAGCAGAGCCCAGGGCATCCAGGGCCTGTCCACAGCCCAGCTGTCCGCACACCACGTGGGCATCGCTCAGGTCCCAGTTGTCGTCACAGATGGTGCCCCAGGAGCCCTCGTGGTAGATCTCCACTCTCCCGGCACAGCGGCCGCCCCCGTCCACCAGGCGGAGCTGTCGGCTCCCTAGGAGAAGAATAGGTAACAGGTTACATTCTTTAGAGTTGCAAAGCATTTCCTAGGACTGTTTGATTCACTTACCTGAGCAGATGAAAGCACCATCTTCTCGAACAGCAGGCAAATATGGGTGAGATACATTTACAGGGCATAGGAACCGTAGCTGGGTCTGGTTTCCTGGTAGGAGGTGCAGGAAATGGGGCAAAAGTAAATCAAAATACATGGAAAAGTTTGAAGAATTCTATGATAAAGTGGAATCAACAATCGTGGTAAGGATATTTCAAAACTTATGGTCAATTAAAATTGTGTTTATTAATAATGTCTACTAATAACCCCCAAAGAGAGGTGAGTGTTACCTGTGCCCTAGGAGTGGCCCCAGTTATCATTATTTATTACATATTACTCTTTGACTCTCATGCCTCTCTCCTCCCCAATCCCCCATTTTCTTACCCATATTTCCTTTAATACCATATTCCCTCTACCATGTCTGGTCTAGCTTGCCAATAGGTAACCATTAGCACTGTTCTCTTACCTGTGCAGGTCACAGAGACAGTGTTTTCATGGGTACAGGAAGTTGCTCCAAGGACTGTCATTGGACAATTATCTAGAAGTGATTCATTCCCTAAGCAATGAAACTTGTGCCCCCAAACATGACCTTTTCCTTCTACAATATATTTTCTTCCTGTGGTTGAGAGAGCAAACCCACAGCTGAGCTGCCTGCATAGGACATGGGCATCTTCCAGGTCCCAGTGGGTGTCACAGACGGAGCCCCAGTATCCAAGCACCTTGATCTCCACTTGCCCCTCACACTGGGATTTGCCATTCACAAGTCGGGCATCTGTATACCCTAGGAGGAGACAAGGATTTAGAGAAGAGACCATAGCTTTTCAACTCCAGACCCATATTCCCTTCTCTAGCCCCAGCCAATTAAGGTCATTTAAAATCTCACGAGAACAGACAACTCCAGCTTCTCTGCCATGGTGACAGGTGTCTTCTGGATGGTGCACTGTGGGGCATAGGGCAAGGTGAGTTTCATTCCCTTCACACTGGAACTTTTCAGCCCAAGTTTTGCCATTCCCTTGTCCAAAGTGAGCTCCCACAGGAAGAGATATGGCCTCTCCACAATTTAATTCTCGGCACAGCACATTGGCAGCAGAGAGAGAAAAGTCTGAATCACAGACAGAGCTCCATGTGTCTGCATGTTTCACTTCAACACGTCCCAAACAGGGGCTGTCAGATCCAACCAGCCTGGGCTCCTTGTGAGCTACAGAACAATATTTTAAAGGTTAGTTTTTATAGTTCTTCAATATCTACCTCTGTCTCCAATCTCTGCATCTAACCCCAGGGTACTTTTTCTCCGTGCATTGTTAGAACGCTCCAATTGCAGGGGATCAGAGAATGATATCTTTGCCGTACAGACTTGGTTCATAGATCTGGATCACTTTATGTGTTTTGGTGACACACCAATCCTAGGTTTAGAACGCCTCAGAAAGTTTTGTTTTGTGTGTTTTCAATGTTTGTCTGTAATTCCCAAACTTTTCACCCCTTTCATTGCTACCGCCTGGACTGAGCCACCATCATCACTTCCCTGAGTCACTGCAATAGATTCCTATGGATTCCCTACTTCTACGATTACTCCTCTACAGTTCAATTTTTAAAAATAAAAAGCCAGAAAGGCCATTTAAAGTAATAATTCAGGTTAGATTAGTCTTCTGCACAGAATCCTCTAATGGCTCCACATTTCACTCAGAGTGAAAGCCTAAACTCCTGCAAAGACCTATTCGTCCCTGAGTGACTTCTACCCACTGACCCCTTTGTGTCCTGCTGCTCTGCTCATTGCTTTTCACACTGGGCTCTGTCCTTATCCTCAAACACATCAGGCATAATCCTGCCTCAGGGCTTTTGAACTGGCTGTTTCCTCTACCTGTATTATTCTTTCACATATATGCACATAGCTGACTCTCTCACTTCCTTCAAGTCCTTCAAATTTCACCTTTTTAGTACCATCCCCAACCATCCTGTTTGGAATTGTATTCTGTCCCATACACACTCTGAATTCCATTTGCCTGTTCTATTGTTTTCTATAGCCCTTAACATCTGCTAATAGTATTAATATATATTTTACTTCATCACAGAAAGTTCTATTGAATGGCACTACTCCAGAATCTCCTATCAATAAAAAATGGAGTAACTTCCCTGGAGATTATATTCCTTTTTAGTCATAACCTTATCTATTTATTCCCTTTAAAATTCAACTTTTTGGAAATAGTGTATACCTACTATCCTAGCAGCCTTATCATCTCAACTTGATCTTCTCTTTTTAATGTCACAAAATTGCTTTTATTAAGTTTACTAATGATTTCCTTATTGCTAAACTTAGTAGAAAATGTTCAGTTTCATGTATATTGGCTTCTTAGTATATTTTTGGTCAGAATTGATATCCCCTCCTTTTTGAAACATCCTCTTCCCTTTTAGTGACATGACATTCTCCAATCACTAGTTCTCGGTATCTTTTTCCAGTTGATTTTATGTCAATAAACTATTAAATATTTTTGTTCCTCAGGGCTAAGAACTTCTTTTTCTTGGATCTAAGTTTATAAAATTCTGGACTTACATTTTATTCCTTTATTTTAGTTTCCATCCACATATCTAGGACTCTAATAGTTCTACCTCCATTTAAGATCTGTGTTCTGGTCATCTAAATCTTATATCCAAGTGCCTATAGTCCTCTTGACTGGGCTGTTTTACAAATACCTCAGACTTAACACATATAAAACTGGACTCATCATTACCCCGTCCTCTTCAACCTGCTCCTCTGCCAGGACTCTTTTCAGATGATGAAACTGCAGTATGTCTGCCCACTGAGCCCAGAAATGTTGGAGTGATCTTTGGGTCCTCTTTAACTGTATTCTTGCATTCAATGTATTATCAAATTCTGGTGGTTTTAGAAACTAAATATTTATGGAACTCCTTAACTTTTCACCAGCTCCACAGTGAACATCCTAATCAAAATTCACTATCCTCCATTAGAATTATTTAATAACTTGACTCCCAGCATCCAATAGCCTCTCCTCTACAAATAGGTAACATTCTCTAATTATGGCTTCTCTTTTCATTTTGTACTGCTACTTCCTACAATTTTAAGCAAATAATTATTTTGTTATATTTTTTTTATTGTACTCCTGTCTTCTACATAGGAGGGTAGGGCTACTTTTCTCTCTTTCATCTACCCTTGACCTAGTACTGTTAAGTAGTCACTTCATAAATATTTATTAAATAAATGAAAAAATAAATAATTGAACAAATGTAGGTATCTTTGTTCAAAAATTACCTGAGCAGATCAAATGAGCTTCCATATTAGGGAAACACCGTGACCACCTCCAGTGTACACAGGCCCAGAGGGAGGCTTCATTTCCAGTGCAGCTAATTTGAAAATGCGACATGCGTGATGTGCCTCCTGTGAAATTAGGCTCTGTGGAGGCACTGATCGCAGACCCACATCCAAGTTGCCTGCAAATAACTTTAGCAACGTTCATTCTCCAGCTGCTAGCACACAGGCTTGCTATGGCACCCTGGACTTTCACCTGGACTCTTCCAGCACACCTGCTGCTTCCACCCACAAGCCTCAGTTCCATATTTGATTCATCTGTAACCATAAACCAGAATGATTTTAGAGAAGCACACTATGAAAGACATTTAAAATTTGTATCCACTTACTTACACTAACATACACCAGTGGCCAAAATTTGGAAGACTGTCCATGTCTTGACTTCACTACGGTGTTTAATAATTTTATTTTTTCTTTTCCTTCAAAGTTGATTTTCCTTCTTATTGAATTAAAAAAAACCGCCAAAAGTATCAACCAGGTATGTTCCAAACCAATGAACGTTTCTGGCTTAAAAAGTAAGGATATCCTTTTGGTTGCAAAATCTGATCAGAGATTTAGGATGAAAAATAATGTTACTTAATGGTCCTAATTCCTGCCTCAGTTTTGAAGAATTACATATTATCTGTTGGAGGCCAAGGAGACTATTAGGGAGAGGTTATATAATATAATGAGTAGTCAAGGAAAAAATGCATTGGGCTATGATAATAACACATCCAGGAAAACTTAGACACTTGCCTATTAGAGATGCTAAATGAAATAATTCCAAAAAATAAATTGGAGCTCAGAAAAAGAAAGCACGAAATTCATTGTATATGAGAAGAGTAGGTGATTTTTTTAAGAACTGAGAAATCAGAAATTGATTCTGGCCCAAATTGAAACAGCCAGCTTTTGAAATTGAAACTTTTGGAGGGAAGAAAAATGGTGGACTAGAGGCAGCCTGCCAACTTGCTGCTCCCAAGGAAAGAAGTGAAAGGTGCAGGCAGCCGCCTACACACAGATCTCTCATCCTGGAAGAAGCATCGTGAATTTACAGAGAACCAATGCGGGACACTCAGTGTGGAAAAAAAGGCGATGACGTGAAACATATAAAAAGAGTAGAGAACATGAGGAGAACAATAGGAGAATAGAGCATGGGAGTGCCATCTTGCCCTCCTGTTGCAGTGCGGACTGAACTATAAGATGACATACACAACCCCCATAGACTTCCTTACCTGCTCAAACAGGGACACGCCTGGAGTCTGTGTAGAGCTGCTGCACTAGATAACAGGTGCTGTGGGGACCAGGCAACAGCTAAAGCCATCCTGAACTCTCTGGTGCACCACGCTGGATCTACACTGGGCTGGGGAGGAAGTGGACCGACTTCTGGCTTCCCTGAACCATACTCTAGAACTCAAATCCAGGAGCTTCTCTCCTAAAGTGCAGTGGGACCTGGGCATGGGAATTGACCGGAAAGCAACAGGCTTTTATCTGAGAGGCTTGGGTGACTGCTTTGGAGGGTTCTGGGTGGGGCATGGAGAGATACAACCTCTGCACATCTGACCTGGCATCCACGAAATGCTTGTGTCTAAGAAGTAGCCTGCAGCTTGCTTATCTCTGAGTCTGCCCTTAATGCCTGAGCCACCTCCTGCCTGCCTGGCCTTGATCCCCCACTCCAGGTCTGGTCATTCTGTCATCTACCTGGCCCGACTTCTGGCTCAGAACCCCTGCTCAGAGGCTTTGCTTCTGGCTCCACTCCAGTCCTGGCTTGGAGGCTTTCATACAGGAGTGCAGCAGGCTTTGAACTGAGAGGATTGGGGTGGCTGCTTTGGCAGGCTCCAAGAAGAGCATGGAAAGTTCCATGGTCCCTGGGCTGCTGGAGCCAACAACAGCCAACCTAACTTGGCATTACCAGGACCCTGGTGCCTACAACCAGCCAGCTGCTTGCTTGCCCCAACTCTACCCTTTGGGTCCCAATTGCCTCCTGCCTACTTACCCTGACCCTGACCTCCAGATTGTATCAGTGGCCATGTGCACAGTCCAACTTTTGGCTTGGGGCCTTGCTCAGAGGTTCTGCTTATGGCTCCTTCCTAGTCTCAACTCTAAGGCTTTCATGACAGAGCCTAAAGCTCTTTCCCTGAGACTACAGAAATCCTGCCAGGCCTGAGACACCATACCCAAGTCTCCAGTGCTGCATCTGGACTCCAAGACCACAACCCAGATCCTCTATCACCAAACCAAGGCTGGAAGAACTGCTCCAAAGTCCAATGCCCTGCCAGAGAGGCCCCAGCCTCAAGCCACCACCATCTGTGACCTGCTTTGAGCAATCTTCCACAACCCAAGAACCCAAAACAACCTTATCCAGCTGCTAAAGTTACCTCTGTGGGGAAACTCTGGGTAAAGCAATCTCCACAACACCAGCCTCAGTGAAGACAGTCTTGTCCAGCTCCCAACTTGAACATCCTACAACTATCTGGAGAGTTTCCAAAAGGAACAGGAGTCCTGCAAACCTAGTAATCCAGAACTCAGAAAAGAGGGTTCAGATGAGAAGAAAAAAACAAAGGAACTCTGGCAGCATGAAATATCAAAACAGATCAATACCACCAATGAATCACAATGGAAATACAGCAGTGAAATCCAACTACAAGAAAATGTTAAAATGACAGAAAAGGAATTCAGAATATGGATGGCAAATAAGATGAATAGAATTGAAAAGAAAGTTGAAAACCAACAAAAACAAGCCCCCAAAATGCTTTAGGAAATTAATGAAAAAAGCACTAAAGAGCTTAACAAAATTAGGAGGATATAATAGAACTTAAAAAAATGAAAGTCTTTCAGGGATTTTCAAAATGCAGCAGAAATTTCAGCAACAGATTAAACCAAGGAGAAGAACGAATCTCAGAGCTTGAAGACAAGGCTCTCAAGCTAACCCAATCATTTAAAGAGGCAGAAAAGAAAACAAGGGCAGAGCAATCACTTAGAGAGATATGGGACTACATGAAGTGAACAAATATAAGAATTATAGATATCCCTGAGGGAGAAGAAGAAAGTGCTAAAAGCATGCAAAATCTATTTGAGAGAATTATTGTGAAAACCTTCCATAGTATTGCCAGAGATCCAGGCATCCAGATACAAGATGGTCATCAAATGCCAACAGGATTCATAGCAAATAGAACATCTCCAAGACACATATTATTCAACTTGGCCAAAGTCAAAGTGAAAGAGAAAATTCTATAAGCAGCTACACATAAGCAACAACTGACTTTCAAGGGAAAAACCATCAGAATAACAGTAGACTTCTCAGTGGAAGCCTTACAAACCAGAAGGGGGTGGGCCTCCATCTTCAGTCTTCTTAAACAAAACAACTGCCAGCCTAGAATTTTGTATCATGCAAAACTAAGTTTCACATTTAGTGGAAAAATTAAGTCTTTTCCAGACAAGCAAATGCTAAGGAATTTTCCAAGTCCAGACCTGCCCTGCAGGAAGTACTCAGATCTATACTATACATGGATCAGACAATAGACTCCCACCAGTATAAAATCCCCCAAAAGCTAAAAGTTGGAGCCCAGTCACTACAATGGCTCAGGAGGTAAGACAGAGCTATAAAGTCCTACTCAATAGGAAGAACAGAAATCCACCCCACTAATCAATTTTTTCGAAAAATATGAATGGCTTAAACTCTCCACTCAAGAGACACAGGCTGGCTGAATGGATAAAAAAATAGACTTAGAGAGTATTATCTACTGTCTCCAGGAAACACATCTAACTCACAATGACTTATTTAGACTTAAGGTGAAAAGATGGAAAACCACATTCCATGCAAATGGAAACCAAAAGAAAGCCAGTGTAGCAGTTCTCTTATCAGGTAAAATAAACTTCATATCAACAAAAGTAAAGAAAGACAAAGATGATCATGATATAATGATAAAGGGAACAATTCAATAGGAAGACATAACAATTCTAAATTTTTATGCGCCTAACACAGGTATGCACAGATTCATAAAGCAAATCCTACTTGATCTAAACAAAATGATAAATAGCAGCACCATAATATCTGGGGACTTCACCACCCCTCTGACAGAACTGTACAGATCCTCCAAACAGAAAGTAAACAAACAAACAAAAATGGACTTAAACAGAACTCTAGAACCAATGGGCCTAACAGACATTTAGAGAACATTTTACCCAAAAAAGCCACTGAATGCACATTCTTTTCATCAGCTCATGGAACATTCTCTAAGATTGATCACATCCTAGGCCACAAAACATGTCTCACATGTCTCAACAAAGTAAAAAAAAAAAGAAATTATACAATGTATCTTCTCAGACCACATTGGAATAAAATTAGAAATAAACTCCAACAGAAACACTCATTTCTACAGAAAGTCATGGAAACCAAACAACCTACTGCTAAACAATAGTTGGGTCAAGGAGGAAATTAAGATGGAAATCACAAGACTCTTTGAACTAAATGATAAAGGGACAGAAGTTCTCAAAATCAGTGGGATACAACTAAAGCAATCCTGAGAAGAAAATTCATAGCCATAAATGCCTATATCCAAAAGACAGAAAGATCATAAATCAATAATCTAATGAATTATCTCAAGGAACTGGAAAAGATGAGAAAACCAGTCCTAAAACCCAATGGAAGAAAATAAATAACCAATATTAGAGCAGAACTAAATGAAATCAATAACAAAAGAACTATACAGAAGATTAATGAAACAAAAAGTCGATTTTTTTAAAAGATAAAATTGACAGGCCTCCCACTGGGTTAACCAAAAGCAGAAAAGAAAGTACTCTAATAAGCTCAATAAGGAATGAAAAAGGAGAAATAACAACTTATACCATGGAAATGCAAAATCTCTGAAAACTATAAAAAGTCTGTGATCATAGACTTGAAAAAGTAGAGGAAATGGACAAATTCTTAGAAACATACAGCCTCCCAAGGCTCAATCATAAAGAAATAGAATTCATGAACAGACCAATATCAGGTAGCAAAATTGAAGCAGCAATACAAATATCTTCCAACAATAACAAAAAAGTCCCAGACCAGATTGTTTCACATCCAAACTTTACCAGACCTACAAAGAAGAACTGGTGCCTATCTTGGAGAAATTAATCCACAATATTGAGAAGGAAAGAATTCTCCCCAATACATTTTATGAAGCCAACAATACCTTGATACCAAAGCCAGGAAAGGATTCAATGACAACAAAATACCTTACAGACCATATTCAATGAATATGCCAATCCTTATGAATATTGATGTAAAAATTCCCAATAAAATCCTAGCAAACTGAATGCAGCTGCTGCTCATCAAAAAAAATCCATCACAACCAAGTGGGCTTCATCTCAGAGATGCAGGGATGGTTTAACATACACGAATCTATAAATGTAACTCACCACATAAACAGAAGTGAAAACAAAGACCATATGGTTCTCCCAATAGATGCAGATGCATTTGACAAAATTCAGCACCCTTTTAGGATAAGAATGCTTAACAAAATAGGCATAGATGGGACTTACCTCAACATTACAAAAACAAAATATGACAAACCGACAGCCAACATCATAGTGAACAGGGAAACATTGAAAGCATTCCCTCTTAGAACTGGAACCAGAAAAAGTTGTCCACTATCACCACTTCCATTCAACATAGTGCTGGAATTTGTATCCAGAGCAATCAGACAAAAGAAGGGAATCAAGTGTATCCAAATGGGGAAAGAGGAGGTCAAAATATTGCTCTTTACTGATGTTATGTACTTATATCTAGAAAACCTCAAAGATTCTGCCAAGAGACTACTGAAATTGGTACACAAATTCAGCAATGTCTTGGGTTACAAAGTCAATGTACACAAATCAGTAGCATTCATATGCACCAACAACAGTCAAACTGAGAACCAAATCAAAGACTTAATACCTTTCACAATACCAACAACAACAGCAAAAATAAAATACCTAATAATATATTTAACTAAGGAGTTTAAAGACCTCTACAGGGAGAACTACAAAACACCAAGGAAGCAAATAACAGAGGATATAAACAAATGGAATAGAAAATCATAATAACATAAACAGATGGAAAAACATACTATACTCATGGATCAGCAGAATCAACATTGTTAAAATGTCTATACTACTCAAGGTGTTCTACAGATTCAATGCAATCTCTATTAAAATACCAACATTACTTTGTTTAGATTTAGAAAAAATAATTGTATGCTTCACATGAAACCAGAGAAGACCCTGAATAGCTAAAGCAACCTTAAACAAGTAGAACAAATTGGGAAGCATCAATTTACCAGACTTCAAGCTATACTACAAGGCTATAGTAACCAAAACAGCATGGTAATAGTAAAAGAACAAAGACATAGACCAATGGATCAGAACATTGAACCCAGATATAAAACCATCCTCACATTGCTGTCTGATCTTGTACAAAGAAGACAAAAATACACACTGGGGAAAATAATTCCTATTTAATAAATATTTCTGGGAAAATTGGATAGCTACATGTAGAAGACTGAAAAATAATCTTTACCTCTCACCATTCATAAAAATCAGCTCAATTGATAACAGACTTAAACCTAAGGCATAAAAATATAAAAATTATAGAAGAAAATGTTGGAAAAACTCTTATAGACATTGGCCTAGGCAAAGACTTTATGAAGAAGATCCCAAAAGCAATCACAGCAACAACAAAAATAAATTAATGGGACCTGATCAAATCAAAAAACTTGTGCACAGCCAAAGAAATATGCATTAGAGAGAAGAGACTACCTACAGAATGGGGGAAAATATTTGCATGCCATACATCCAATACAGGGCTGATAACTAGAATCTACAAAGAACTCAAGCAAATCAGCATGAAAAAATCAAACAACCCCATTAAAATTGGGCAAAAGACATGAACAGAAACTTTTCAAAGGAAGATAGACTAATGTCCAACAAACATATGAAAAAATGCTCAACATCTCTAATCATCAGGGAAATACAAATCAAAAGAGCAATTAGATATCACTTAACTGCAATGAGAATGACTTTTATCAAAAAGTCCCCAAACAACAAATGCTTGTGTGGATGTGGAGAGATAGGAACACTCATACACCACTGGAGGGACTGCAAACTAGTACACCCTCTATTAAAAATAGTATGGAAATATCTTAAAGAACTAAAAGTAGAACTACTATTTGATCCAGCAATTCCACTACTGGGTATCTATCCAAAGGAAAAAAGACATTCTATAAAAAAAATACCTGCACTTGAATGTTTATAGCAGCACAAATCACAGTTGCAAAGATATGGAAACATCCCAAGTGCCCATCAATACATGACTGGATTAAGAATATATGGTATATGTATACCATGGAGAACTACTCAGCCATAAAAAAATGGTGAACTAGTACCTCTTGTATTAACCTGTATGGAAGTGGAGACCGTTCTTCTAAGTGGATTATCACAAGAGTGGAAAAACAAACACCAAATTTTTTTTACCATTAAATTGGAACTAACTGATGAACACTTATGTGCACATATGGAAATAACATTCATCAGAAATCCAGCAGGTGGGAGGGGGAAGTGGGTATGAGCAAATTCATACCTAATGGGTACAATGCACACTATCTGCAGTATGGTCACATTTATAACTTTGACTCAAATGGCACAAAAGCAATTTATGTAACCAAAACATTTGTACCCCTGTAATATTCTGAAATAATAAAAAAGAATTAATGGGCAGTGTTTACTGAGCACTGATGTGCCGTAAATTGCTGTAAAAATTTGACATACATGTGATAATTTAATACAGTACTCATAAAACACTAAAGATACTACTACTATCCACATTTTATATATGCATAAACTTAGGGTAAGAGTAATAAAGTAACTTACCCATCATTGGTCTATAGCAGAGCTGGGACTTAAATATATATATTCTAGTTAGTATTCAATATACTATCACTTTGTGTTGGAAACAAGGTCAACCAGCCCTGTGAGGCGGATAAGATTTATTTTGCAAATGAAGAAACTGAGGTTTAGGGAAATGAAAAGAATTGCCAAATGAAAGTTGCTAAGTCAGGAGGGAAGTAAGGCATTGAATCCATGTCCAACTTTAAAACTGTGTAAAGTACAGGATCTAGCACACAGTAAGTATTCAAAAAAATTCTGTATATTAGATATTCAAGTTATATTAATATAACAAACAATTTTGGCACCTTTGAAGGGTGTAGAGAAAAAATTTTTAATGAGTAAATGGTTTTATGTAATATAATAAATTAAATAATCTAGATCTTTTTGTTTTTTGATATCTATGACAACAAAGGCAGCATATTAGAACACAACCTAGCCTCTGTGCTTTCTCTATTCTTCCCTTAAAAATATATTAAAACATTGAGCACATTTTTATTTTTGATGAAATTATACTTTTTATTCTTTCATGGTAATTATCCTTAAAGTTTTCATAGAGAAAGAAAAGAATAAAAATTATTTACATCAGTATTAATTTTTAAAAACCATCAAAGCATCATAACATCTGTGCTATTCATAAAGGATAACATTACATGCAAATTTAAATATAAAATTTTATATGGACAGTATGACAAGAATAAGGACTAAGGAAATTAACCATTTTATTTGTGCCTCTAGTTCATTGGTCTAGGCAAAGAATTTTTGAGAAAGACCCCCAAGGCAATCACTGCAGC
>VBSM01003219.1:292501-333280 GCA_008086735.1 Cheirogaleus medius | reverse complement strand
TGTAACCCTAACAATATTTGTACCCCCATTATATGATGAAATAAAATCAAAAAAGAAAAAAAAAGTAAATTATATAAATCATAAGCTCCTACCTTTGGATGAGATTCATTTGTTCTAATGCTAGTGGGACCAATCTTAACATAAATAAGTCTTTCAAGTAAGAATGAGTACTTGAATCATCTTGGGAAAGAAATGTTGAGTATGTGAGTGTTTCAACACAAATATTTAAGTATTTATATAACTGCATTCTGATTGATTTTTCTTAAACTTACTTGACTATGGATAATTTCTTTTTGTAGAATCCCTTGTAATACTAGTGCTTGGTGAACCTAATTTTGGGAAAATTTGGGTAAAAATCAGAAAATGAGGTTTCGTTTCTTGAGAGAATAGGTTTGGTCCTATAGAAAGAGAAATTAAAGATCTAAATTGAAGATATGAGGTATGGTTAGTTCTGAAAAAATAAGAAATGAGTACTCTGCCATAAATGTACCAATTAAGAAAAAAAAATGAGTATGATAGAGAGCCCAGACACTTTCTCTTACAGGAAATCCTGGTTTGGATATCTTACCAGAACAGGTCACTCCAACATCTTCCTCGTGACTGCAGTCATGCCTTCCCCATCCACTATGCCTGCATGACCAGAGAGCTGACTCGTCCCCATAGCAGGAAACATCATCAAGCCAAATTTTTCCAAATCCCACAGAAGCACCTCCCAGACCCGTGACAATGATAGAAGATGGACAATCCAGTTGGCCACACACCACAGCTGCATTATCACTATTCCAACTGTCATCACATACTGTGCCCCATTGTTCTTGAAACTTCACCTCCAGTCTTCCTGAGCAACGGCTGGGGCCATCCACCAGTCTCAGGCTCCACGTTTCATTACCTGCATCAAAAACAAGGAGGCAAGTAGTTAATGGGTGTGATGGTTAATTTTATGTGTCAGCTTGGCTAGGCTATAGTTTCCAGTTATTTGGTCAAACATCGGTCTAGATGTTTTCTTAGATGTGATTAACATTTAAATCAGTAGACTTTGAGTATAGCAGATTATCCTCCCTAGTGTAGGTGAGCCTCATTTAATCAGTTGAAGACCTTAAGAGAAAAGACTGAGACTACAGACTATCTTCAGATTCAAGACTACAACATCAACACTTCTTCAAAGTCTGCTAACCTATCTTGCAGATTTTGGACTTGTGAGACCTCATACACACACAAACACACACATACACATTCACACACACATATATTATAGTATATGTGTGTATATATATTGATATAGATATAGGTATAGATACATATAGATATAGATGTAGGTGTAGATAGATACATATAGATACACACACACATTCTATTGGTTTTGTTTCCCTAGAGAACCCTGACTAATACAGATTTTGGTATCAATAGTGGTTTCCCCCAAAGCAAACACTGCAGCAGCAAAAATAAATAAATGGGATCTGATCAAATTTAAAAGCTTTTGCACAGCCAAAGAAACTATCATTAGAGCAAATAGACAGCCTACAGAATGGAAGAAAATATTTGTTCTCTATACATCCAATAAAGGGCTGATAACAAGAATCTATCTAGAACTTGAAAAAATCAACAAGAAAAAAATCAAACAACCCCATCAAGAAATGGGCAACGGAAATGAACAGAAACTTTTCAAAAGAAGACAGAATAATAGCCAGCAAACATATTAAAAAATGCTCAACATCTCTAATCATTAGAGAAATGCAAATCAAAGCCACAATGAGATATCACCTAAACACAGTGAGATTGGCCTCTATCAAAAAATCCCCAAAAAAGAAATGCTGATGAGGATGTGGAGAGCCAGGAACACTCTTACACTGTTGGTGGGACTGCAAATTAGCGCATCCTCTGTGGAAAAGAATTTGGAGATACTTCAAAGAGCTAAAAACAGAAATACCATTCGATCCAGCAATAGCACTATTAGGCATCTACCCAAAAGAGCAAAAGACATTCTATAATAAAGACATCTGCACCTGAATGTTTATGGCAGCACAATTCACTATTGCAAGGATGTGGAAACAACCCAAGTGCCTGACAATTCATGAGTGGATTATTGAAATTTGGTATATGTATACAATGGAATATTACTTAATTAGAAGAAATGACAGTGATTGGATAGAGCTTGAGCCCATTATCAGAAGTGATGTATCACACGATCGGAGTAATAGGCTCCACATATACTCGCCATCAAATTGGCACTAACTGATCAACACTATAGTGCTTACACGGTAGTAATATCCTCCAGGGATTAGGAAATGGATAAATTGCTGGAAACATACAACCTCCCTAAGTTCACCCAGAAGGTAACAGAATATCTGAATAGACCAATCTCAAGCTCAGATATTGGAGCAGCAATTAAAAACCTCCCAAAATGGAAAAGTCCTGGACCAGATGGCTACACTTCAGTTTTACCAAACATACAAAGAAGAACTCATACCTATACTACAGAAATTATTCCACAACATTGAGAAAGATGGTATCCTTCCTAACTCATTTTATGAAGCCAATATCACCTTAATACCTTGGGACATTTCTGCCAAACTAACAAGCATAATAAGATGGGATGATTGATCCCAATTGCATTGGACAAAGTGAGGAAAGAAAAGGATGAGCTCAGATATTCAAATTCCCAGCTCAAGTGCCATATGACCTGAAAGTTTCTATGTCTTTCCTGAAAGAAGCTGATATCTTCTGTAGCCACAGAACTGAGATTGCTGAAAATTAAACCCTAGCCTCAATCTGACGAGGAACTGAATGACAATGCAAATTGAATTTCCAACCTCCCAGGTGTCTACTGTCAAAGTGAGGCATTGATTAGGAAGGAATAGAATAATGAAAATTGGGATGAGTACATATGGGAAAATCTGATGGGGCTGGGACCATTGAAACCCTAGACCCTACTGCTTCTTCTCTGATAGTAGAGGTAGCCATCCACCCTAGTCTGAGAATATTAACCCTACTTTGCCTGAAGAAACCGAAACAACCTCCCCTGAGGTAATTGTCTTGAAAGATACTCCCGATTCTCCTTACCTCCCACGCCTCTTTACAACTAGATTCAAGTATCACCAGGCCTCGAAAGGTGAGGTACAAAGTGTCTCATATGGATGTGTGCACAAAAGAACATAATTTTTCTAATTCATACAGACAGAAGTCTAGGGAATATGTGTGGAAATGAATATCAAGGGTGTGACATAAAGGTGAAAAGAACATAAAGTTGGATCAGGCTGCATTTACTGATATGGACACACTAAACAGAAATTCTTGGCCCAGTGTGGTGGCTCACGCCTGTAATCCTAGCACTCTGGGAGGCTGAGGCGGGAGGATCGTTTGAGCTCAGGAGTTCGAGACCAGCCTGAGCAGAGCAAGACCCCATCTCTACTAAAAAATAAAAAGAAATTAGCTGGACAACTAAAAAATATATATATATATATATATGTGTGTGTGTGTGTGTGTATATATATATATATATAAATTAGCTGAGCATGGTGGCACATGCCTGTAGTCCCAGCTACTCGGGAGGCTGAGGCAGGAGGATTGCTTGAGCCCAGGAGTTTGAGGTTGCTGTGAGCTAGGCTGATGCCATGGCACTCTAGCCCGGGCAACAGAGTGAGACTCTGTCTCAAAACAACAACAACAACAACAACAACAACAAAAACAAAAACAAACAGAGATTCTGGATTTAATGATGCAGCTGGGGGTTAGAAATGGCTATAACTGTTTGTTTGATTGGCTGAAACATGGACCAAAAGGTGGCCTACACTAAATGTGAAATGCCAGAACTGACTCTGTATATGGTAGGGGAAGGGATCCAATGGGGTTAGGGAAATTGGAATGTTATAGTGGATTTACCCTGTAAGACCTGCTCACCCACCCAGGAGGGTCCAGAGGACATATCTTTCACCACAACTGTGAGAAATAAATTTATTAGGGGAGTCCCAGCATCCTTAAAGAGCTCTGTGCTAGCTCTTCTCTATAGGACAGGAATTACAGTGGGAACTGCTGCCACTGACCCAGGATCCTTGGATGCAATGGGAATAATTGGATCCCAGTGTGGCAGAGGACAAATGGTGGCACTTAATGGTGGTCACTGTAACCAATGGATAGCAGTCAAAGCAGAAATCAGAAAGTCTGACAATGCAGACCTGTGGTGTTTGCTAGTTGATTGTGATATCCCTAGAAGTGAAACAGGTGGGCTGTCTACTCAATTCTTACTTGATCTCTATATGTGGAAGAGTTGTAGGGGAAGTCAACAGAAGTTTAACCTAAAAACAGACAGTCTTGACTCCTCAATAAATTTCCAGACTTGAGCCAGTTTGTAGACACTATTAGGAATACTATTTCTCTTTTCAGGAAAGAATAAACAAGAACAAGTCTTACCTGAGCAGCTCACAATCACATCCTCCCTGTGTAAACAGTTATGATTTCCCCATCCACGGTGTTTGCAGTCCCAGATGTTTGACTCATTTCCAATGCAAGAAACATCATCCAGCCAAATAGGTCCTGATGCTCCCATAAGCAGGGTCACGCCAAACATGGAGACAGGATTTCCACATCCCAATTTTTTACACACAATAGCTGCATTCTTTGTGCTCCATAGGTCATGACACACGGTCCCCCACTCTCCGTGATATTTCACCTCCAATCTCCCATAACAGGGACTTTCTCCCCCCATGAGCCTGAGGTCCAGATCTGACTCATCTGTAAGCAAGACAAAACCATGCATTTGAGATCAAATTGAGAGGGTCCTTTCAGAAGACCAAAGATGATATTTTCCTCACCATCTAAATTTACCACTCCGAGGCTTTGCCTAACGGATGATATACTAGCTATAGTTTTGAAGAAAAGTTTGGTATTGTTTCTTTTGATAATTTCTTATTCAATTTTGGAGAAAAGGTATACCTATAGCATGAAAAACAGAGGCAAATTTCCTGAAGTGAAGCTATAAAGCCTCTCAGAATGACTGATTTGGACAAGACGGGCGACATGGGATCATGAGGAGGGGTTCATGGAGGCATAAACATATCCAGGAGATAACTCTGGTAGGTTCTGCAGTGGAGTCCAGCACTGGCACCAAGGCTCACATCTCATAGCCTCCATTTTAGGGTGTCCACCCGTGCTTTATAAGATAAAAGGAGGCGCAAGCACATGAAAATGCCCTTTTATAAAATAAATTCCTCTTTTTGATCTTGATTTCTGCAATGTTCAAAGCACTTGAGAAATATTTTTCTATCCAGCTTTGCTATGATATAGGAAAGGTATAATATTTTATATTGGACCCCGTTAAAAATTCTAAAAGCTTTCCAGTTCCTTCTCTGGGTATCCAGTAAGACAACTGCTTCTAGTATACAAAATAATCTCCCATTCTATTCAACCTAGTGTGTATATATATACATATATATAAACATAATATTTAATGGTTTCATAGTATACCATCATACAGAGGTTCTGTAAGTTATTTAATCAAGACACAATTCTTGGTTATTTAAGTTGATAATTTTTCATTTTCATAAATTATGCTGCCATAGATATCCTTGGCACATAAAGTTTTTAGTATGTCACTAATTACTTCCAAGAAAAATATAATGGAAAACAATGTTTTTAATCTAAGTTAAATGTATATGTGTGTGAATACATGTATATATGTCCATATAATATATGTGATTTCCATATATACTAAATAAAAATTCATAGAAACAAAGCAAATAAAAAATTTAAGTTCCTGAGACAAATAAATACATAAATGTAGTATATCCTCTTCTAGTATAGGATAACGAAATATTGTAATGATAATTTCTCCCCAAGTCAAACCAATTCATATATTTTTTAAAAAGACTGGGTTTTTCTGTGTTGCCCAGGCTAGAGTGCAGTGGCTATTCACAGATGTGGCTGTAGCGCACTACAGCCTTGAACTCCTGGGCTCAAGTGATCCTCCTGTCTCATCCTCCCAAGTACCGTGTTTCCCCGAAAATAAGACAGGGTCTTATATTTATTTTTCCTCAAGAAGGCACCCTAGCGCTTATTTTCAGGGGATATGTTATTTTCCCCTCAAAGCCTCAGCTTGCAGCACGCACAGGATGGCCGAGACCTGACAGGGGGAGCCGACCTTGTTGTTGGGGCTGCCTGAAACTTTCGGTCACCTCTGGGATAGTAGCTGTCATGATGGGGCAGATGAGAAGGGCTGCGCGGCTTCTTGACCGCTCCGCGACGAAATGCATGGGTTGTGCAGATACGCTGCGTAGACAAGCCCATTACTAGGTCTTATTTTCAGGTAGGGCTTATATTGTGCAAATGCTTAGAAATCCTGATAGGGCTTATTTTATGCGTAGGTCTTATTTTTAGGGAAACACGGTAGCTGGGACTACAGGTGTGCACTCAGCCAATTCATATGTTTAATATTACCTTAAAAACAATTTTAATTTTAATTCACATTTAGAAGAATACAAATGAAAGAATAGCAAAGAAATTTTATGAAAAATAAGAATAATTAGGAGATATATGCATCAGAACATATTAGCTTACAGAAAGCTACAATAATTAAAATATGATGGCTCTAGAAATAGAAGAGGGTTATGTAATTTGCAAAGGGCAGCTGTAAAATATAAAGAGTTCTTACATATTATGAAGAAAAAGATATATCACACAATAGAAAAATGGTCACAGAACATGGTAACTCACCAAACAAATATAAGTTGCTAATATAGATTTGGAGAAAAAAATCCTTATTTCTTGTCAAAGAAGTGAGATTTTTGAGCATCGACTCTGGAGCTAGACAGCCTGTATTTGAATTCCAGCTTCACTCCTGCCCTTTTAGCTGAATGACTTTGGATGGGTTACTTCTCTCAGTATTTCTGTTTCCTCAGTGTGAAATAGAGATCAGAGCAGTAACCTACAGCCTGAGATTTCATGAGGATTCCATGAAACCATATATGTAAAGTAAATAGAACACTGACTGGCACACGGTAAATAATAAATGTTGGTTAATATTGCCATATTTTTATGAGATTAAAAGTGATTTTAAAACATGAAAATATTTAGTGTTAATGGAATGTAGTGGGATGGTAGAGAAATTAAATTTTGTAGAAGGGGAAAAACTCAATTCAGAGAGAATATATCCAAACTTTAAAAAGATGTGTACTTTTTTATATGACAATTTCATTTTTAAGTATTTAGCAAAATAAATAATCAAAGTGTGAAAAATGTATTTCTAAGTATATCTAATAAAATGATGTTTTTAATAGCGAAAACTTGAAAACCTTTACATCAGAATAGTTAAATGAATTATATAATAGTACCTCTATGCATTATACTAAGTAGCTTTTAACATTATGATAGATTAATAATGACCATCTAGAATATGTCTATAGTATATTGTTCAGCAAAAAAGGTACACATACACATATGTTTATATATACATGATCCAGGAATATAAACAAAAAAATTAAAAAATTAAATTAATGGTGGCATTGCAAGTGGATTTTTAAAATCTTTTGAATTTTTTTGTATTTTCACTAGGTTTATAATTTGAAAAACTTGTTTTCAAAAACAAAAAAATTTGGATGATATTTTATATCAATCTATAAGAAAGATAAAGGTAAAGTAAAATTAATTTGTGCAAAAGAATTGATAGTTAACTTTGCCTACCAAATTGATAACATTAAAGGTGAACAGAATAAATAGATAGAGGTTGATAAAACAAATTTCACTTCTCAATTTCTAGAATTTATATACACTTTATTTTCAAGCATGTCAGGATTGTATAATATATATTATAGTGTAGTATAATATATATAACATTATACATATCTTATGAGATCATAGTATAATATATATTATATAGTATAATATATCATAGTATAATATATTTCATATGATATATCATATAATATATCATACTAACATCATATTAACAGCCTATACACTAATAATGTAGCTTGGGTTAAATAATTTTCTGTACTCATAGGATGGAATAATATGAAGTTTTAAATTTTTTTTAAAAGAAATTAAAGTCATGGGAAAATGAAAACGTTATGGCAAGTGAGAAAAGATATATAATAATGGGTTGCATTGTCTATCTACCTATCTCTGTATTTATGTATCTATCCGTTCATCCATCCATCCACATACAAAGTGTTTGTGTGCATGTGTGTATGTTTCACTTGCAAGAACACAGTTCTTTGTTTATACTATATCTATCATCTGTCAGGCTTCTATGGCAAGTACTGAGAGATAAGTAGGTAATTACACTATCCATATATACCATCATGTATTAATAAATAGCATGGCTAGAAATTGTCATCTAGGTTCACAATCCTCCCCTGACACTACCACCCCAGCCCATTTAGGACTCTTGATATTCTCTTTTTTAATTCATAAAGTGCTACAAAGGAGAATGATGACTTGATTTTATTTACGTATTTCTTTATTTTTTACTTTATATACTACCTGGACTTTTTTTTCTGTTTAAAAGGCCATGGAAACATTTATACTTAAAATTAAAATCTGTGACAAATATTATACATATTGTTTTTCTTTGTTCTCAATTCTGCTAATGACATTCTAGGTTCTTACAGAATTATGCATCATGTCTATGTATAAAAACATACCTATATTAGCTATTTGGATTTATATAGATTTTTAATTCTCTATAATAAACATTAATTTATAATCAATGCAATAAATGAAATAAACAATATAAATTACTGAATAAAAATTTAAAAAGCAGCAGATAAACGGTTAAGAAAACTGTAAATTAGTAAAACTCATTAGTTTTATATGAAGAAGAGCATCTGAGTTGTTTTAGAAATACATATTAGAGTGATGCATTGGTACCAGCTCCATCTGCTTTTGGGAGAGATTGATGGCTAGGCCATGAAAACTCTCTTTTTACAATGAGCCAAGGGAAATCAAAGGCAGCAGGATGATATTATCTTTTCTTATTATGTTAAAGTGGGATATGTTGATGGTTCACTCACAGACCCAAATTACATTTTTCCGTTTCATTTCTTCTAAATCTGAGTTATGAAGAGTAAGCAGTGTTTTCTCATCAATAAAAAGCAAGTTGTATAGCGCAGAAGAAAGCTATAAGACAAAAGGTCTTTGTGCAGCTTAGGGGTATGTTTGGGATTTTTTTTTTTTAAGGTTCAAGAAAAGATTCCCTCTTCAAGTTATTAAGTGTTTTCATCTCCTAACAAATTTTTCCTGAAAATTCAAATTTGTACACTCCTGTGATTTTTAAACCTTACCAGAACAGATTACTCCAGCATCTGATCTTTGGAGACATATTGCCTTTCTTTTTCCATCATATATGCAGTCCCAGAGAGCTGACTCATTTCCAGTGCAAGATATGCTGTTTATCCACATTTCTTTAGATTTCTTACTAGGTTTAGCATAGCGACTGCCGGAGACACTAAATGGACATCCTAGCTGTTTACAAACCACAGTGGCTTGCTTATTATTCCAGTCTTGGTCACATATTGTCCACCACTGTCCATGCATTCTCACCTCCACTCTTCCTGAACAATTGCTGCTTCCGTCTGCCAGTCGCAGCCCCAAATCTGCTCCATCTAGAACGAAGTCATAAAGAAAGTCTGGACTGGGTTTGGGAAAAGGTCATCGGCTTCCCTCTCCTCCAATTCCCCATGTGAAGATTAGATGTATCTTTCACATACTGAGAAAAGTAAAGAATTAAAATGCATTTTGTTTTGGAATTTCAACAAGAAGACTTGAATATTGAAGTGCATATCAGTCTTTATGAAAACAATCTTCTCCTTAACATAAAAATTGAAAGTATAAACCTACAAACCTTGCTTTAATCTTGGTTAAATTTTATGAAACTATATGTCACAATGAAAAGCCTTAGAATCCTATATATCATAAATTACATTTTCAAAATACTAGATTAATCATTTTTAACTCAGTAAAATAAAATAAAGAGGGTGTTGGGAAATGCTTGCATTTCAGTAACTTCAGAGGGAAAAAGGACAAAAGAATGCAGAATTAAGAAAAAGTCTTGGATTTAAATAGAAACACATTCTTTCTCATGCTATGTTTTCTATGAAGAAGCTAGTTTTTGTTTATAAAATACAAGGGCTGTCTGGAAAGTATCCAGCCATGTAGTATACTTTCCAGAGAGCCCTTGTATATTTGTTGTAGGTAATGAAATTTGTTCCTGGTAAATTGTAAATGAACTGGGTCTTTTTGCTTCATTGGCATACGTATCATGCAACTTCTGCTTTTTCATACATGCAAGATTAAATAGGTACAAGGAAATAATAATGTGAAATTTTTCTTGAAATAATTGAGGAAAGAAGATACAATTTCTATGTTTTGTCTCCTCCCATTATCTAGCTTTTCATACATCATTACAAAAATGTATTTTGCTACTTAACAAGAAATTTGATTCACATTGAATATGTTAGTCTTGGAAGATTTATCAGTTTACTTTCCTATAAATAATATGTGAGTCATGATAATAATAATCATACCTATATTTATTGAGAACTTCCTGATCACCTGGCACATTTTAGGTACTTTCTCTACACTATTTTATTTAATGCTATCCATAGCACGAGAATTCTGCAGCTTAGAGATTGCTTTATACAGGGTCACACAATTATCAAGTGACAGATTCTAAAGTGTAAATTATATTTTTTGGCCAAAAATCCCTGTGACTGTAGGGCTGAGGAGAAGATCAATGTACCTAACTACCTATTTTCCCATGGTTGGACATACACATCTATTTTCATTGTTTGGACTGTTTTTCAACTTTACTTTGGCATCTGTACCTTCATGGCCCTTCCTTACTCTACCAGAGGCATACAATTCTAGAAATTCCAGAGTTTGAATAGCAACTTTTCTTACAGTCAGGGATATTATACCAAGTCAGAAGTACACTGTTATGAATTCACTTTATTGTAGGAAAAATTTTTTTACTGAGACAGGATCTCACTTTATTGCCCACGTTAGAGTACAGTAGTGCAACCATAGCTCACTGCAGCCTCAAACTCCTGAACTGAAGCGATCCTCTTGCCTCAGCCTCCCGAGTAGCTGGGACTACAGGTGCAAGCCACCACACCTGGCTAATTTTTTAATAATTTTTGTGTAGAGATGGGGTCTCACTATGTTGCTTAGGCTGGTCTTGAACTCCTGGCCTCAAGTGGTCCTCCTGCCTTGGCCTCCCAAAGTGCTAGGATTATGGGCATGGGCCACCATGCCTGGCCTATTGCAAGAAAATTTATGTTAAATGTAAATGGTTAAAATTCTGTCTCTCTTCCCGTCTCTTTCTCCCTCTTCTCTCACCCTCTCTCATTTTCTCAGGTCTCCATATTCTCTCCTCCAACATTTTCTCTCCTTCTCTTTTCTTTCCATTTATGTAGAGAAAAATCTCAAAAAATGATGGGTTGATTAAATATTCCATGGGAAATTCTCATTTTCACGGTGGAAGTGGTTGGTACCCACATAAAACTTGTAAGCAAACTGGTGTGGAAAGAAAGAGAAGGATTAAAAGATGTTCTGAATATATTTTCTTTTCCAAATATCCTATGAGGACAGACTCAAGCCTGTGGCTAAGGGAGAGCTATTGTAACTAATAAACCTCACTGTCTACGTGTGTTTTTTTATGTGCATAGTTTCCTTTTACATACTCTAGACTTAAGTAAAACTCTCCTTAAAAACCATGACCTGATCTCGAACTCTACAGAAAAGAAGATGATGAAGGCATTTTGTGGAAGGCTAGTAGAGTAGGGTCAGTAATAATTTACTAAAGAAGCCTCTTCCATCAAGACAAAAGTGACTTTCAGAGGAAAATAGGAGTCTATTTCTAGAGATTCTTCTTTCATAAGGATCTTAGAAGGTGTGGGTTTAATTTCATTAAAAGGGTTAGCAGTATTTTTTATACATCTTTGAACATATAATACTAATGTGAGATACATATGAAGCAATATTTTAATCCTTGACCACACAAAACTATAAATAAAAAGCAGAGGGGTAATTTGCTTGTAGTTAAGAGTCTAAAACTGGAAAACAAATGGCTACAGCCAAAAATTATACTAGTGTAAGGCATAAAGTAATTAGCAAATTTTTAGGTAAGTACTGTTTAAAAATAGTTTATTTTAGTGAAAAAAAGTTCTGAAATGAACTCAATTATAACATTATATAAAATGTAGTTCTGTCTATGAATATACCAAATGATCAGTTTAAAATTATACTAAATATTAATAGAAACCATACACTTGTGTGGACCAATAGCAATTTTGACTAGATTGGATAGTTTGTTGTAGAATCAGAATGACGTAAAATAGTGTCAGAAGGTATAAACCTCATTTCCAAAAAGAGAGGTTTACAATATAATATCCTGGAAGACATACAAACATACTCCTTAAAGAAAAATTAAAAATGTCATTTGGTTGTAACTCAGAGCTTGGTCCTATTTCTCCAAAAGAGGTATTTTATCTGATGTAATCACGTGGACGTGGCTCTTACCTGAGCAGATCACAGACACATCCTTCTGATGATTACAAAAATCATTTGCCGATCCGCGTTTGCAGTCCCAAAGAAAAGATTCACTACCAGAGCAGGAGAAAACATCACGCCACATAGTACCAGACCCTGATTCCAAATGAGGAAAGCCAGCGAAATGCAGTGCGCTTCCACATCCCAACTGCTTGCACACTACATCAGAAGCAGCATTGTTCCAGTCATTGTGGCATATGGTCCCCCACTCTCCTTGAACTTTCAACTCTACTCTCCCAACACAGCGGTTGCTTCCACCCACAAGCCGTAGTCCAAGATCAGTACCATCTGAAACAGATATAAACAAAAAGCCCTGATAAAGTTTTGATAAGCAACTTCAGACTCCAGATCTTGCCCCCCAAATAAACATAGATATATAATAAACTGAGATTCAGTGAATATCTAATTCTGCTTTTTAAAGTTCTTGCACAAGTACATGTTTAATGTAGTAGAATCTTTTCCCAGGAAAGGATCATAGTATGATGTTGACAGTCCATCAGAATATCTGTTATTTGAGGAATTAAGCACAGTAAAAAATAGAAACACCCTTTCTGATTGTGACTTAAGAGTATATCAATCAGGGTTCAGGAATGCATGCAAATTTGTTGTCAAAACATGAAACTTTCCTGACTCTGAGCCTAGCCAGAACATGGTATCAGAACTTACAATTGTGACTCAGGGTCGGGCCTGGTTAGTACTTGGATGGGAGACAATTGTGTTTAAGTAGTGGCACTGGGATAGATAAGATAGCATCATCACCGTCATCACCTTCATCATTTACTCCCACTTCAATATTGTGATTTTTCTTTCTTTAAACAAACATTTAACTCTAACTTCTTGCAATATAACTTCTAACAATTCATCTTGAATTTGAATTTACTCTGGGATACCAATGAACAATGAAACTTCTAAAGGTGAAAGCAAGTGTGACCAGCAGCAAATTGTGAGCTTGTTATTTTATTAAAATATTCTGTTGATTTAATCCAAATTTGCAGATTTTCTTATTTCTTTACATCACCTAGAAAATTTGACCACTACATTTTACATATGTATATTATGTGTATGTACACACACATCCACACACACACACACAACAACTGGCCTTTCGTATCTGCAGGTTCCCTATCCACTGATTCAACCAACAACCAATTGAAAAATCTGCATTTGGTTGAATCCATAGATGTGAAGCCTGCAAATAAAGAGGGCCCACTAGGGGACTTGAGCATCTATGGATTTTGGTATCCGTGGGAGGATCCTGGAACTACTTCCCTGTAGATATGAAGAGCTATACATATACACACACACATGCATATATGCACACACATATACACATACATACATACACGCATATATACAAATACATAATATATTATATATGTGTATGTCTTAGTGACATATATTTATACATGTATAATATGTATCTGTTATATTATCTAATTGTATAAAAATTATTTCTTCACCTACTATTAAAAATGTTCCTTTTCTGTCTCCTTGTTATTTATATGCAAGGGGAATCCTAAAATTGAATAGATCTATACTGGCCACTTCTATTACTTGAAATAAAGAAAAAGAAAGTTATATTTAGACATTAGCTTAAATATTACATTCTTTTTTCTTGTCTGTTCTGCATGCATTCTCTCTAATACATACTGTTAAATAACATATCACTACATTCTTTAGAGTCAATATAGCTATAATGCCACCTTAGCAAAGAGCCTTGAAATACACAGATGTAAAAGTAGAAAATTATAAAGATACAATATATTTAAAGTTCATCTTCATCCACTATGATAGAAAAACTATTTGATGGTAAACATAGATGTAGAATAACTGTTCAATTAAAGATCTTAGCTCTTTTTGACTATAGCCATTTACCTGGGTATTAAAATACCTTCTTAATAGAACTGATTTTTAAATTATTAGAGTTTATTATTAACAGTTTAATCTAAATTACTGGAGTTTATTATTAACAGTTATACAGAGACCTGATGTTAGCTATAACAATTTTTAATTATTCAGAAAAAAGAATTTAGTGTCCTGATCTTCTCCCAGTCTTTGCACAGGTCTTCCAAGAATTCTCATTTTCTCTCTGTGTCTCTCTCATTGCTTTTTTGGTCCCCATATTTCTCAGTCAAATGAATTAGATTATCTTTTATTTTTTATAATTTTTTGAACTTTAATTTAAATATTAAAATACAGTAAAATTGATTGGTTTATGCATGCATTTGTGTGTGTATAGTTCTATGAATTATAATACATGTATACATTTGTGTAACCATCACCACAGTCAGAATATAGAAGAGTTTAATTGCACCAATCACTCATTGAAGGATTTTTAGTCATGGCGCATTATTATTGATTTATACTCCTTGACGAACATTCAATCAGTCATCCAAAGGGATAAAAAAAGAAATAAAGAAAGAAGAATCATACTACTCATTGCTACTTGCATGTGTATATGACTTCTGTGAAAAGTGGTATTATTGAGGCCATAGAATAAGTTTATAAGCCTACATAGAATAAGTTTATCACTTTCCCAAGAAGAAATTATCCTAGTGTTATACATTTTTAAAAAGATAGCCAATAGATAAGGAATATTAATTTAAAATTGGTCTTTTAGTAGGCATAAGAAAGGAATCCATGTTTTTCTTTCAAGTATCTATCATTTGTAAATATTTTTAAGTACATAAAATCCGCTCATAAAGTTTTATTTTTGTATACCTATTTATGTTAAAATCTGCCTAAATACAGTGCACAGAGTTCAGAACCCATCAAGAAAGAGAAGCTCAGTAAACATAGATTTGGGGTGGGATGGTATCCCAAAGGGTACATTCCTAGGCGTAAGGAGTAGAACAGGCTTGCCTTTGTGGGAGCTGAAGCTTAGATTCAAACAATCTTTCCGTAATTGGATTAAGAGTTATCTGCCTTCTGCCAAAGACATAAGATTATCCTAGACCTCCAGCTGTCTTCATAATTTTTCCTAAACAACTTATATTACTTTCTTAGAAATAATAAAGGCATGTGAAGAAAAGAGGATCAAAAATCAAGAGAAGCAAAAGACACAAACCAAAAGGAAACATGAATTACCTGAAATAGACTGTAAATTACCATCCTTAACATGTCCAGCAAGATAGAAGACAAAACTAGAAAGGTGATAGTCAAAGGGTACAAAATTTCAGTTACGCAAGATAAATTGTGGAAATTTACTACATAGTACATTGTCTACAAGTAACAAGTATTGTACACTTAAAAGTTGCTAAGAAGGTAAATCTTATGTTAAGTGCTATTACCATTAAAAATATTAATAATAAAGGGAGTAGGGTGAAACTTTGGAAGGTGATGCATATGTTTATGGACTTGATGGCGGTGATGGTTTCATGGGTATATACTTTTTCATAAAATCATTAAGTTGTGTATATTAAATATATACAGCTATTTACATGTCAAACATAAAATCATTAAAGTGCTTTAAAAAAGAAAGAAAAAGATGGCCAGATAGTGAAAAAATGACAATGTCAGACTTGGCAAGTATGTCTTGCTCAGTGAACATGACAGTCTATTCCTCCCAGGCAGGTGTATTTCCAAGTTGTAGATGGTTCAGATTGTTTGCATTAAATGGCTCTGGTCAATCATTAATTATAATTTACTTCCCTTGCTATTCTTTCCCACTAAACATATTACACAATTACATAATAAATTTGTGTACCGCTCTTCCTATGAATAGTGTATATTTTGACCAGCCATCAAAAACATTCTGGTCTACTTAGTAGTTGCATTTCTAAATGCAAAATAATAATTTGGAGCTTTGTTTATATGTCATTCCATCATAAATTTAGCAATGAGTAAGTCTTGCTGACTCAGATAATTTCTTGCTGCTTTGACAAAATTGAGTTTCTGTAACTGAAGCCAACAGTCTTTAAATGAAACTATAAAATCCTAGAATATTTTGATTGCCAAGATATCTCTTTTGGGGTTCTACCTATTGTTCAGAAACTAAAATAAGGAGTGAAATTAGAGGATATATTTTGTTTGCTACATAACATAATCAATTGTACAGATAGAAAAAATAAAAAAAGAAGTCAATGGAATTTATTTAGGTTGAAATATACATTTTAAAATTTATTTTTATTTATTTACTTTTATTTCAGTATATTACGGGGATACAAATGTTTAGGTTACATGATACATTTAATTTTTTTTTTTTGAGAGAGAGAGAGAGAGAGAGAGTGTCTCACTTTGTTGCCCGGGCTAGAGTGCCATGGCGTCAGCCTAGCTCACAGCAACCTCAAACTCCTGGGCTCAAGTGATCCTCCTGCCTCAGCCTCCCGAGTAGCTGGGACTACAGGCATGCACCACCATGCCTGGCTAATTTTATATATATATACTTTTAGTTATCCAGCTAATTTCTTTCTATTTTTTAGTAGAGATGGAGTTTTGCTCTGGCTCAGGCTGGTCTTGAACTCCTGAGCTCAAACGATCCTCCCGTCTCGACCTCCCAGAGTGCTAGGATTACGGGTGTGAGCCACCATGCCCGACCAGCATTTACTTTTAATATTCTTTAAGCAGCATATATTCATGTTGTTTGTCCAGTAGACTATTAGTACTTAAGGATGAAATATGTAACATACACTTTTTTCTTATTCCTCACAGAATCACCCATTATGTCTGGTATACGATAGAAAAAAGCCAAAGAAAAATCATGTCTTTATTGCTTATCACTTATCTCTTTATTTCTTTTCTTCACTCAATGCAGTATCCTCCCTCCATAAGCCAGTATTTTGATATGACTTACCAGCTTCTATACTAAAGCCGCCTTCCTCATGACCTCATTCTCTCACTCAACTATACCATACCGAACCTAAACTCGACCTCCCCCCTTCTGCTTTATTTCTATACCTATGTACCACCTTCACCATCAATACCTGCTTTCATCTAGCTAAAATTTCAGCAAGAGTTTAATATGATATTTCACACTTTTTGGGAAATTTGCAGTCACTTAAATGTAGTGAATATATAAAACTAATGTTTGCTATTCTGCTGCTAATGTTCCTTTCATAGATCCTAGGTAGCTGGAAGAAGTGAATGAATGATGTTTGTAAAGTTAAATTCTCCAATCAAATTATTGAGTTCATAGGCATCAATACCAAAGTAAAATATAAATAATAATTTATTTAATCTGAGTTTCATCTACAAAAGCAGAAATTTAATAATTTAATTACATATAAAATGTGTTACATGGCAAAATTCTGAAACATAATCAGAAGGTATATGATTAGCAAAATTTAATAAACAGGAAAGATCTACGTAAAATAAAGGATATTGTATCATATTTGAAAGAGTAAATTCTGACACTTTTATCTTCCTCATTTTGTCATGAGGAAAAATACGTTTTTAACCACGTAACAAAAGTCATTTTGAGTTAAATGATAGAATTTTTAGGAAACATTATGGCATTTATAAATAAAATAAAATGTTCACTTCAATACTGGGCAATATTGCAATTATTAAAAACATTTTATGAATTTTCTTGGATTTGCCTTTATAGTAAATTTATAAAACACAAAATGCTTGTCTTCATTCCTCTAAAATATTCCAAGAACTGGTCAATCAAAAAGGCATGCTGACATGCTGACAACTACCAAATTTATATTGGATTAGATTATATCTAATTGAAAACTTTCATCTAGAATTTCCAGTGGAATATCCACCTCTGTATTTCCCAAATAACTAAAGAATGTTCTAGCATCTTTCTTTTAAATGCTACTATTAGCCACTTAGTTACACACATAAAAAATTTGGAAAGAATTCTTACCCTTCCTTCTCTCTCACTTTTATTTTCATTTCTTCTGGTGCTATCAATTCTACTTTGTAGTTATAACTCCGACCCATCCACTGATCTCTATCTTCCTATTATAGCCCAAGTCAAACCACTATCATCTCTTACCTGGACTCCTTCAGAAGCTTAACTTATTTCTCTGCATTCAACTTGGCTCCCATCAAGCTATTCTTCATTCAGTTAGTTCACATGGTATTTTAATAATCAGTTTTTACCATAGTAATTATATGTATGAAATCCTTCAAAGAATACCCTTGGCTCTTAGGGCAAAGTCTAAAACTCTTGCCATAGTTCCCCAGTCTCTAGCACCGGCTAGAGATTATTATCACCAATTACCACTCAGCCTTGCTCATTAAGCTCCACTTACTCCAGCATTCTTTCTATTCTTGGAAGCCACCCAATACTTGAGGAGTATTATGCTTTTCTCTTCGGCTGAAATACTATTTGAAAAATTGCTTCTAATGCTTCAGGTTTCAGTGAAGCCAATTCTGAATATTCACACTGAATCATCCTATTAAATAATCTCATAATAAACCTGTCTTTCTTTAAAAACATTCATCAGAGTTTATAAATCTACAGATGTTTGTAGAAGACAGAATAAGAGAAATCAAAAGACCTCATAGAAGGTTCTAAGTGTTCTCCCCAACTTTAAATCACCTTGAGGCATTTAATTCTTTCAGATTATTATCCCTGTTTTGGTAGGAAGAACTCTATTAGCAAATGGAAGACAGATCATTTAGAAATTAAAGAACTCTGTAGCTTCCTAAAATTCTAAACATAAAAAACAGGCAAATGAAGAATTGGATTCTAAGAACAAGAACTAAGAAATATTTCTTCTATGCCTCTCCCACCTCCCTGAACATCTAATAAATTAATCAGTTAAAACGTAAAATACATAGATCACCTAAAATTTTTGAAAACTATGCTAATTGCTAGGAATAAAGCAGTTTAAAAGGATTTCCATTTTTCTGGTGTTAACGTACTTGTGAGAAGGAGAAACTAATCAAATAATTAAAAGGTGATTAACACGATGAAGAATTAGGATAGAGTATTATGATAGTATATAATAGGTTACGATTATATTTAGGGAAGATTTCACTGGGAAAGTACTCTTTGAGATGATGAAAGATGACCAAAATTGAGCAAAGAGAAATGAAGGAGGAAGAGTTTTTTCTAAGTAGAGGAACAAACAGAATGTCTCAATGTTCTGAGGTGGGGTAGAGAATATCATGTACATGAAAGAACAGAGCAGAGTTAGCACAAAAAGGGGAGAGTAGGAACATCTTGTAGAGAATCAGGAATTTTGAATGTTATTTTAAGGTAAAATGAATGTGCTCCAGAAAACAGCATTTCAGTTGCAGTGTGGAGAATAGATTTGGGGTGGTAATAATGGATGCACAGAGGCCGATGGGAGGAGGTTTTTGCTTTCCATAGTGGCTTCATAGAGGCGGTGGGTGATCACTGCTAGTTGTATATTGATTGCCATGGAAATACTGAAAATAAGCCATATATAAAAATATTTAAATAGTGGAATCATTTTTTGTCTGGTGATATAATGAATGTAGTGTGTTTACAGTGAAAGGAAGGACTTAAAACTGACCCCCTAGATTTCTGACTTGAGTAATCAAGTGGGTGATACTGCCACTTACTGAGCTTAAGAAGATTGGAGGATGAATAGAGGGATAAAGACAAGCTTATTTTTAGAAATGTTAAGGTTCAGGTACATTTTGGACATTTCATAGTCACACGGATACGTGTATCTAGAGCTCTTAAGAGGTATCTGGCGTGGAATTTTAGTTGAAGTTAAGAAAGTAGATTGCCGAGGGAGAGGGTGCAGAGTGAGTAGATCAGGGGCCTAGGCCTGATGACATCTGAGTTTTGGTAGTTGGAAAGAACAGGTAAAATGTGGAAGTAAGGATGAGAATGAGTGACCTCAGAGAAAGAAGGGACAATTATGTATTGCATCAAGAAGTTCCTTGAAAAATGTTTTTAGGAAAAGGGACTTGTCAGTCTGTGGAATGCTGCTGAGGGATCAGGAAACATTAAAACTCATAATGTGCTTTGGATTTGTTAGGGAGAGCAGTTCAGGAAGAGTATTTAGGATAAATCCAGAATGGAGTAATTTCAGGAGTAACAGAAGTTTCTTACAACCACAGATAATGATTGGCCTTAATGATTTCTTCTCCAGAAAATGATTGGCCTTTCCTTTTCCCTTCCATACATATTATTCCCAAAGTGCCCAAATTGTTCCTTTCTTCCCCATGATGTCTTGGGCTCTTACCAGCACAAGTTAGTGTGACACCCTTACGGTTACTGCAGTAGTGAGATCTCCATCCACTGTGTGTGCAATTCCAGAGTGCTGTCTCATTCCCATGGCAGGAAATACTGTGCCGCCAAATGGGGACAAATGTAACTGTGTTATCAATGGCTCCATAAAAAATGAAAGAAGATGGGCATCCCAGTTGCCTGCACACCACAGCAGCAGCATTCAAGTCCCAACCATCATCACATATAATCTCCCATCTTTCTTGGAATTTCACCTCCACTCTCCCTGAACAGGAGCTGCTTCTACCCCACAGCCTCAAATCCATATTGGTTTGGTCTATAAGAAAGACAAAAAGACATGTCAGAAATGGACCCAACTTTGAGTCTGAAATAAAATCAGAAAGATGCTTAGGAGATAGCCCTGTTATAAATAAGTTACCAAAAATAATAAGAAATCTGTTGAAAAGACCTAAAGAGAGTGTACATGAGACTTTTTTCCTAAACACAAATACACAGGCAAAAAAAAAAAAAAAAGCCTAGGTTGAAAAACCAATAATTACCATTACATTCTTTATCATTTTTCTTTGATTCTATGTCTCATTATTTTCAAAATATTTGTTCTTTCAGTGTACTCAGTACATGAGAAAAGGCATCTAAATCAAAGCTATTCCCTATTTACAATTTCTTTCTAAACTCAGTTATAGATGCAAAAAAGACACTACATTGGTAACTATAGTGTTTTTTTTCTCTCTCTCTCTCCTTCTCTCTCCATTCCTCTTCTCTTCCCTCCCTCCCTCCTTCATTTCTTTCTAAACTCAGTTATAGCTATAAAAAAGAAAAATAATTGGACATTACTTTGGAAGTGAGAAAAAGTATAGAATACATAAAGTATTTTCTCCAACTCTCAGAGAGACAATATTGAAGTCAGAATAGAAACTTCTGGCTTCCAGCAGATGCCTTTTGAGGGTAGGACTTACCTTCTTACTCTGGTTAGACTCTTACCATAACAGGCCACACCAGCATCTTCTGTGTGACTACAGTCATGCTTTCCCCATTGCCGGTGTTGGCATTCCCAGAGAGCTGACTCATTCCCATAACAGGAAACATCATCAAGCCAAATTTGTCCACGTCCAGGCATGGCTCTTCCAAGACCAAGTGTAGTTTGATAAAACGGACATCCCAGCTGTTTGCACACAACAGTCATGACACGATCGTTCCAACCATCGTCACACACAGTTCCCCACTCTCCCCGGAATTTCACCTCTACCCTCCCAGAGCAGGGACTGTCTCCACCAGTCAGCCTCAACTCCAGATCTGTTCCATCTGCAAGAAAGACAGAGACACAAATTAGAGGTGGTAATGGTTAGAAGGTAGAAATAATGTGAGTAGCTAAGATGGATGATGATAATTTAGCCTAAATGTCATTATTAGAACTTAAAGTGGAGGGAAAAGAAAGCTGAGCAAATTTGAGTTGAAAAGCTTTGACTTTCACCATAGAAAAATAGAAACCACCTTACAAAATAGTTTTGTTTTGCATTCTAAAGTGAAAATGAAAATGAAAAGAGTGGGAAGAAATTTTTCCTTTTGATGAGAGGCCTACCAATATAAACCATAGAAAAGAGAATGTTAGCTTTTTCACAGGTTGGATGACAAGAAAGTCCCTTGGCTAGTCAGTTTCAAAATAATCTATACCTGAGTATTATATTATTACCTCACATTTTTGAAGGGGGTATTTTATATTTTTATCTTAATAATTGAAATCACCATGTAAGGTTAACATAATAATCTTCACATTTATAACCTAGTCAATAAAATCTACAGAGTTAAATACTTTTGAGTAGTTCTAGCCACAACTATTTTAAATATATTCTACAAAGCCTTGCTGGAGGAGACCTAGTTGTCCATGATTGTAATATGTTATTAAACCTTCCCTAGTCATAGCTATTTGGACTAGATGTGAACAACCACCTCAGGAAGTCAGTCCTTCAGATGGCCATTGACTATTCATATTCCCTTTTTTAAAAAATTTGAAATAAGAACAATGGACAATAACTTGGATGGTTTTTCCATTGAAGCCACAAGATGAAGTGGAGTTAGCATACATTCTACTTACAAGCCAAAATTTTGAGTAGCAGATGCTAAGAATTGAATTGAGAGACAAATGTGAGGGGAGAAGAGTGAGGAACCATGTATTTGCATGTAAAACTTTATGGTGATGAGTTTTATACTTATCATCATGATGAGAAAGTGTGACAGTAAGGACAAGTGAGACAAAGGGAGAAAGAGAAGCAATAAAGAGGATGAAAAAGAGAAAAAAGAGAAAGGGAGAGAGAGAGGAAAAGAGAGAATGAGAGAGAGAGAATGAGAGAGACAGACAGAGAGAGACACAGAGAGAAACAGAGGGAGACAGAATATAATAGGAAAGCCTTCCCACTTCTGAGTTCCAGTCCCTAATGGCCCAGATAGAATGTATTTTTCACAAGATGGCACACTACTACCTTGAAAATGAATTGTGAGTTAACCATGAGTCTTTATTCATCTGGTCTTGCCTATACTATAATATATTCATGGGAATAACTAGAAATTTTGGTTTCCCTATATTTCCCAGGATTGATGCTGCTTCCTATTTCTTTTTATACATACACTTTAATTTTTAGTTGAAGCTTGTGGGGGCATTCTAATGCCTGTGCTCACATTATATAACTCTTAAATCTAATTAAAGCTCTTAAAATTATACCTGGTACACGCACACACGCACATATAGCTGACAATTGCCATTTCTATTTTTCAGTCCATTAATTTAGGAAGTTTTCCAATGTGCACATTGATATTTCTACTGTAACCAAAGTTTTATAAAAGCATGATAAATTAATCCCTTTATTCTGATAAAAATTTTTCTTTTTATCAAGTAAAAATATTAATTTCTAAAATATTGCTCTACAATAACAAAATTATAATGGAAAGCATCATTTATAATCATTGTATTGCTGTCCTTTTAATTTTGTGATTTAAATTTTAACTGTTGGTATTGACTCCAGGTATGAAATTTTACATCTTCTTACAATTCCCAATTTTTGCTGATCATGTTATAATTCTACTACTGTCAATTCTTTTAAAATTTATATTCTGTTTTGTAACAATAATCTCCATAAATATTTTAGCCTAATTTAGATGATGAAATTCTGGATTTTGAGCTGATTTTATGAATTAAGATTTGGTGACCTGCCTTGAGAAGGAACAAGTGTATTCTGTATGTGGGAGAAACATGAACCACTGGGAGCCAAATGGTAGGTTGTAGGAGATGGTCCTTAATATGATCCCCACTGATTCATGCTTCCTAGTATTAATGCACTTGTGCATGGTGATTCACTAATTATTAAAATAATGCAGAAGGAGAGAAAAACATGCACCACATGTACTTGCCATCAAATTGGTACTAACTGATGAACACTAGGGTGTTCACATGGTAGTAGTACTCATTGGGGGCTGGTGGTGGTGGTGGGGGTGCTAAACCCACAACTAATGGAAGCGGAACACACTGTATGGGGGAGGGGCAGTCTTGTAGCCCTGGCTTGAGCAGTGCAAATGCATTGCATGTAACCAAAATATTTGTACCACCATAATATCCTGAATAAATTAACCCCCCACCAAAATAATGCAGAAATGATGGAATGTCACTTCTGAAATTAGGTTATATTAATAAAACGGCTGTGGCCTCTATTGTATTCTCTCTCTCTCTTACATATTTTTTGGGTGAGTTTATGATTCTTTTGAAGTAAAAATAAAACTAAAATTAGAATACAAAATTCAGCAAAAGTATTTAAAAATTCAGTAATTCTTAGGTTTACCACAGGTAAATTAGGTTTGACGATAGAAAAATCTATCATGTACCACATTAATAGATTCAGAGGAAAAATTCATATAACCATTTCAATGATGTAGTAAAATAATTTGATAAAATTCAAGGCCTATTTTTTTTAAAACTAGGAATAGAAATAAAATTCTTCCCTCTAAGTGATATATAAAGAAATGCAGCAAGAATAATCTTTAAAAGAGAATATTGGAAACATTCTCTTAAAGTCAAGAATAAGAAAAAGATGTCCATTATTATTGTTTCTATTTAGTATTGTACTGGAGAGTCTAGCTAGTACAATAAAACAAGGAAAAGAAATTAAAAGCATAAGAACTATAGAGGAAGAAACTTAAATTGCCTTTATTTCAAATATAAGTTTGTACTTGAAAATATATATTAGATATAATAGGAAATGATGGCAATTGGGCTGGCTAGAATTTCAATATACAATAACAATAATAATTGCTTTTCTCTTTTTTAGTAACACTTAGTGAATATAATTTGAAACAAATATTTATAATAGTAACAAAATTATTATTAATACCAAAAATTAATGTAACAAAAATAAGTAAAATCTGTATTCAGGGATTATGTAACTTTATTATATAACATTATTGAGATATGATAAAGAATACATAAGTGAAGCTTATATAGCAAATTCAGTAATAAAAAGCATCCATATTATAAAGACTGTCATTCCTCCCTTTAGTAGACTATAAATCCAATACCAATCAAAATTCCAACAATGATTTTTGTAAATTTTCAAGCAGATTCCAGCACTTATATGGAATAATAAAAGAATGACAATAGCCAAGACATTTTTGAATAAAAAGAATAAATTTGGTGTACATGCCCGTGTATATATAAAAACATATTAGCAAGCTAGAGTAATTAAGATAGTGATGTATTAGTGCAGGCATAGACAAATTGCTAATTGGAACAAAATCATTTGCCTCCAAACCATGATATATGGTATAAATGGCAATTCAAATTATCCTAGAAAGGAAAGTGTCTATAATGAATTATACTAGGTTAATTGATTACTTATTTAGAAGAAATTAAATTAGATGCATATCTTATATCATAAAAAATATAATTTTGAAATTTGCAGACATATATGAAAAGCAACACTTTAAACATTTAGAGGGGAAAACAAGTAATTTTAACTTTGGGTAAAGAAATTTTTTTGAACAAAATGCAGAGTACAAAATATTTTTAAAAAGATTGATAAGCTAAGGACTTCTGTTATTCAAAAAACACTATTTAAAGAGTAAAAAGATAAGTAACAAACTTGGAGAATATATTTGCAACATAAATTATGACTATTGACTAGTATCTAGATAATATTTTAAGAAATATATATATTTAGAAAAATAGACAAAATGGGCAAATGACTTGAACTGACACCTCACAGACAGAAATGAAAGAAATGACCATTAATTATATGGAAAGAAGCCTAAACATTAATATATAGGAAACTGAAAATTGGAATAAAAAGATAAAAATAGAAATTATGCCATGCATCTTCTTAGACCACAGTGGAATAAAATTAGAAATCAACTCCAACAGAAACTCTCATCTCTACACAAAGTCATGGAAACTAAACATCCTTCTGCTGAATGATTACTGGTTAAGGAGGATATTAAGAGGGAAATCAAACTATTATTTGAACTAAATGATAAAAGAGACAAAAGTTATAAAAATCTGTGGGACATAGCTAAAGTAGTCCTGAGAGGAAAATTTATATCCATAAATGCCTACATCCAAAAGACAGAAATATCACAAATCAACAATCTAATGAATTGTTTCACAGAACTGGAAAAGGATGAGCAAACTGACCCCAAACAGGCAGAAGAAAAGAAATAACCAAGATCAGAGCAGAACTAAATGAAATTGATAATAAAAAAACTGTATAGAAGATTAATAAAACAGAAAGTTGGTTCTATGAAAAAACAAAAAAAGTGACAATCCTCTTTCTAGATTAATAATAAGCAGAAAAGAAAGGACTCTAATAAGATTGATCAGGAATGAAAAATGAAAAATTACAACTGATGCCACAGAAATACAAAATATCATCTGTGAATACTATAAAAACTTTTATGCACATAAACTTGAAAACATGGAGGAAATGGACAAATTCTTAGAAACACATAGCCTCCCTATGCTCAATCAGGAAGAAATAGAATTCCCAAACAGACCAATATCAAGTACCGAAATTGAAGCAGTAGTAAAAACCTTCCTAAAAAGAAAAGTCCTGGAACAGATGGTTTCACACCTAAATTTTACCACACCTATAAAGAAGAATTGGTGCCTATCCAGCAGAAATTATTCCACAACATTGAGAAGGAAGGAATCCTCTTTAATACAGTTTATGAAGCCAACATCAATCTGATACCAAAACCTGGAAAGAACGCAACAAAAAAAGAAAACTATAGACCAATATTCCTTATGAATATAGATGCAAAAATTCTCAGAAAAACCCTAACAAACCAAATTCAGTTGCTTATCAAAAAAATAATCCATCATGACCAAGTGGGCTTCATCTCAGAGATGCAGGGATGGTTCAACATATGCAAATCTATAAATGTAATTCACCACATAAATAGAAGCAAAAACAAAGACCAAATGATCCTGTCAGTGGATGCAAAAAAGCATTCAACAAAATTCAGCATATGATATGAATGTTTAACAAAATAGGCATAGACAGGACTTAAATAAAAATGATAAAAGCCATATATGATAAACCCACAGCCAACATCATACTGAATGGGGAAAATTTGAAAGCATTCCCACTTAGAATTGGAACCAGACAAGTTTGCCCTCTATCACCACTTCTATTCAACATAGTGCTGGAAGTCCTATCCAGAGCAATCAGACAAGAGAAGGAAATCAAGGGCATCCAAATGGGGGCAGAAGAGCTCAAACTATTGCTCTTTTCTGATGATGTGATCTTATATTTGGAAAACATCAAAGATTCTGCTATGAAACTACTGGAATTGATAAACAAATTCAGCAAAGTCTCAGGTTACAAAATCAATATACAGAAATCAGTAACATTCCTATATGCCAACAACAGTCAAACTGAGAACCAAATCAGAGACTCAGTACCCTTCACAATAGCAACAAAGAAAATAAAATACCAAGCAATATATTTAACTAAGGAGGTGAAAGACCTCTACAGAGAGAACTATGAAATACTGAGGAAGGAAATAGTAGAGGATGTAATTAGGTGGAGAACCATACCATACTCATAGGTCAGCAGAATCAACATTGTTAAAATGTCTATACTACCCAAAGTGAACAGCAGATCCAATACAATCCCTATTAAAATACCAACATCATTTTTTGAAGGTCTGGAAAAAATAATTCTATGTCTTATTTGGAACCAGAGAAGAATCCCCATATAGCAAAAGCAATCTTAAGCAAAAAGAACAAATTGGGAGGCATTAATTTACCAGTCTACATGTTATCTACAAGGCTATAGTAACTAAAACAGCATGGTACTGGAAGAAGAACAGACACATAGACCAATGGAACACAACTGAGAACCCAGATATAAAACCATCCTCATATAGCCATCTAATCTTTGACAAAGCAGACAAAAACATACATTGGAGAAAAGAATCCTTATTCAATAAATGGTGTGGGGAAAATTGCATAGCCACATGTAGAAGACTGAAAAAGGACCTGCATCTCTCACCTCTCACAAAAATCAACTGACGGTGGATAACAGACTTAAACCTAAGCCATGAAACTGAAAGAAGTCTAGAAGAAAATGGATAAACTCTTACAGATATTGGCCTAAGGAAAGAATGTATGAAGAAGACCCCAAAGGCAATCACAGTGACAACATAAATAAAGAAATGGGACCTGATCGAACTAGAAAGTTTCTGCACAGTCATGGAAACTATCATGAGAGCAAACAGACAACCTACAGAATGGGAGAAAATATTTGCATGCTATACACCTGATAAAGCACTGATAACTAGATGTATATAGAACTCAGGAAAATCAGCAAGAAAAAAATTAACCCCATTAAAAAATGGGCAAAGAATATGAACAGAAGCTTTTCAAAAGAAGACAGACCAATGGCCAAGAAATATATGAAAAAATGTGCAACATCTCTAATCATCAGGGAAATGCAAATCAAAACCACAGTGAGATATCACAACTCCAGGGAGCATGGCTTTTATCGAAATGTCCCCAAACAATAAATGTTGGCATGGGGCAAAGGCGATATATGTCACCTAAACATTTGTACTCCTTTAATATGCTAAAATAAAAAAATAAAATAAAAAAAAAGTTAATGAGGAAAAAAAGAAAATAATGAAAAATGTGGAAAAATGATCATTTCTGTATCAGATCTATGAAATATAAGTTATTTTAAAAATAATTAAAATATAACTTAATTAAATTATATCATTATTTACATGTAAAGTCTTACTAAAATCTATTTACATGCATCCAGATGACAGAAATGTACACAGCCAGTAAAACAATGTATCAAGTGTGATATGTAAGGAAATAAAGGTGTTGAAGGTAATGTATATGCATGATCTAATACTAATTTTCCTTACAATATTATATAGTCATATGAAAATATACCACAAATTGGTATTTTAAATTCCTAATTGTGTTTTTCTGAGTGTTAATATTCTATATATTTTCTATTTGTTTAATTCTCTTTGATTTCTGTAGGTTGCAAATTTTTATTAATATACTTTCTAATTGCAAAAATATGATATTGATATTTTTTCAATGAGACATTTCACATTTGGAAATTATCTTTATCTGAAGGAAAAAATCTGAAAGAAAATTTTAACATGGAATATATGAAAATACTAATATTTCTGACACCTTTATTTACTGGATATATTTATTGGACTTCCAAAATTAGTTTTGCATGTTCTATTTCCCTCAGAAAAGTTATTTTGGATAGTGAGTAGGGCAAAGGCGAGATGGAGTATTGTAAGCCCCCAAATAATTATCCCTCAGAACTCACCAAAAGTGCTGGTGAGAAAACAGGAATTCAGGAGCAGAATGTAAATTACCACAGTAGACAAAAGATTCTGATGACAGCAGCTTCTTCCAAAATCTGGAGAAATGAAATATAATGAGTTAGAATTTAGTATCTTTCTGAGAATTGTATATGACCTTAATGATTTAAATCCACAATAAGATAGAAGCAGTAAGAAGAATTATTGGGCCACCTGTCAAATATATTGTACTAAAAGTCTGTATCCCCCCAAAATGTTACAGCATTAGATCCTGTTTGTGATGCAAAGCCACCAAATGGTTTGTATTGGGGCAGATATTTATCATGTGATGTTGAAAGTTTGCATTCTATGTCTAAATGTATTTTGAAACTGTTTGGGGTGGTTTGATTAGCATTTTGGGTCTAGTTCTTTTTACTTCTCAACTCTTTGATCTACCTTCTCTTCAGTTTTATTACTAATTTCTTCCTCCTAACATTCTCACCCCACTTTGTTCATTCATTTACTCATTTACTGAGTCTGAGATATGTACCAGATGTAGTGCTTTGATATAGGAATAGAGGAATGAATGAGTGCTTTTTTTTGCATTCTACCAAATGGTTTGTGACTGGAATGTACAAGCTAATCAAATTGGTAGTTAGCTGCAATAACTTCTGGTTGAGCTCATGATATTTACCAAAACAATCCACTTTTTTTCAGTCTTACCATTTTACCTACAGGATCTTGCCACCTTTCCTCCTTCTCACTGACTTCCTAGTCTATTCTCAGTTCTGTAGCTAGCCAAGCTTATGATACACCTGGGAGAAAAGAATGAGTTGAGATAGAGACAAAGTACAAGCAAAACAGCTGAGAATATATTTTGAGAGTAATTTGGGGACTTCAAAAAATTTAATCAGAACATGATAAATACAATGTACATTTTAGAAAGTTTATTTTAAAGGCAGATGGAAAGATTAATCCACAGTGATTTATAGGGATAAATGTAGAAGGAATGTTTTAAAATAACATTTATCATCATGTTTACTTGAAGGATATAGAAAATCTGTAATTGATAGAAAACAATATTATTTATTTATTTATTTATTTCTTGAGAGAGGGTCTTGCTCTGTTGCCCTGGGTAGAGTGTAGTGGCATCATTGTAGCTCACTGCAACCTCAAACTCCTGGGCTCAAGTGATCCTCCTGCCTCAGCCTCCCATGTAGTTGGGACTACAGCTGTGTACCACTACACACTGCTAATTTTTTCTATTTTTGGTAGAGACAGGGTTTCATTTTTGCTCAGCTGCTCTCAAACTCCTGACCTCAAGTGATCCTTCCACCTTGGCCTTCCACAGTGAGACACCATGCCCAGCCAAGAACTATCTTAAATAGTATTTTTATTAGTATCTTACAAAGATTTGAGGATTCTGCAGCCTCAAAGCCACATGTGGCCCTCCAGATTCCCAAGTGTGGCCCCTTGACAGAATCCAAACTTCACAGAACAAATCCTTTTATTAAAAGGATTTGTTCTATAAAATTTTGATTCAGTCAAAAGGTCACACACAACTACCCAGAAGGCCAGTTTCCCCACCTGGAACAGGGAACAAACACAGCTTCTTAGGCTGTGCAGGAGTGGAGATAGGAGTGGTAGACTACTTTGGTAGACATCTTATTTTTTCAGATGATGATTTGAGACTACAATTGATCCAAGGTACTTCTCTAAGAATAGTTAACCCCAAATTGAGTTCTTTCAATAGTAATAACCACAGAGACATTATAATAAATATCATCAATTACATCCACCATTCTAGAAAATGTACCTAAATCAAGAGAAAAACAGTCCTATAGTACCAAAGATAGAGAAATAAATATGGAATTGGCAATTAGTGCCCCAATTTCCTTCTTTTCTGTCATCATCCAAAACACTTAGTAAGTTGTTCTTATTTTTTGTCTTCTTTTTTTTTATTCCTAATTATAGGAATATTCAGTTCCATCAACTCTCGTGCATAGGATTATCCTAGGAGGCCATTTCACACGCCTAAATTCCTCCAGGAAACTCAGAGCAGCCATCTGTAAGAGTGGTTAGAACAAAAGACATGCTAACAAAAGACAAGGGGACTAGTTAGTAAGATCTGATATGAACATATGGAAGAACTGATGACCCTGAACAAAGAGGGCAGTAGTGAGGCCCAGAGAAGGGAGACAGCTATTAAGGTATAATTGTCAGAACTTGTGACCCTCTATCTAATACCATCTCACAAAATTCAAGAACTTCATCTTTCATGTCTGTTTCTAATTATACACATGGCAGGCAGTGTGTTAAAGTTAAATAAACAGGGGCCAAGATAGTGGACTTAATGTAGCCTGTACTCATTACTCTCAGGGAGAGGATCAAAAATGGCAAGTAGATATTCATCATCAGATAGATTGTCTAAGAGAGAGCATTGGGAATCAACAGAGAGGTAATGGGAGGCTCCCACAGTGAAGGAGAAGGAAGAAAGGTGACCTACTCAGCAGGATCAGAGATACACAGGGAAGGCACCAACATGTGGGGTAGGGACAGAGGAGAGAACCACAGGGCTCCACACTTCTCCCATGGACATTGCAATTGGAGCTTCAGGAGGGCTCCTCCACTGCAGCAGGCTGTTAGACTGACACAGGGAGCTGACTGGAGACTGTGCAATGGCATTGCTTCAGAGAGAAGGTACAGTGGGGTCCTGCTGATTTATGAACCCTGAAGGCTGTGGCTGGTGTCATTTTGAAGTCCTAGCCCCAGAGAGCTGCATCTACCAAAGGGTCAGATCTGTAGCTGCTGCCATATTGGGGAGGAAGTGGGGATGCCAGGCACTCTTGTGCACCCTTTGGGTGGGTGCTGCACACCCCCACTGCTGTTGGAGGACCCAGGCAGAGTAGAAAGCCATGGACCTGGAGACCACTGCCACCATCTGGGTGGCCCCACCCAGCCACAGCTGTTGTGGGACCTGGACAGAGAGAATTCCCACAGCCCCAGGCACTCACTGCTGTTTTCTGGGTGGCATAGCCACTGTCACCATATCCTGGGTAACAGTGCCACTGATGGACCTGAGTGAGGCAAATGCTCATGCCCTGCGTGCCCACGGCCATGACAACCACAGGGGAACAGGAAGACACAGGAGAGCAACAGTGCTAATTAAAGGCCCACAGTGCATCTACCCCTCTCCTGCATGGTCAATTTTCTGGAGTAGGACTCAAGCATGCCATCCAGGTACCTCTCCTTCTCTTCACCGGGCAACAGAAATTCACAGCAGAGAACAGGTGTACCACAAAGCTAGCTGTCTTGAGCTGAGAGAAGAGGTTTCAGATGAGAATGAGAAGAGGTTTCAGATGATGTTTCAGATAAGGATCAGAATAAGAACTCTGACAATATGAAAAATAAAGCTGACTTGATACATACACCCCAAAGGATTATAATAGTTCTACAGCAATGGGGTCCCACCAAAAGGAAATTGTTGAAATGTCAGATATGGAATTCAGAATATGGATGTTAATTAAGATCAATGGGATTTATGACAAAGTTAAAAACCAAAACAAAAAAACCCACCCCCGCCAAAAAAAATTCAGGACATAAATGAAAAATTCACTAAAAAGCTGGAGCTAGATAATATAAGAATAATATAACAGAACTTCTAGAAATGAAAAGAATCATTTAGGGAATTTCAAAATACAGTAGAAAGTTTTAACAACAGACTAGACCAAACAAAAGAAAGAATTTCAGAGGTTTTGAATTGATCCAGTCAGTCAGAAATGTGGAGAAAAGAATAAAGAAGAATGAACAATCTCTATGAAAAATATGGTACTATGTAAGCAAATGAATATAGAATCACAGGTATCTCTGAGGGAGAAGAAGCAAAAGAAAAAAGCATGAAAAATCTATTTGAGGGAATAATTGAGGAAAACTTCCCTGGTATTGTCAGAGATTTAGACATGCAGATACAAGAAGGTCATTGAACGCCTAGAAGATTCATAGTAAATAGGACATCATCAATGCACACAGTCATCAGTCTGGCCAAAGTCAAAGTGAAGGAGAAAATCCTACAAGCTGCAAGATGAAAGCATCAGATAATTTACAAAGAAAAATCCATCAGACTACTGGCAGATTTCTCAATAGAAACCTTACAAACCAGACAGGATTGGGGCCCCATTTTAGGTCTCCTTAAACAGAATAACTGCCAGCCAAGGATTTTGTATCCTGCAAAAGTAAGTTTAATAAATGAAGGAGAAATAAAGTCTTTCCCAAGCAAGCAAACACCAAGGAAATTTGTTACCACTAGACCTGCCCTTTAAGATATGCTTAAAAGTGCTCTGCAATGGAATACAACAATCACTATCCATCAGTATAAAAACACCTGAAAGTTAAAAGTCACAGCTCTTATAAAACAGTAACACAAGGGAGAAATCAAAACAACTAGATAACAATCAACATGATGGACTGAACAGTATCTCACATATCAATACTAACATTGAATGTAAATGGTCTTGGGGCTGGGCACGGTGGCTCATGCCTGTAATCCTAGCACTCTGGGAGGCCAAGGTGGGAGGATCGTTTGAGCTCAGGAGTTCAAGACAAGCCTGAACAAGAGTGGGACCCCTGTCTATACTAAAAAAATACAAAGAAATTAGCTGGACAACTAAAAATATATAGAAAAAATTAGCTGGGCATGGTGGCAGATACCAGTAGTCCTAGTTACTCAGGAGGCTGAGGCAGAAGGATTGCTTGAGCCCAGGAATTTGAGGTGGCTGTGAGCTAGGCTGCCACCACAGCACTCTAGCCTGGGCAACAGAGTGAGACTCTGTCTCAAAAAAAAAAAAAAAAAGAATGTAAATGGTCTTAATGCTTCACTCCAAAGATATAGATTGGCTGAATGGATAAAAAATACAATCCAAATATATACTATCTCTAAGAAACCCATTTAACTCACAAAGATTCTCATAGACTCAAAGTAAAGAGTTGAAAAACATATTCCACACAAATGGAAAACAAAACAAAGCATTAGTAGTTGTTCTTATATCAGATAAAATAGACTTTAAATCAACAATGGTAAAAAAAGATGAAGACGGATGTTATATAATGATAAAGGGAGCAATTCAACAGGAAGATATAACAATCCTAAATATAAATATCTAACACACGAGCTCCCAGATTCATAAAATGAATCCTACTAGATCTAAGCGAGGAAATCAACAACAACATCATAATAGCCAGGGACTTCAATACTGCACTGGCAGACCTGGACAGATCATCAAGGCAGAAAATCAACAAAGAACCACTGAACTTAAATGGAATTCTAGAACAAATGGAGCTGACAGACATTTATAAAGCACTATATCCCCAAACTGAAGAATATACATTCTTCTCATCAGCACATGGGACATTTTCCAAGGTACATTATCTGTTAGGTCACAAAACAAGTCTCAGAAAATTCAGAAAAATTAAAATCACACCATGTATCTTCTTGAACTCCTGACCCTGAGCAATCCACCCGCCTTGGCCTCCCAGAGTGCTAGGATTACAGGCGTGAGCCACCACGCCCGGCTTCACACCATGTATCTTCTTATACTACAGTGGAATAAATCTAGAAATCAACTCCAAGAGGAACTCTCAAAACTATAAAAATGCTTCAATATTAAAAAACCTGGTGCTGAACAAATGATCTTTTGGTCAATAATGAAATCAAGATGAAAATTAAAAGATTTTTGAATTGAACAACAAAGATGGCACAAGCTTCCAAAATCTGGGATACAGTAAAAGTGGTGCTAAGATGGAAGACCATAAAACTTAAATAAGATTATTCTTTAAGTATCACACATGGATTAAGAATTCACACTGGAATTCATTAAGTTGAGTCTTGCTAGATAGAAGGCAGCCTTGTCCTTTACCATTCCTTATTTCCACTAAACATCTATGAAGTATAAGCTGCAAGATCACTATTAGTGTCAGATGTGCTCTGAAATATTTCTTGGCCATATTTTCCTTTCTATATCCTTATACTTTAGGGTCCGTTAAAGACTTGTTCTTTGTTTTTTTAAACTAATGTCTTTTTATTTCTACCCTTTACTAAAATGTATAGCAAGAAGAAGATCAAGGGCTTGGACATAGCTGGTCCTGGATTTAAATTATACTTTGAAATCTACTATATGACCTTACATAAGTCAGTTAGCCCCTATAAATGTTTATTTGCCATCTATCAATGAGTTTAATAATATCTATATCATAAGTTACATGTGTGAATTAAATTGAAATGATGTAAAGCATTTACTGTAGTACCTGGAATTTGGCAACAATAAATATGAGTTTCTCATTTATACCTGCTTTTCCTTTCCACAACTTCATTTCCTCATGGTAATTCTAATCTCTAGACTTTATCATACATTTTTGTTGACTTTATTAACAATTTCCCCTTTCTTGGATTTCAATTTTGCTTCCAATATTGCTGCTACCCTAACTTTCAATATTTTTAATGTACTATTTTTGTTCTTATTGCATAGTATTTATGCCTTTCTGTTGTTATATATACTCCTACCATACCCACCATCTCCCAAGTGGCAGAGCAAAATAAAAGCAAACCCTTACCAATATGCCAAGAGTTTTGAGGCAGCATCATTATGGTACTACTTCTTCCTGAGTCCTAAGATTTAATTCCTGGGTCCTCTTATATAGAAGCATACTCATGTGTGAAAACAGATCTGTATTTTGGAAAAGAGAAGCCTGTAAAATTGAGTTCATGGTACTCAAAAGGAGAACTCATTATAAAAGCTGAGCTTGTTTTTTGTTGGCTACTTCCTTGTCACGTTAGGATATGGATAATGAAGGAAGTTAAAGAATTGCCTAGAAGATCCCACAGAATAAAGGGAAGTATACCCTGAAACTGCTATCCTGAAATTTCAAATAGGTTCATGCCTCACATTTAAAAGTTTCTGTTATGTAAATGTGATCTAGTAAAAATAATTTTATAGATCTTTATCTAAAATATAAAATATTTCACCAGATTCATTTACTTTACCATCCACATTTCAACCAGTTTATGTCAAAGGGATCAGAAGGAAGTTACATTGCTCAGAACTGAGTTTTCTATGAAAGTTTTGTTAATGTCAAGATGGGCACACAGTGTTCCTTTCTCTCTGCATCTATGCCAGCATCTTTTGTTTGGGCTTTTTGATAAAAGCCATTCTCACTGGGGTTAGGTGATATCTCACTGTGATTTTGATTTGCAATTCCTTGATGATTAGAGATGTTGAGCATTTTTTTCCATACATTTATTGGCCATTAGTCTATTTTCTTTTGAAAAGCTTCTGCCCATGTTTTAATGGGGTTGTTTGATTTTTTTCCTGCTGATTTGCTTGAGTTCTTTGTAGACTTTGATTATTAGCCTTTTGTTAGATGTATAGCATGTGCATATTTTCACCAGGTTGTCTGTTTGCTCTGTTGATTGTTTCCTTAGCTGCAAAAAAAAAAAAAAAAAAAGATGGACACAGATAAACACATTTGGACATATTCTATATCTATGAAAATGTTTAACAAAATTGAGTCCTTTGAAAATCAGTTTTCTAATGTAATTGATAATGTGAAAGAAAATAAAGCTTAGTCATCAAATGAGTTTAGAAAATATTGATTTAAATGATTTAAAACATTAGATGGAAAGCCACATGTGGCTTCTCAGCTCATAGTGATTATTCTTTGTTCTGATGGACCTATATGCCTATCCTGCTTCTTTGGGGAAATAGCTTTTTCTCTTCCATGTTTGATATGAGAGATTATATCATCTTATAAGTCCCTGTCTTCCTGATTACATGTACACATACAAAGAAAAGCCAAAGACCCAAAATGACTCTATCAGAATGATTTCTAGAATTTTTCATGCCATACCTCCATATGGAGTAGTCTGATTAATGAAAATGAAACATATAGAAATTAAAATGAGTTGTAAGAAAATACTTTAGATAAATTAGCCCTTATAAATGTCCATTGCTAAATTCAAGAACTTTGTCCTTTTTGTCCCTTTTTAACCTAGATATATGGCAAATGTTTATATAACAAAGGCTACATGAAATTAGGCTGCAATTAATACCAAATGTATTATGAAGTCTAATGAAATCTCAAATCTTACTAGATATGAGCTAGCTGTGCCTTTGAAATGATAAAGTGACTTTCTCAAAAGGTGGTCTCTTTTTCTCTTCTTGGACCTGAGGTAGATGCCCAAAGTCAGAAGTCAGAAGGAATATATGGAAATTTTTTTCTAGGAAAACTTGAGATAAAACAAATCATTGGTGAAATATAATTTACTATCTAGGACAGATCATATGATGGAGGGAAGAGAGGAATAAAATAAATACTGAAACTTCATCTAGTATTTAATTTCTCAGCCACAGCTTCCTGAAATTTTCAAAATACAGTATGACTGGAAACATTTTGTGCTGACAAAATCCACAAAAAATTATTGCTGATAAGTGCTTGAACTTTGATCTCACAGAAGTGAGAACTAAAACCATAAAATAATGAAAAACCTGGTTATTGCTATTCTTTGACAGAACATAGGCCTCCACAAAACTTTTGCTTATATTTTGAGTTTTTCCAATTTCCAGTCTCCAAATTTCTCTCCCTCAGATACTTTGTGGCAGATCATAATCTAAATGTTTGAGTTCCTTTCTTACTTTTACAATGGGAAGGCATAATGGATATGATAGGTAGATATTTTGCTGTAAGGTCTATCACAAGACTATAATCACATTGTAAATCAGGGCTGTGGTCTCTTCTGAAGTCTTGACTAAGGAAGGATCTGCTCCCATAGCCACTGTTATTCCATGGATTGACATGTATCTCCCCAAAATTTATAGATTGAAGCCCTAACCCCCAATATGACTGTATTTGGAGATAGGGTCTTTGTGGAGATAATTAGTTCAAATGAGGTTATAAGCATGAGGTTCTAATCCAATAGGACTGATGTCCTTATAAGTAGAAGAGACCCCAGAGCTCAAGCTTTCTCCACATATGTACAGAAGAAAGGCCATATGAGGACACCAAGAAAAAGTGGCTGTCTTCAAGTCTGGAAGAGAGCCCTAACAAGAAACCAAATTTCCCAGCACTTTGATCATAAACCTCTAGTCTCCAGAACTGTGAGAAAATAAACTTCTGTTGTTTAAGTCATCCAGTTTATGATGCCAAATATAGATTTTGATATTGAGAAGGGGGATGCAGCTGTAACAAAACCTAAAAATGTGAAAGTAACTTTGGAACTGGGAAATGGGCAGAGGCTAGAAGAATTTTCAGGTGCATGCTAGAAAAAGCCTACATTGCTGTGAAGAGACTATTCACAGAAATATGGATGTTAAAAGAAATTCTGGTGAGGTCTCAGGCAGAAATGAGGAACATGTTATCGGAAACAGCAGAAAAAGCAATCTTTGTTATAAAGAGTCAAAGAACATTTCTGAACTGTGTCTTAGTGTTTTGCACAGTGGCTTTTGAGAATGGCAACCTTAGATATTTAGCAGAGAAGATTTCTAAGCAAAGTGTTACAAGTACAGCCTGGTTTTTCCTTGCTTGTGGTAAAAGTCTAGAGGAGAAAGATGAACTAACAGATTCATTAAGCAAAAAGAAATCATTACTTGAAGATTTGGGAAATTCTTAGTCCATCTATATGGCAAAAAATGATAAAGTGTGTTCTGGGGCGAACACCAAGGGTATAGCTGGACAACAACTCAATAAAGAAATTACCCATAATTTTTTCAGTATCCTCAGCAGGAGCCAAGAATACAGATGGAATTATGCCAGCAGAGGCTCTACTGGTTTGAACCAAAGAGAACAGAGCTGGGATGAAATAAAGGAAGGCTTTCTGACTTCTGGGATTCTATGGGATGGAGCAATAGAGATATTCAGCTGTGCATATGATTTATCCTTCAGGAAATGGGAAGAAGGACCCTGAGGTGATTATTCAGAGGACTTCAGGGCTGTCATTTCTACTCTAGGCGTAGGAAGAAAGGCTGTTTTGTCCTCAGTTTCAGCAGGCCAGGCTGTCCCCATCCAGTGCCTCAGGGGTAGGGCTGCCACAAAGTGCCAAATGGGTCAGACTGCCACCTAGAGCTGTGATGGTGATGCTGCCACCCTAGTGGACCTGGAGGGCAGGGGATCAAACCAAAGATAATTATTCTTGAGTCTTAAAATCTAATGGAATTTACCTTGCTAAGTTTTGGACTTACTTGGGACCTTCCACCCCTTCATTCTTTCCTATTTCTCCCTTTTGGAATGGATATGCATGCCCTGTGCTTGTCCTATCATTGTTTTTTGGAAGCAGGTAGCTTGTCTGGTTTCACAGTTTCACAGCGGGAGAGAAATTTTGCCCCAAGATGAATCACACCTTGCATCTCACCCCTACCTGATTTAGATCAGACTTCAGACTTTAGGCAAGATACTTTGGGTTGTTGGAAGGGGGTGAAGGTATTTTGCATGTGAGAATAACAAAAATCTGGGGGACAGAAGGTAGAATGATAAGGACTAAATTGTGCCCCACTACCAAATTTATAGGTTGAAGCCCTAAATGTGGCTGTGGTTGGAGATGGGGCCCTTAGGGAAGTAATTAAGATTAAATTAAGTTATAAGGATGAAGCCCTAATGCAATTAGTGTTCTCCTTTTTTTTATTTTAGCATATTATGGGGGTACAAATATTGTTAAGTTTACATATATTTCCCTTGCCACCCCTCCCCTCCACCGAGTCAGAGCTTCAAGGGTGTCCATCCTCCAGGTGGTGCGCATCACACTCATTGTGTAAGTATACACCCATCCCCTCCTCCCCTCTCCCACCTGCCCCACACCTGATAAATGTTTTTTGTTTTTTGATATTTTGGTTGCATTTTATATCTTTGCCTCTCGAAACGACAGTGAGCTAGCACCGCTTATACTCTCCTGGATTAAGCTTAAGCCATTATCCAAAGTGAGGTGACACAAGATCAAGAAAATGGGCTCCACATGTACTCGCCATCAAATTAGTACTGACTAATTAGTGTTCTTAGAAGAAAAAGAAGAGACACCCGAGAGTTCTTTCTCTCTCCACACACGTAAAGACAAAAGTCCAGGGGAAGACAGAGAAAGGGTGTCTGTCTGCAAGGCAGGAACAGGGCCTCCAGAACTCTGAGAAAATAAATTTCTGTTGTTTAAATCACCCAGTGTGTGGTATTTTCTTATGACAGCCACAGCAGACTAAAACAGTCACTAATATGTTTTGTGGCAGAATGTTGTACCAAGGGACCCAGTTTTTTTTTTTTGAGCATTTTTACATAACTGC